>SKCR01038355.1:0-201740 GCA_019454045.1 Zanthoxylum bungeanum
TACTCTTAATAAGACAGATTTCGTCCCCCTCTCAAGTTGCTCCCCCATGCTCTCGGCCGTTGTTTCCTCCGTCCATGGATTTACCGACCGACGCATTGGCTGAGTTCGCCCTAGATGAAGACCGATCAACTTTGAGAATTGATAGGGATGAAGCGGTTGCTGCCCTAACAAGTCCTGGGTAATTTGTCCCCCTAATGGGCTCATTACTTTTAATTGAGAGGCCCATCCCATTAGCTCTTGTTGATCATTGATAGGGTCTATGATCCTCATCACCTCTTCGGGTTCAAAAACTCGTACCCGCCTCTTGATCACCTCATTTAGGCCATTCAAGAAATACTCCAGATATTATTCTTCTGGTAGATCCACCAAATGAGCCGCCAATCGTTCAAATTGATTTATGTATTCGTCAACCGACCCAACTTGTTTAAGGGCAGCCAAGAATTCAAAAGGATTTGAGCTACTCCTTTTAGAAAAACGTTTAAACATCTCACTGGTATGGTTTTTCCACCTAATCTCCGGATTTTTCTTCCTGACCCACAGGAACCAATGTATTGTCGCTCCCTCCATACTCACCATGGCCAATGGTATCTTCATGTGCTCTCTGGTACAGTGCACCTCGAAAAATTATTCCGCTCATGTAACCCACCCTATTGGATCACTTCCATAAAAAAAGGCATCTCTACTCGTTTCAACATCATCCGTCTTTCTACATCTTCGTCATCCTGCATCACCTCCTCTAACTTGCTCTGCATCTTTTTTCCAGGTGGCCCATAGTGGACCCTTCAAACTGATTGACATCTGGCTCAGAGGTCTTCCTCTGTTCAAGTGGGTTCGTCGTTCCTTCCTCAGGCATGGGGCTTTTGCCCTTCACTCCCTGTAAGAGCAAGTTGCGCACCTCTTCCATAGTTTCTAACTTTTGATTCAACCCTTCCAACCCTCTTAGTTGGGCTTTTATCTCGTCCATATGGCCCTCTAATCCCTCTAATCTGGTTGCTAAATGTGCCACTATTGGTCAACCCCTTGACCTCTCCCTCCACGCTATCTACTCTCGATTCCATTCTTGTCCCGGTCATTTTTCCCTTAATCGAATCCAGCAGGTCGGACCAATTATTAGAATTTTGGTTAATAAAATGATTTGCCAGAAAATAACAATATTGTATTATAATCTAGAAGTAGTTGTATTTAACAGCAAACAAGCTCAAAAACAACACAAATGGTGTTACCGAGAACAAAAAGATAATTACAAGAAATCAAATATTGGCCACTGCCAACATACACTCAATTTCCATGCCCTCATAAGGTTTCTCTCACTCTTTAATCAAAAGAAAATATCATAACTAACTCCCATAAAAAGATGACACCCCTTTCTTATAACCTACTGCCAGACCCCCTACCCCCTAGTCCCATGATTGCCCCTTAATTGATTTCCTCCACGTCAGCATGCATTTTGCTGCAGCCGGTTGGTAATTCTTTGCTCCCCTTTGGTATTCCTTTAGTCTTCCTTCTCATGAACACGTGTTGCACTGGAGGCCTTTCATCAACTTGTTTTGTAGCCCAATTGCTGCCTATTACTCCTTTCTTCTGCGCAAGCCCACCTGCACTTGGATCATGGACCCTATCAGATGACGACGAGTCGGGTATGGTATAGGGATGCCAATACCCGTACCAGGCCCGTTCAACCAGCGGGCATGAAAAGTTTACCCGTGTCCCATACCCAGCCCTAAAGTACCAAGCCCCCATGGGCCCCTATTCAAACGAGGATTTTTACCTTTACAAGTAATACTCATAACAGACCTATCCAACCAATAGGTATAAATAATTTTACCCATACCAGGCCCCCACCCCATCCCCGTGGGGATTCCTCGATACAAGTCAACTTGTTATGGGTTTTCTTTGTTCTATGCAGTTTTGTTCTTTCATTTGGCTGACGTCTACTCTAAGTCTAAGATGTTCCATTTCATGAGTAAAGGACAAACTATATATAGCAAGAAAAACTATATATAGAAATCATAGTAAACTTTAGTTTTATATGTTGGAGTAGCTATTATAGACTTTGAATCGAATTTGTTCTAGGGTTAATATTAATCAAGTCTCCAAAATTGATGTGGGGTATTCAAATCCCTTTTTCTTTTCTGAGGACCTACAAGCTTTTGGTAGGGGTGTTAAAGAGCTGTCCAAATGTACAGTTTTAGCATTTTTCTGGATGATTTGGCAAGAACAAAATAGAAGAATTTGTGATGACTATTGAAATTTTGCCTACTATTAATACAATTTCTCTTTGTTTCGCATTTATACAATAAAAAGAAATAAAAACATATAATGGAACTATTTCAGGCAACTCTTACAAGGAATTGATTCTTAAAGAGAACCTTGAGTTCCCCAGCCCCTCCCCTCGGAAGAATCTCGATGGTATATGGATAATTTATGGAGAAATAAATTAAGAACCTTGGGTTTTCCCTTAAAGTTAATCAACTTCCATAAATTTCGAAAACCAGTTCCAAGAGTCTACAAGGCAGAAATGAGTCATGAAAATACACTCTTACGCTTTACACTCAAAGTTTGCATCATTCTCCCTTTACTAAGGAGAGCACAACCGTCTTAAACAAAGCTAATAACACTGGATAAGTTTAGAAGCTTAGCATAAATGATGTATCATGTATCTTCTTCTTCAATGGAGGAAGCAGAAGAGTATTAAATAATTTCTGTGTGAATATCACACTAGCACAACAAATAGATTTGCAGTTAAATTTGATTTGTATGCAGTTGTTACTCTCCATCCACTACAAACTAGGGATATAAACAATTTTATTGCAGATCCACTGATCATCTGATGGAGGATCTTGTACATCAAAAAATCTTTTTTTGCTAAAAACCATATTTGTTAAAGGCGCAAGGCGTACCCGGCATTTTTTTTTTAATTTTATATTAATTTCTCAATTGGAAGAATTCAAATAAATTGTATTAATAAATTTATCTTATAAATTTCAACCCAGTAAGTAAAATTAACAATCATATCACATGGGTTTTTATTATTTTATGTTTTAGTTTTTTTAATTAAAAAAAAAATTTCAATGAGGCGCACCTCCAACGCACCATGCCAAATAGCACTGCACCTAACTATGCTAAAAACTAAAGAAATACTACAGGTTCAAAACCCACACAAACGAGCTTTGTTGATCAACAAGGTCAAAGGTGGGTTGAGGTTTTCAATAAACCATTTATAAGTGAGATCAAGAAGCAAAACAATATAACACTCTGAGCCTATATTAAAAGAATTAAGCAAGCACCACAAAGCACAAAATACCAACCTGGGTGACATAGTTGCCATACTGGTCCGGAGCCAGAGCACTAGCAGATTCCAAGATTTCTTCCACTATGCATCCACACTGCTTCTCATCCGAACAATGCTCCAAAACCCTCTATTGAAAATCAGAAGCACTATTGTGAAGCTAAAATGGCCAACATACTAAGATTTTAATCTTTCCTATGCCCATTCAGACCAAGAAATTGAGCTGTATTACCTGGATGACACGACAACCGTATGGATGAGTAGAAAGCGTGGCTACTTGGCCTCGAAAAGCAGAAATAATAAATGCAATTTTCTCTGCAGGGACACATTCTATACACTTCTGTATCACGTGATTTCCATTTTGATCACGGACACATCTCATAACGTGCCCATCAAGCTCAAGAACCAGTTGTGTTTTCTGATCAAGCTCAATCACTTCAAGAGCCTAGAACAAGCATCAAGGAGAAGATCAAGAGTCATAAAATAATTGCAACATTTGATATTATGAATACAAGGTCATAGTTGGGATTCATTAAGCATATACTACTGACATTATAACACAACACAAGTGTCCTGCACCTTCCCCACCACCCCACCCTCCCCCCCCAAAAAAAAAAAACCAAAAAACAATCTTCTAGAGCAAGAGCAGAAATTCCATTAAATATACACTATGAAGAAGAGTATGAACAAGATCAACTAAAGGAACAATATGAACACAAAGAATCCTTCAAAAGCAGGCATCTTTATTGCACGCAACTCCTAAGATCCTGGGCAAAATGTCAACTGCAGAAACCGCAAAAATGCAAATTAATGCTTTAACACATATTTCAAAATTTTAAGAAATTTGGATAAGTCTGAGCCAATGACCCACATGCACAATTAGTCCATCTACAAATGATCCAATAATGAATTAATAATCTTTATAAGAACCAGAGATTCATTGATGAGAAGAAGAATACAAGAAAGTGGACCAGAAGCCTCAAAAACAGAAACAGAACAAAAAGAAATCATATTTAAAAACCAAATGGTCAATAACGGCCTCTCAAATTTATTCAAAAATACAAGAAAGTGGACCAGAAGCCTCAACAATTAATAATCTTTGAACAAAAATTAGGAGTTCAAATCTTGCATATAAAAAGGTGGCGAAGTGTTTGGTTTATATATATAAATAAAATAAGCCTTATCCTACAAAAATGGACTTCTTCCAATCTAGCATCTCCAAATATCCTCTTACTTTTTGACAGGCAAAGGGTGGGATTAGGACAGATTCCAGCCTTTTCCTAAAGACAATGCTGTAGGATCAGTCTATTGATTGTCTCACCTTCTGGGGAACATCTTTCTGAAAGGTCAAACTTGCTTCCAGGCCTTCTAATCATTTAATAACTGCAGGCCTATAACAGAAGGCTTGAAGTTCTCCAGCAATAAAGCCAGTACCAAACTGGCCGAATAAGTGAATATAATGGGTAGATAATAATACCATCTTCTCTGACATAAGACTAATACAGATCTAAATCGCTAGAAGAAAGAATGCACTAGAGGACATTAATATACCAGTAAATATAACTATTAAATATTTGTCAAAAGAATCTTATTATACCTTCTGTATCACACGACAACCATACATCTGCAAACTCAGAGGCAACATCTGCCCAATAAGTTTTTCTGCAAGTTCCTTCCTCTGCTCAGGACTTCCATGTTCAAAGAACTGCAATTAATTAGAATCCAACAATCAATAACATGCCACCACCAGAGTTCACAAGTTACGCAAGCTAATTTGTTTAAGAACCTATAAACATTGAAAGCATACCTTTTGAATAACATAATTCCCAAAAACATCTGTCATTAATTTTGAAGCATGCGGAAGAACTTCTTTGAAAACAGATACCTTTTCTTCAACATCGCAATGTTCTAACTTCTGCTGAATAAATCGACTCCCATGTTGGTCAACACTGAAGTTAAAAAAGGCTTTGAAAATTAATCTTCAGATTGGAGATGGCACTACAATCACATTGTGTAGATGCAAGGAAAACAAACTCAGTATAAAACACTACCTGAATTCAACTATACGCCCTGCTATGTCCGAGAGCTCAAACTTTTGGGCATTGCTGGATTTCAGTTCTTCAAGAAATGAAGGCTTTTTAGAGACATCAAAGATTCTTTGTCCTTGCCATCCATCATATATTCCTGTACTTCTATTCAAACCCTGATGAAGCCTCATTTCACGTCGCCAACCTAGCTGACTGGAGGAACCAACAGGTGATGATGGAAGCACCGGACTGGCAATAGGCGATGTTGGGAATTGTGCCATAACACTCATACCTGGGGGACCTCCATAGTAACAACCAAGTGGCATTCCTACTTTTCTTTGATTTGATATGCTTGGAACACTGTTTATTGAAGATTGAAGATTCTGATCACCCATATAAGCAGCAACAATTGGCTCTTTCTTTGTGGAAGGATCCACCTGAGCCCCATTAACAGCACTTGATGCCAACCAAGCATGCTGAACTGAAGCATTGTATGCATCTCCAAAAGGATGTTGAAAGTAATGCATATTATGAGGATCCACAAAAGGAGGTTGCACCATTAATCCTTGTTGTCCATAAAATTTTTGATGCTGTGGACTACCACCATGTGTTAAGCCTTCCCCTGTTGAAACAGTAGTAGTTCGAATATTAAAGCTTGAGCCTGAAGTAGCATCAAATGGCAGAGGAACCGGACCATGAGATGGATATCCAGCCACAAATGAAGGGAAAAGTGCAGAATTCAGAGCATATCCACCCACATTGTACTGTGGAGGATATACACCAGGAACAGTTGGCTGAAAACTAGGGTAAAATGGATTTCCTGACGGCATATATGATGCGGCTGTCGCATACAAGGGAGGAGTGAGACCAGAAGAATGCATTGGTGGCTGAAGCTCAAAAGAAGAGAATTTAGCAAGACCGTAGGAGTTTTTATCCATACCATTCTGTGCATGATTCATTCCCAGTGAAACAGCTTGGGCCTGGACTCCCTGAACCTGATATGGAAAACCTTGTTGTCCAGATGGATACTGTTGCAACATAATTCTTCCTTGATATTGTTGCTCCTCTTGCTTCTTTCTCATTCTAGACTCTGCCTGGGAGACATCTGACTGAGGGACAGCACTAACTAATGCATCATCCTCAAATCCAGCAATGTTTGAACTTGTATCATCAATCTGTGGGTTCAGTAAGGTCCCTGTCCCATCAGGGCATGGTGAGCTAGAAAAAGACGTTGCCGCAGGATCATTCTTGGATATCAATGCAATATCATGTGGGCCCATAACACATGTATCCACACGAACATCAGCAGAGCCATTTGACTCTGGTCCTTCTGAAATATTCATAGAAGAAACATCCAATGAAATAGCATGGACATCCAGATCAATTGGTTCTTCTGCTGTGGCATGAGAGGAACGAGACAGATTATATACAGGAGATGGGGTACGAGGGAAATCCTCCTGCAAATACACCAAAAATAAAAACTTAAAGCTAAACATCAAGCAAAACAAATAGAAGGGATAGGCAATACTTAACTAAATTACCTGTATTAAGTCAACCAAACTTTTATGTCGCCCAACCAAAGAAGTTTTCTGTCCTGAAAAAGCTGCAGAACTAAATTCTAGCAAAATTTCAGAATCTTGTCTAGGGGACCTATCCTCCTCTGGCTCCTCCTCATGGGTGGAAAGGGAACTTCGAGACAAATGCAATGTACCATTGCCCATATCATCTATAGAGTTTGACCTCCAATTGTTGTCAGAAGAACCCATATAGCGTACTAAGTGCCGATTCTCACGTGAAATAAGAGGTGGAGGAATTCTTGGATTCAAGTTCACATTAGAGCAGTAATACGCAAAATAAGCTGGATGCGAACGTAATTGCTCCTCAGATTCGTAATTTCCAAGAGCATTGCTTAAACTTTCCAAGCTTGAATTCATACCAGAGTTCTGTTTAGCTAAAAGGTTCCCGATAGCTGCAAATGACCCCTCCATACTCGGTGGGGCACTACCACTTCGACTAGGTTTCATATCTGTCTGGTCTCCATGGAATCTTTGCCCCTTCAGAAGCAATCCCAACTCCTCAGCTGCCATATTTTTCAATCCAGAACCAGATATTGCAGAATCCTTGGAAGAGGGCCAGTTTCTAGCACCACCACCTTCCACCATTCTCATAGGGCTCTCAGTTGCCATTTTATGTACAGAACAATGAGACACTTTTTTTTTTTTCCTGAACCAAGGACATTCACATTATTTCCAGCAATGCAACTAAGCCAGATGATAAAATGTCGCATTCATCAATTTAAAGCCACACTATATGCAGAACATCTCCATTCACAACAATTATCCAAAAAGCCTGAATATGACCTACATCACATGGAAGGATGAGTGAAATATAATAGCATAATTAGCTGACCGATATTAATACTCAACCAGGTGGTTTCCAGGAAAACCAGTAAATTCTAACAGGAAATATAGCTACAGATAAAAGATTAATTAACATCGAATAATAGACGTACACATAAAACACATATTTCATATGACTATTTCAAAGTTGTATCATGACTCTCATGAATTGATAAAATTACCAAGTAAAATGGAACTTTGCCTTTATAATCATACTCAATCATAATGCTAGATATGTCTCATAGGATTCAAAATGGAAACTAAGTCACTGTCACTCAAGTCCAGACAGCTATAAGAAAGATATATTAAGATAGTCAGAATCATCTGAGTATTAACATCCATTGCCTAGCAAGTAGCAACTCAATGAAAGTGGAATAAAAATTACCCCACACAAGCATATAAAATGAATCTGTTATTGGATTCTCCAAACAGACATAGAGATCTTACTGCATAAAATGCTTTAACAACCATCAATCCTATCATTGAACCTTAACTCAAATTTCTTATTAAGTACTCTGAAAGTTTGTAATAAACTAAATTAGTAAAACATAACACAAATCAGACAAACGCACTTTTATATATATTCAAGACATGTGGCAATTTATATATTAGACAAAGAACAAAGTATGCTGGAAATGCCAACCAAAATGACATGAACCCAGTTGCAATTTTCAAGTCAGTAGGCTTAAGGCAAAGCATTTTCATGACTTTCGGTCACTGGTTCATGATTTAAAGGCAAGGCATATATAATATAACTAGATAAGTCAGTCAAACTCCATTGATTACAAGCCCATGATGATCAGTCATATTCATTTTACACTATTCCCTCAGCCTCGTAACAATGAAACCAAGGCAGTCTAGATAACCGTTTCAACCAACTCAATTCCCATTCCTAGCCACAATTCAATCTCTGACACACATTATAAAACGCTCCACATATCACTCTGGCCAACATTTATATCAGAATTTTCTTTCGTAACTAATAATCATCAAGTTCTTTCACCTATAAGTTCAATATACAACTAAAAATCCACTGAAAATCACAAGAACCCAGAAATATTTATCATTTCTGTTACCAAACTGAAGCACATCATAGACATAACACAATCACACACACACACAAGCACATATTTTACTAGCAAAACTCAAAACAGAATTCAAAAACCTGAACTCAAACAAAATTAAACACAACCATCAATCTAAAACCCACAAACTTTCTCTACAAACAGGAATCAGTTGACTAACTCACATATCAAACGCAAAAAATAAAAACATATAATATATACATAAACAAATGGGTACACAAATAAACAAAGATAAAGAGTCAAAGGAAACCAAACCTGAAGAAACCTAGGTATTTGAAACAGAGACAGAAACAGAGAATCCCAAATCTGCTGGAGACAAACAAAATCAAGGCTCTGGAAATACTCTATGAACTAAAAGAGAGTTTGCTGCTTTAGAGGAACAAATGTCTCTCTTACAAATATATCAAAATTGAATTAAATAAATAAATGATATTAAAATGTTGCCCCGGGTTCAAGTTTTCACCCTTTTTTTGTATTTATTTATTTAATTAAATAAGAAAAATATGATTTGTATAACTTTGTTTTAATTTTGTATAACTTTGTTTTAATTAACATGAAAATTGAAATGAAATGACAAAAATCCCCTTATTTTATGGGTCATTTACAAATGGTCACTGATTTTTGTCAAAATGATAAAACGATGTATAGTTTGTAATTGTTTTCATATACCATTGTGTTTCCTTTAATGAGTGTTTTTGAATGGTTTACATTTACAATTATAAACCAAATTGAGACACAAATATTGGAATATAAATGAAGTCAATGGGTTTAGCTTGGCCTAAGTTGACATGGTCATCAATCTTATTAAATTTATGTCATTTTATAATCGTATCTGATTATATATATATATATATAATAATTTAACTTGTTTATGACACATTGACAAATCTTATCATATTGTAGGGATGGCAACGGGCCGGGATTTGATAAGCCCGGCCCGAGCCCGGCTGGTCGGGCTCGGGCCCAATTTTTTAATTATAAAAAATTATAAATAAAAAAATTTATTATATAAATATATATATTTTATAAATAAAAATATTTAATTATTTATTTTAAGCCCGGAACCCGATTTTTTTATTATAAAAAATTATAAATTTAGAAAATTTATTATATAAATATATATATTTTATAAATTAAAATATTTAATTATTTATTTTAAGCCCGGGCCCGAGCTTTTTGGGTGAAGCCCGGCCGGGCTTTATTTACCCCCGGCCGGCCCGGGCTTTTTGGGTGAAGCCCGGCCGGGCTTTTTTGCCATGTATATCATATTGACTCATTTTCTCAAATAAAGTTATACATTATTTATTTCATTTTAAAAAATATTTAGTCACAGTTGAACTAAAGTTTATTAGAATTTGAATAAGTAGCACTACAGTTATTTTAGAATTATTGACTTGTAACTTTGTTTTACTACTAATGGATTCAAAAATATAACAGTGTAGTACAATTCTATTTTGTCTTTCTTTAGAGTTAAAATTTTAATGGCAAAGTTATTATTTTTAACTTTTAAATTAACAAATAGTTTAGAAAATAAATTAAAGTATGTTAAAAAAAATGAAACAAATATATTTTCTAAAGCATTGATTCATTATCAATCATTTCATAATTATTCCATGTTCATTTATTTAAAAAATAATATTGTGATTATTTTTACCATCTAACAATTTCTATATCGCTTATTTTTTACTTAACGTTTCATTAATGATCAATGAAGCATAACACAACTTTCGCATAGAATTATAACTTTTTATTTGTGATTTTACAAAACTCAGGGACCCATTAGTTATTTTGTGTCTAGTGAAAAACTCCAGGGGTAGTCTCCTAATTTTGAAAAAAAGAACGAGGTATTTTTGTCTCTATAGGAAGCTCCCACGTCAAGCTTGTACACGTGTTTCTTTGATTTTTCAAGAAGTCCGACACATTGTTGAATACATCAATTCACTTTGTAAACTATCAAGGCCCTGTTTGGAATATTTTGCTTTTCCCTTTTTGGCTAAATGTTGGGATCAAAAGGGATTCTATTTTTTTGTGAAAAAAAAAAGGATTGGCATAAGCTCAAATATAAATTTCGTTTGGCGAAGCATTTCACTAATATTAAAATATTTTATCAAATTAAGGATAGTAAACGCGGGCCGGGCCGGCCCGACCTTTGAATATACCTGGCCCGAGCCAAATTCGTCCCGAATTTTTCCAACAAAAAAAATCAAATACAATTTATATTATACAAATACATCATCAAAATTAAAAATATACAAATATAAAATACATTCACACTATATGCAAACACAATTCACAATTTAAATGCTACAAACAAATAAAAATACTACAAACATATTAAAATATATATATATATATAATTTATTTTTTTTTGGTTTTGGCCCGGGACAGGCCCGAGCCAGGCTTTGATCAAAGGGCCCAGCCGGGTTTTTTTTACCTCGGGCCAGGCCGAACTGGGCCCAGACTTTTATGTCACCCTTATATCAAATGACTTTTTTAATATATGTATTAATACTCATAAAATTATAATCTCATAATATGAGATTGTTTTTTTTTTTTTTACGTTCATATTCTAACGTTTGTTGCATAACTTATCAACTAACTTATACTTTCAATGCAATATTCTCTACCAAACGTACCTATCGTTGCAAATATCTGTGGAAACTATAATATTATTCTTTTAAATAAAAATAAATATTTTTAATTTAAATAAGCTTCGTAGTCATTGGGTTGTACACTCGTACTAAACACTGCCAAACCTAATTTTCCTATCTAAAATATAATTATTTACACCAGTTAACACCTATAAAATTTTCACAATCTTATTTTTGTGTTATCACATTTAAGATGATTTCAAATTCTTTCGTCTTTCATGTCAAATTAAACGAAAAATAAAATATCATCACCCCTCCCTAAAGCGGGCTCAACCCTAGAAAGAAGTCTGTGAACCTCTTTAATTCGAGTATTTTACATGTCATGTAATTTAAATATATTTGCACAAATATAATACTTCTTAAAATAATATTTATCAAATCTCCAAGAAAATCTCAATAATTAACGTTTATAGCAAAAGTCTCGAAAATATTGAAAATAATGTCATAAATCTCCTAACTTAAAAGAAATGTTTAAACCAACTCGAATGTTGGTTGTGGTAAGCGAATCAAATCTTGGTACAGCTACTGCTGAGCTGGCGAACTACCTCGGATGTTTAGGAAAATGGGGTGAGCTTAAAGAGCTCAGTAAGTAAAACAGTCAAACTCTCAACATGACCTCACCTAAAAATAGATATATATGTATACATATAATAATTATAATTTATTTTCGAAAAAAATATTTTCTATATAAGTACTATCACAGTCAAAACGTGCTCACAACAAATACAAACATCAACCATACAAGATTTGTTTACCGAATTCGGTATAATAGTGGATTGAAACCATTGAGAGAGTATCAACATCCTTTCCAACTTTCTCACTATATAACCTCACATATATGTGCAAGAGGGGGACTAAACCACACGCCTCTGCTAACCTCGTATAACCTCGTATTACCTCATATTTCCGACTACCATTATACTAAACCCGGCAGCATAATAATAATAACACACATCATCCAATACAACACATATCATCGCACTCAATCTATAAATCTCATCTCAAAAATCACGGAATAACCAAAAACCTCGACTCTTAACACAATCGAGCAATAATGTTCGAAATCATATTCACGAATTTATAACTTTTATGCTATCAATAACTCAATCAAAATATCAACCATGAATATATATATATATATATATATATATATATTTATACAATATTATATTAACTTGTATATCAAATATCAACCAGAAACCAATTATATTAAAGGAATCATCGTGCATTGTACTTACCTCAATCCACGCAAAAAAAAAAATCCTCTAAATAGCTATATCCTCGCTAAGATCCGAAAAAGTATTAAATTATAATCAAGTCCCCATATTTTACTAAAATTATGATTTTACCTCTAAACTTTCTAAATTTCTAACTTAACCCCAATTTTTTCTATATTATCAGTTTAGTCCTACAACTCTCTGTTGAGTTCTTATAAGGTCCCAAGAATCATCAAAATCAAGCACAAAAAACGCATGAATACATTAAAGGAATAATGGCGGAAACATATACTCACAATGATTGGATTTGATGCACCAAATAAAATCTTTCTCCTCCTTGTCATGAAACATTCGGCCAAGGCTTCCAAGAGGAGAGGGTGGCTCGGTTTTGATGATCCATTTGTCTTCAAGATTCGGCCATGGAAGACCACCATTGAAGCTCCAAGCTCCAAGCTTCAAAATGGATTCCATGCACACAAGTTCACTACCCTATCACCTTTGTAACAACCCATAAAGTGTGCTAGCACTAAGTCTTCATCATTGCTTCTCACGCCCAAGAAAATGGAGAAAAAGAAGATGAAAATGGCTCAAAGCCGAGAGAGAAGGAAGAAGAAATTTTTGGCTCCAAAATGACCAAAATCGTATCTCAAGAGGGAGAGAGAGAGAAGACCGAATAATGATAGTGGAGGGAAAAGAAAAATTGTGTAATATATATTATTTATTTATTTTCCAAAAACAAATAAAATATATATACCAAACTTTTCCAAATACCAAGAAGTCAAAAGCAAAAGACAATCAATGCTTTTCACCTTTTACCCATCACTTTTACTATTCACATCAAGTCACTTTATCAAAGTAACAACATGTCATGTCACATCACTCAAAGTGACAAGTGATTTGACAATTGATGCGACCAACGATTTGACGCTTGATGTGACTTGCGTGCCGCGCTCGAATTCGAAATGCGAATGCGCTCGTAATCACTCTCGGGCTCGGGTTCGCTAATTCCAAATTAACGAATTTTCGTTGCGTCGTAATTAAATGATTACGCCTAGCAAATTCACTATTCACGTCGCTAACGAATTAATTCTAAATTAATTCGTTCGCCTGAATTAAAATCCAATTTCAATTCCGCGTCGAAATCCAATTTCATATAATATATCGAATATATTATTTTATCGATTAATTCCAAATTAATCGTTCTCTCTCTTTAATTAATATTTTATCCCAGATAAAATATCTCCGCAATTAATCCCAGATTAATTTTCTCTCTCTTCTAATAATCCAGATTAATAAAGTGCGAGTTATACGTCATCGGTGAATCTTCGGGAAGCGACCCATGAGATCCTCGGATATGTTGGCAGTAAATACGGTCGTTGGACTATCCGAACACGTAAGTACCTCATACTACGTTTATACCGATTTACAAGACAAGGTTGGCTTCCAGCAAAACGCCATGCCTACCCAATTCTCCGGAAATATCCTTATAGGAATATGTGATCTATATCAAGCGTAGTATACCGAAATATTGCGTATTTCTGTCCAGTATCGGATGTTCACGTGCTAGGCCTGGGGTTGGAATTGTGTCTGCCCCGTACGAAGCACATATCGGATGTCTGGTAACTAGTCTCTATAATCGGATATTCATGACCTTGTCATAATATCTCGATAGCTCGAGCATTTAAGAGAACAAGTTTCGTATCCTACGTGACCATCATCTCCATATGACTGGAGTGACACTTCCATCTTGACATCACACCCAACACACTACGATTCTCAATATACCCAGCATCGGCGTACACAGAACCGGTTAAAGCCCTGGACGACCTCAACTAAAGTATATTGATTGTCGTATGTATTAGCGATGCAAGTCTCAGGTTAAGACCAAATACACCTACCCTGATTGCAGACTCCCATAGACACATAGTCATACTACCAATGGGATTCCGTAGGGGGTCTATCCAGAGCGAAGCTGTTTCCCGTACCATCGGTAAAACACAACCTCCTATTACACTTGCATGAGTATCTTATACCCAAATATATGAGAACTATGTCGTTGTGCCTTCACAAACGCGCACAAGTGTAATACTAGTCTTTTACGTATTTATCGATGTCCAATCTCGATAATACTCTGACTAGGGATATTTAATGATTTATCCTTCGTGGACTGATATTGTCTCATATCATTCTCTGTCCAGGAACAAATCATAGGGACCTCTCATCATTTATATATCTAGGTGATCTAATCACAAATGATAAGAGTGCAATCTCCTTTGTCACATAGTTTATTTGTACAACAACACCGTGATCTGTACAAATAGTGACGCTATGGTTTATAATTGTCCAACACTCTCGAATATCATTTATTTTTTCCCAAAGTCAGAATTTACATATTAGTATCCTAATTATGTCAAATTTATAATTTAGCCTAAAATTTTCAAAACTTTATATTTACACCCCTAAAACTGTAACAATAACATAGCGAGCTCCAACGACTTCAAAATTCCATAACGAGGTGATCAATGGACAGTACATGTCATAAGGATCACAATGGTAGTAGTGGCAATGACAGATGCACGTTGGTTACCGACTAACGGCCAAATGATGATAACTCTTATTTTCGGCTCGTTTCATGATAAATGTGTAGACACATGATAAGTCATACTATAAGCATAAACATCAACCATTGATTACATATACTTTACTATTTATTACAAGGAAAACTAATGGTTTCTTTGGCATTAGATCAACGTCAAGCCACTCGGAGGTCACATACGGAGCATACCGCACCCGACTTACTATAGCGTTGTGAGTGGAGTAATTATTTCAGAATTTTAATTGTGATTTCTGATATGATTTTACAGATCGTTGATTTAATTGATTTTACTTGAAATGAAGATTTCATGCGAATGAGATATATGATTTAAGCTTTTGATAAAGCTTGGTTTCAGATTAATGTTTTGATGATGATAATGATCTCAAAAGTATAATTTTCATGATTTTGGAGGTATGAGGGAAAAACCCACCTCAGATGTAACTTGATACAGATATCAAATTGACGGATACCAATCCGGATATAGACGTGTGCACACAGGATATAGTACTAGAGATTACAGATGCCTCTAGATCCTGGGTAGTGGGATAGCGAGGCCCCTAGACCCGGATTTTCAGAGACAAGTTGGTGGCACTGATAGCACCACTGTTGATTGATTTAGTGGCTTGGGGGACGGTGAGACGTAACACTTCAAGACCACATGATTATGTATAGGATGACCGATGATACTTCTGAGGATGACACAAATATTTTCATAAATGTTTTTGCAAAAAGTTTTCAAAGGAAAAACTATGGTTTATGTTTTAAGGATTCTAAAAGTTGTTTCATAGATTATGAGTACTTTCGAATGCTGTTTTTTTTTTCATGTTTTATTGTTCCACTCAATGAGTTCTTTAGGGCTCACCCCCTCCCCCCCACTGTCCAGATTTTTGCAGGATTTTTCTACTGGTGAGCCAAGACTATCTTTTAGGAGACATGGATGAAGGACATGAGTAGCACTGCAGTCATTAGTTGTATAGGTTCATCATGTCATGTTTACATTCATATATAATGTAGTCTCTTTTCGATTTAAGTCAGAGGCTTATGTGTCAATAGAATCTGTCACCTGCCGATAACGTTCCCAGATTAGGAATGTTACAAATATATCATGTCATCTCCGTTGTTAGTCTGAAAACGTGAGATTTAAAATGCACCTCGAGACGATTTTATTTTCGTCCCGTTACGGATGATGTCCATTTTGGGTCAATATCAAGTTTAGATTCGAGAGGATAAAGACTCTAGATGTATCTGGTCAATTGACTACCCTACAACGACACTTCATTAGTTAAGTCCAAGGGTTCCGAAATAATGGGTCACACTCACAAAGGAATGATTAAATGTTAATTAAAATTCCTTGATCAAATTAAACAGTGATTGGTTAATATATGAATAAGAGTTATTCCCGTATATATTAATCAATTGAGATTGTCTCAATCTATCATGCAAATACTTGACCTACCCTACAGCGACACTTATTTGTGGGATGATAGATTTTTGTGGAATAGTAATTCTCTTAGGTTTCTAATTCATTATTCATGGTTCACGCATCATGTTTAATTTTATGCCTAAATATTTGATAATTTTAATATGCGATGAATGAATATTAAATACATGTTTACTTTATTTATTTCAGCCATGGTTTCTCCAATAATTACTATTCTCTCTAACGATAAATTAACGGGAGAAAATTATGTCAAATGGAAAAGTAACATGAACGTTATTCTGGTATATGAAGACCTAAAGTTCGTCCTAACGGATGGGTGTCCTCCTGAGCCAGCCTGAAACGCTGGCCAAGCTGTACGTGATGCCTACCAAAAATGGGTCGCGATAAAATGAGAAAGCTTGCTGCTGATTGTTAACAAGGATGTTCGAGGTTCTTCCTACAAAGCATGAGCCTATGGCTACAACATCTTAGATGATGAAGTTATTACAGGGCATGTTCGGGCAGCCTTTGGAGCGCCAGCGTCATGAGGCCATGGGCTCAACGATGACTTCTAGGATGAAAGAAGGGACAACAGTCTAAGAGCACGTCTTGAGGATGATGACCTATCTCAATACTGCCGAAACCCATGAAGCTCATATTGACGAGCGAAGCCAATTGACCATGATTATGGAAACTATTCCGAAGAGTTTTCTGCAGTTTAAAAGCAACTATGTTATGAACAAGTTGTCTTTTACTTTGACCTAGTTGCTCAATGAGCTCACTCATTACGAGTCTATACTTATGGATCCTCGTAAGCCCAGTGTCAAGGTAAATATTAATGAATCTTCTAAATCTGTAAGGAATAAGCAGAAAGGCAATGGGAAGGCTAAGGCAAAGTCGATGACGAAGAACAAGGGAGGCTTTAAAGGTGGTAGGGAAAGTGTTTCCACTGCAACAAGGATGAGCATTGGAAAAGAAACTGTCCTAAATATATTGCTGAGCTGAAAGAGAATAAGGCTATAGGTAAATACGATTTACTTGTTATCGAATCTCTATTAGCGGAGGATGATAAGTCTGCATGGATTGTTGATTTTTGAGCCACTAAACATGTTTGTTCTTCTTTGCAACTACTTGATTCATGAAGGGACCTTGTTGAAGATGACTGCACTATGATAGTCAGGACAGGGGATGCTGTTTCAGCCAGAGCAGTGGGAGTTTCCAGTCTATATTTTTTAAATAATAGTTATTTAAATTTAGACAATGTGTTATTCATTCCTGGTTTTCGCAGGAATTTGATTTATGTTTCCAAACTTTTGGATGATGGTTTTTCGGTTTCTTTAATAGTAATTTGGTTATTGTTGGTGGAAATGGATTAATCATATGCACAAGAAACTCAGAAAATAATTTATATGTGTTAAGACCATTAACACATAGGTCACTACTCAACACTGAAATGTTTAAGGTTGAAAAACCTAAATTAAAACGGTAAAATTTTTCTCACGAAGACACATATTTGTGGCATCTTAGACTTGGTCGTATCAGCCTTGACCAGATAGATAGGTTTATAAAAAACGGAGCTTTAAACCAGTTAAAGTTTGGAACTTTACCAGTCTGCGAATCCTGCCTAGAAGGAAAGATGACCAAAAGACTTTTTACTGGAAAATGTATAAGAGCTAATCAACCACTTGAGCTAATACATTTGGACGTTTACGGACCGATGAATGTAAAAGTCCGAGGTGGTTATGAATATTTTTTCATATATATTGACAATTATTCTAGATAAGGGTATGTTTACCTAACGCAACACAAGTAAGATATTTTTGAAAAGTTCAAAAAGTATCGTGCTGAGGTTGAGAACCAATTAGGTAAGACGATCAAAACACTATGATCAGATGGTGAAAAGGAATACCTTGACAGAGATTTCGAGGAAATCTTAGTTGAGTATGGGATATTATCCCAACTCATAGCACTTGGAACACCACAGTAAAATGGTATTGCAGAGAGAATAAATCAGACCCTACTAGACATGATAAGGTCTATGTTTAGTTATAGTTCATTTCCTAGTTCATTCTGGGGATATACATTACAAACTGCAATGTATATCCTAATGTGGTCCATATAAGTCTATTCCTAAGACTTCTTTAGAGTTATGGAGTGGTCGTAAAACTAGTTTACGATATTTCCGAATATGAGGGTTTCCAGCACATATGCCGAAGAATAAGACTACTAAGTTGGAACCTCGTTCACAGGTGTGCCTATTTATAGGCTATCCTAAGGAGACTATGTTAGGGTTGGTGCTCGGAGTGCCAATCCGGATCGTATTTATGTCTGATTCATGAATACGAACAATTACTTTTTTCATAATATTACTTATTTATGGTAGTACTTCTTGCTTTTATATACATATTTGATCTAATTACGATTAGATTGAAACTAAATAGGATTTGGTGATATGTATATATTAGACAAAGACCCGATAATATATAATGTAGTGCGCAGTAACAAAGTTATTTGTAATTGACATTGGGAAGTGTCATTACTAGAAGTATATTATCAAATAAAGTTCCTGGTCAAGATTTACTAACACAGGCTGGTTAGTAAAATTCGCTGAGACCAGTACACGTCGTATATCGAGACTTGGTCCGATGGTTTATCCCAATGAACCATGAGTTTAGGGAGACTCGTATAGACGTGTAGGTGTTTATATTGGATGAACATTAAACGACTCACCGAAGATTTCCTAATAGATGGTACACCAATGTCTATAGGAATCTTCTCGGGTCAAGTGAGCATAGTAGTCCTTTGACTTGAGATACCACTGTGGATGTATGAGGTATCCTCTACACTTTTATGACAGTCACGTCACCGATCTATTTAAATCATACCTCTGTTTATTCGTTGGGTGTGGACTGATCCTCAGGATATCTTGTGCGTATCAAGATAGAATCTGTCAGTTATGTGTACATAACATATGTATTCAATATGGAATTAACAACTGTGGTACACTATAGAAGCAAGTTCTAAGTGTTATTAAGATATTGCTAATGGAATCGTCGACGGGATTATACCTATAGAGATTTGACATTTTTATCTATATTTATGGACTAATCCGAATACCTGTGACGGAGGGATTATACGTATGCGATGACCTCGACCTGTATGATTCAGTGAGTTTATCTGTGGTCATCATAATTTACGGGTGGGTAGATTATGGACACGAAATTAGATTTCGTGATAGATATGTCTGAATCTAGAGAGTCTTACTAATGAAACATACTCGTAGAGCACTAGAGAAAATATTATAAATAATATTGATTATTTATAAATCGTTTAACAGTTAAACGAAAAGATACATGCATAGGGGCTATTCGGTCATTTCTAAGTTATTGTGTATTTGGATTAAATACTTGATTTTATTAAATACACATTATTTTTTTGGTCAAATAAAGTAATTGACACATGTTCCAAATATATGTATTATGGAATATTTAAAGTAAATATGATACATGTATTTAGATATTTATATTAAGTAATTATCTAATTATTTAATTGTCAATTAATTAGAATAATTAAATACATTTATATTTATCATCATTATGCTTTTAAATGGCAAAATATGATTGGTGCACATGTATTTTACTTTTTGGAAAATGTAGTAAAATTGAATTTGGCTTTTTTAATATTGATTAAAAATTGCCAAATTTTTATTTCCAAAAAATGCCCAATTTCGTTCCTAACCTTACATATATAAGGGTTTCATTTTTCATTTGCAACTTGGTGTGTTAAGAGTCAAAAAATATTACAAAAGAGAGTTGAGAGAAAAAGGTGAAGAAAAAAGAAGAAGATTTGAAGAAAACTTAAACTTTTGTAAGTTTTTCAATTCCTTTTCAACTAGAAAAATATTTCTAGGGTTCCAAGCTTTAAAATATGATGTTTGGTTGTTTCTCTACTCTTTTAGTTTTGTAATATGATGGTTGGAAGCATGAAGGAAAGATGTATGCATGTATATAAACAAAGTTTGTTTATTAATGGTTAACAAACACACTTTTGGCCATTTGATGGTGATGTTGCCATTCTAGAGTTGCTTAGCCACTCATAAATGACTTAGAATTATTCTTGAGTTGTTTCATGGTGGTGAGACTTGTTTGGTGGGGTAAGGATTAAATTAAAGTATTGAATTTGTTTAATTTGGTGTAATTTGTCAGTTTGTGGAAATTATAAAATTAGGGTTCATAAGCCTTTCCAAATTTGGGAATTTTCGTATATGTATTGTAATATATATATATATGATGTATATTAAATTTGGGATTGATTGGATTTGATCTTAACATATTTTGAAATAAAAATGACCAAATTGCAAATCATATAAAATTGAGGAACCTCTCGGCAATTTGGGAAAAATTGTTTTCTTGAATTGTAATTTGTATTTTCATGTATAAGACGTGTAAATCATTTTGGTTGTGATTTGGAATCACCTAATTATGTATTTGACAAATTAGGACTAAAATGATCAAAATACAAAGTTTATGGGCATTTTCGTAATTACTGAAAAATCTGGAAAAATTTTCAGATTTCTGTTTTAATGTATATTCGATGTAAAAATCATTTTGGCTGTGATTGGAAATCACCTAAACTTATTTTGAACAACTTAGGACTAAAATGATGAAAATATAAAGTTTTGGGGTTGTATGGTAATTTATTGAAATTCTGATTTCTGGGTTAAAAATTTCTATTTTTGAGTATTGAGTGATTAAGATAAATAAGTTTATTTTAATTACCCAATAAAAATTAAAGAAGTGGGAAAATTGATTTTCCCGCATTCCGCTGCGTAACCCGAGTATTTTGCCCAAAACCCCAACAAAAATGGTATCAGAGCAGGTCTGACATGATATGAATATGCCTTTAAATTCAATGTTTAATTTTGTGTTTACTTTATGCATGCTTGTATTTATTTAATTTTATTAAATTAAATGCGTAACATCTTTACTGAAAATCCCTAATTAATAAGGTTTTAAAGTAATATGTATTGGATGCATATTTCTTGGTCCGTCTTGTCAATACGGTTTTTGGATATTTGTTCTATGTCTGAATCCAAGAAAATGCCAAAGCAGTGGGGTGTAGTTGATAGAAATTTATCCATACCGGATGTATATGTGATACTAGATAAATTCAAGCGAAAGCGGAAATCCTGAACGTGCCAAAGCTGTCAGAACTACGCAAGTATCTTGAATTTATCATTGACAAGTTTAACCGTGGTACGCCTCCTTGTGAACGTGCCAAAACTGTCACAACGAGAAACGACCAAGACCGGAACCTAGGAGTCACTAGTGAGTGATTGACAATAAGTTGTCTACCTAATGAATATACGTAGGCGAGAACGTGCCAAAACTGTGAGTCGAAATATATTCATGGGGTCCACCTCTCACTATGGAATTCAATTTAATCATTGAATTCCCGTTTTCCATTGGGGATTACGGTATTATTTAAAATAGTGGGAGGCACTGCTGGGTTAAAAATCCATAAATAAAGCAGTGTGTAATATTAGGAAAATTGTCATGTATGTTTTCCTTATTCTATATTGTTGATAGGATTAAAACTTTTAATCCACTGCATGCATATTATTTGTATATGTTTTCTGACTTTCCTTATGGTTGCAGATTTCAAGAATAGGTTCTAGATTTAGAGTATGCTTGGATATTGTTAGATTAGTCAAAATCATCGGGAACTGTTGTTCTGATTTTCTTGAAAAATCAAGATGATTAGTGATTTAGTTTCTAAGTCACGATTGATAATCTAAATAGATATCCATTTAGGATATAATAGTCTAGAGAGAATATTTTCTTTTGCAGTAAGAAATGACGTGAATTAGTTCATGTCTCGAGATTCTTGACTGACATGAAGAAAACCTCATTATATATTTGTTTATATGATAATGACGTTTCTTGGCTTTAGTAACCTTTGGAGGTAATGTGTCTAACACAGTTTGCTAATCAATTTTTTGTAATTTTTGTGAATAGTTGAAGGCAGATTATAAAGCTAAAGAAAGAAGATGTGTATAGTTGTGTATAGGAAATATCATTTTTCACAATACGACAACTATAGGTATTGGATATCGGATCCCGTCTAGTTATTTAAAATATTGTTTAATAATTGTTTTGATATTTGATATCAGAACTTGTGACTATTGGATAGTTACTTGTTCTTTATAAGCAATTATTACATATTTTAAAACGACTAGTAATGTCATTGATGTAGAGATAAACATTAAGAAAAATATTCGATTATAAAACAGTACTCTATGAGATTTTATCACATAAGCATTAGATGATTATTCTGTATAGTAAAGGATGGTCTGATACGAGATCACACCACATATCCTTATCCATTTAATGAATATTGTATTCAGGAAGTGATTAAATCTCATTTAACCAATGATTGTTATTGGACCACAGATTTATTAAACTAATATATTTGATGTATATAGTTTCATGAATTATAAATTGCCTTGGATAGTTTACTTTACTTCAAACTTAGTTAATGAGTTGTCATGACTTAGTTATGTGTCTCTAAAAGAACACATATTGAACGTCTTGAATGGTTCGAGAACTTTTAGTATGTTTCTGATGAAAGGCGAATAAAATATTTTGATTGGTTCAAAGATATTCGATTTGAAGTTTTGAAAATTATATCTTTAAAATTCATCAGCAGTCTTTGAATTGTTCAAAGATGTTTGATATGATCAAATATATGAATTTATGGCAATTAGTTCTAAGGTTATTCAATGAATATGATTCTTACTCAATATTATTCTTCTACGTGTTGGATAATTATGACACATAGCATCACTATTTGCACATAACATGGTGTTGTTGTACAAATTAATTATGTGACAAAGGAAATTGCTCTTTTATCATTTGTAATTGGATTACTCGGATATATAAATGATAAAAGTCCTTATGATTAGTTCCAAATTAATAAGATATTAGACAATATCAATCCACAAAGGTTTAATCATTAAATATCTATAGTCGTAGTATTATCGAGACTGAACATCGATAATGTGAAATAGACTAGTATTACACTTGTGCATGTTATGGAAGCGTAACGACATAGTTCTCATATATTTGAGTATTAGATACTCATGCAAGTGTAATAGAAGGTTCTGTTTACCGATGGTACGGAAACAGCTTCGCTCTGGATAGACCCCTCGGAATCCCATTGGTAGTATGACTATGTGTCTATGGGAATCTGAATCAGGGTTGGTGTATTTAGTCTTAACCTGAGACTTGCATCGCTAATACTTGTGACAATCAGCATACTTTGGTTTTGGTCGTTCGAGGCTTTAACAGGTTCAATGTACGCCTCTTCTGGGTATACTGATGAGTGGTAAATGTATCACTATTTCCCACTCATTTAACCTAATATTTTGTATAATTTCTTGAGTTTTGTGAATATTTTGATGTGTTTTGTGTTATTTTGTAGATAAATAAAGTTTCAGGACATTCTGGAGGTGATTTGGGGCCAAAACAGTGAAAAACGGACAAAAAGGCATTTTCGTCATTTCGCGCGTCGCGACGCCTAAAATGCGTATGAGCTGCTAATGTGTGCCGGGTCCACAAGTCAGAATCTGTGAAGTTTGACTTTGCTAACGTGCATCGTGCCACGTGTCACCATCACAGCCGATCTACTAACATACGCCGTGACACGTGTCATCATCATATGGTGCCGACAATCGCCATCTCCACGTGTCACCACGTGTCAGCCACATCATCGTCCACATCACCAGTTGACCGAGTCAACGTGCCACGTCACCACCATGTCATCATTAGCCAATCACAACGTGCCATGTGTCGCAATTCTATGGTGCCGACAATCACTTTCGCCATGTGTCGCCACGTTACCTCAATTATTGACTCACTTATCCGCAATTTCCACGTGGCAGATAAGAATCTGAGCCGACCAATCAGAAGTTGACACGTTAGCACGTCACGACGCAAGAAGAAACGTGCGTGTCGTGATGCGCGTGGCTTATGGACGCCTATAAATAGAGCTCGAAATTTTAGTTTCAGATGCACCTTCCTCTCTGAATTCTCATTTGTAAATAATGAGTTTTCTATCTAGTTTCTGTTAAATTTCAGTTTTGTAATTAATTTTAATTACGTTCTGTAATAATAGTAATTTACTTTCTTTACTTTTACAGTTTTTACTATTCAACATGAGGAGGTAACTTCCCTCTGCTAGGGTGAAATGTAATTCTTTTAATATTGCTATTTAGATTAATCTCCCTTAATTATAATATATTAACTATTTAAAACTTGATTTAATCAGGATACCGCTATATTGGTTGGTTGGTAATTCATTTTAAAATGGTTTAAACCTGACTAAGCAAGGATACTGCCAGATTGGCCGGTTGGTAATTAAGCTTTCTTACCGCCTATATGGCAGGTTTATGGACAAATTTTGATACCGCCTATATGTCTGGTCGGACTTAATTTGACTTAATCAGGTTACCGCCTATATGGCTGGTTGGTAATATCATCACAAGTTAATATATTATATTAAGGGAGATATCTAAATTAGTAGTAGTAAAAGTAGATCATTTTTCCTTAGCATTTTATTTTATTGTAATTTACTTTTCAGCTTTTACTTTACCGCAATTACTTTTCATCATTTTTACTTTATGTCTTTTACTTTTAAGTTTTTACTAGCCCTAATTATGTGTCGTAACTAAGTTAGTTATCTGGGGTTGTGATGAATTCTAATATCACCGGTTTATAAGGGGTTATTTTATAGTTTGGGTAATTTAAAGGTTTACTTATTAAGTCTTAAGCTTAATGCATCTTGTTAATTGGCCACTAATAAAATTGATCTGGTAAATCTAAAATAAACTTGACAAAGGAATTTTAGGTTTCAGCCTTAGACTTAATAGCCCACGATCTTCCTTGAGTATAGATAAGCCTTTATTAGATTTCCTTACAGGATAGACATATACCTATCGGGCGGGGGTAACCTTTTATTGGAACTTAATCTTAATGAATCCAAGTAATTTGGTTGACATAGACATATTGTTCAATTGGGTTATACTCGGTATTTGCGTCTGACCATCGATAAAGGCTTTCGCATAATTTCGTGTTCTAGGTTAGTAAACCAATTTATTACACAAACATGAAATAATCACTTCATCTTTTAAAATATATTAGAAAGACTCACAACCCTAGATAGTTTCCTAATATTGAATTTTCTTAAACCTACTTTCGTGCAATTTTATTTACTTATTTTTAAATTTAAAATCATCACCATTTCAAATCAATCAATCAACCTGTTAGATACTAGTAATCATTTGACCTCATAAAATTAATAGATTAGGTATTAAGTCATCGTGGGATCGATACTTTTTATACTACTTGAACGATACGTGCGCTTGCGTTATACGCGTGTGATTACGCACCGGTCAAGTTTTTGGCGCCGTTGCCGGGGACTTATTTATCTTTTATTATTAGTTTAAGGGTTAGATACGTTACTTGTATCTAATTTCTTTTTACTTATTATTTCTGTTTTCTTGTGTTTTAGGTTCCCAAACACTATATTAGACGAACCAGAAGCTTTGAACTCCGACCGCTTGACCCAGAAATTGAAAGAACAATCAGACAGTTGAGAAGGGAAAGACGTGAAGGCCAAGAAGCTTTAGTCAACATGGAACCTGAACCTTTGGAGGTTGCACCACCAATACCCATTCGAGATATAACCATTTCGGTGGTCGACGGCTTCATTTCCTGTATTGTACTTCCTCTTTTACCAGCAAATACGTGTGACATCAAAACATACATTCAGATGATTCAGCAGTCAGTGCAGTTTGGGGGGAAAGCAACTGAAGATCCTAATACCCACATCAGCAACTTCTTGGAAGTTTGCGGCACTTTCAATTACAACCGAGAAGCTGAAGAAGCAATGAGACTACATGTTTTTCCATACTCCTTGAAGGACAGAGCTAAAGCTTGGCTACATTCACTACCAGCAGGTTCCATCACAACTTGGAACACTTTAGCCACCAAATTTCTTACAAAATACTTTCCACCAGCCAGAACTGGAAAGCTGAGGAATGACATCACATCCTTTGTACAAAAAGACTCGGAAACTCTCTACGAAGCTTAGGAAAGGTACAAAGATTTGCTTCGGAAATGTCCTCACCATGAGATTCCAAAATGGCTTCAAGTCCAAACTTTCTATAATGGACTTTCTGGACTGATGAGAACCACAATCGATGCTGCTGCTGGACGAGCTTTAATGGCAAAAGGAGAAGATCAAGCCTGAGACCTAATCGAAGAAATGGCCAACAATAATTCTTGTGGCCAACATAAAGGAGCATGATCCAAAGAATTGCAGGAATTTATGAAAGTGGAGCCAATACAGCAGTCAACGCCAAACTGGATCAGATATGCAAATTTATGGAGACTCTTACCACTGGATCCATAAGTTCACCATATGAAGGAGCACCAGAACCATACCAACTTGAAGAGATGGTGAATTATGTCAACAATTTCAACAGACAGAGGAACAATCCATATTCCAACACCTACAACCCAGGGTGGGGGAATCATCCGAATTTTTCATGGAGCAACATTTCAGGGCAAAAGAACAATCCACCACCTGGATTCCAACAGCAAAACTATCCATCACCTGGATTCCAGCAACAGAACAAAGGCTATGAGCAGGAAAATGAACCAGGAATAGCAGAAGTGTTGGCTCAGTTAAAAAATTATGATGCTATATTTCAAAGCCAGTCTACTTCCATCAAAGCATTGGAGAATCAAATTGGACAACTGGCCAATGCTCAGAGTTACAGACGGCCAGGGAATCTTCCCAGCAACACAAAACCAAATCCAAGGAACATAGGGAAGAAGCAGTGTCATGCCATCATGTTAAAAAGCGGTACTGAAATCAACAAAGATGTTGGAGCCAAAACAACTGCTGAGGAAGTTCCAAAAGAAACAAAGCAACAGATGGAGGAAAAAGAAGCAAAGGAAAACGAACAGATCGCTCCACCTCCACCTTTTCCTCAGCGTCTTCAGAAAAACAAACTGGACAAGCAGTTTGCTCATTTCCTGGAGGTGTTCAAAAAGCTGCACATCAACATTCCATTTGCAGAAACCTTGGAACAAATGCCCAGCTATGTAAAATTCATGAAAGACATTCTTTCACGAAAATGAAGATTGGGAGATTACGAGATAGTAGCATTGACTAGAAGAATGCAGTGCTATCATTCAAAGGAAGCTTCCCCCAAAGTTGAAAGATCCTGGCAGTTTTACCATTCCATGCATCATATGAGAACATAACTTTGGTAAGGCTTTATGTGATTTAGGTGCAAGTGTTAACTTGATGCCTTTTTCTATTTTCAGGAAACTGCAGATTGAGAAACAATGCCAACTGCAGTCTCTCTACAACTTGCTGATAGAACGCTCGTATTTCCAAGAGGCGTAGTTGAGGATGTGCTGGTCAAGGTTGACAAATTCATTTTCCCAGCAGATTTTATTGTCCTTGATATGGAGGAAGACGCAGACGTGCCAATCATCCTTGAGAGACCGTTCTTGGCTACATGTCGAACCATTATTGATGTATAAAAAGGAGAATTAACTATGAGGGTACATGACCAAGAAGTAACATTCAATGTTTTCAAGGCCATGAATTTCCCAGATGATGAAAAGAATGAGGAATGTTTCAGACTTGATGTGATACACAGTACCATTCAGAACTCCAATGCAATGCAAAGTTCTATTGACAAACTTAAAACATGTCAATTTCCTGTAGACCCTGAAGATAAAGCGTCTTTTGCACTGAAAAAGCCAATTCTTGCACTACAAGCAACATAAAAGGAAAAGTTCCACCAACTCAACGAATTGGAGGAATTTCACAATCAGCATTTTGAGGATGCCAAATTGTACAAAGAAAAGGCAAGGAAAAGACATGATGAGAAGTTAGTACGCATACAACTGGAACCAGGATAGAAGGTATTGTTAAACAAATCAAGGGTGAAATTCTTCCCATGGAAGCCAAAATCACGGTGGTCAGGTCCATTTGTGATCACCAAGGTTTTACTAGACAGAGTCGTTGAGATACATGATCCCGAATCCAACAAAACATTCAAGGTTAAAAATAAGCGTGTCAAGCACTACTGGGGAGAATTATTTGAGCGACAAAAAGAAAGTGTCACACTTTCATATCCAGCCTAACGTTCGAAAAGTCACGTCTAGCTGACGACGTTAAACTTAGCGCTCGCAGGGAGGCAACCCATGCAATTTGTGTATATATTGTGATCTGGTGTGTTTAATTTTTGCAGGTAAAGTCATTTCACGATGGAAGAAGCTCTCGCAAATCTTCGCAAGCAATTCCTTCTCTCCCTCAAAAATCTCTGATGAAAGTTTACAAAGCTCGCTTGGAACAGATGAGATTACTAACGATCCATGGTGTTTCTAATGACATTCGTTGGGTAATTGAAGCACGGGTCCGATTGGCAGGTGAGTTTTCTGACTCTTTTATTTTACATCTGTCTGGTTTTGGAAGAAGCACCTATGCAAAGAAACGTAGAGCTAAGAAAATGGGTGTTTGTTACAAATGTGCACGCTGGAATTGCAATACTCGTTGTCGTTCTTTAAGAATGATGTCTGATAATCGCGAAGACAAAATTAAATTCATTAAGGATGGCTTGAGTAAGGAGTCTGTAGATGATATATCTTCAACTCTTGAGATGCATCCCAATGGATATGTTCATATAACCATCTGAAAATTACATACACAATTCCAAAAAGAAAGACAACAGTTAAGTCTCGGGAATCTGACTCAAAAAGACCCTGTTTGCCAATTATAAGAAAATTGGATGGGAAGCTTGTCCCTGACATGAGCTATTATGTCATATGCTCAGTTGGCAGATATTATCAACATGCATGGTAACATACGGACATGAGCTATAATTGAAAAGTTTGTAATATTCAGTGCTCTAGTTTAATTGGAGGAAGCATCTCAAAAAGTGATAGAGTAAAAAAAAACGTATGAGATCCGAGTTATTAAGTCTGTAAGGGTGTTTTAACACCTAGTGCCCTAAAACCAACTGGTTTGGGAGTCACTGGCCCAAAGCTCGCTACATGGATCAAGGATGTTGCAAAAATATATATATCTGAAGTCTGAGTAATTAAGTCCGTAGGGGTGTCTTAACACCTGGTGCCCTAAAGCCAATTGGTTTGGGAGCCACCGACCCAACACTCGCTACATAGATGGAAGATATTGTATATAAATAAAAAAAATCAAAAATCAAAGAAAAAAAATCAGAAAAATCAGAAAACTTATTCCATTGCTACAAAAAGGTGTGAATTCTGATAAAACTTGAGGACAAAAATATTATTCTCTTATCAACTACACTTGTGACTGTTGTGGGCAAAAATGAGTTGTTTAATATTTTATTTGCTGTGTATATGGAGAATGATAAATATAATCGGAGAATTTACTTATTCAGTAATTTAGAAAGAAAGAAAACAACTAGTGACTTGGAGTATAAGTTTCACCTGATTAGTCACTAACTTCTTTATTCTCTTTTCTCTTGTCTTTTTGCTTTTGTGTGCATTAGTTTAACTACCTTTTTACTTTTGTAAAATGTTTGTAGGTATCATTGATGTAAACCCTCACGAGACTACAACTCGTCCACTAGGGACACCTAGAGGTTTAAAGGTTTGTTGCATATGCTAAATGCAACCGTGATCCTTACGAAAGTGTCTTAGTTAAATTTTATTTTAAAAATGTTTATATTATTTTATTTTGTGTTTTGCTCGAGAACTAGCAAAATGTTAGGTTTGGGGGTGTGATAAGTGGTAACTGTATCACTATTTCCCGCTCATTTAACCTAATATTTTGTATAGTTTCTTGAGTTTTGTGAATATTTTGATGTGTTTTGTGTTATTTTGTAGATAAATAAAGTTTCAGGACATTCTGGAGGTGATTTGGGGCCAAAAAAGTGAAAACGGACAAAAGGGCATTTTCGTCATTTTACGCGTCGGGACGCGCAAGCCTTCGGTGTCACGACGCCTAAAATGCGCATGATCTACTAACGTGCACCATGTCCACAAGTCAGAATCTGTGAAGTTTGACTTTGCTAACGTGCACCGTGTCACGTGTCACCATCACAGCCGATCTGCTAACATGCGCCGTGACACGTGTCATCATCATATGGTGCTGACAATCGCCATCGCCATCGCCACGTGTCGCCATGTGTCACTCCATATGTCAGCCACGTCATCGTCCACATCACCAGTTGACCGAGTCAACATGCCACGTCACCGCCACGTCATCATCAGCCAATCACGAAGTGCCACGTGTCGCAATCCTATGGTGCCGACAATGACTTTCGCCATGTGTCGCCATGTCAGCGCCACGTCATTGCCACATCATCTCAATTATTGACTCACTTATCCGTAATTGCCACGTGGCAGATAAGAATCTGAGCCGACCAATCAGAAGCTGACACGTTAGCGCGTCGCGACGCAAGAAGAAACGTGCGTGTCGCGATGCGCGTGGCTTATGAACGCCTATAAATAGAGCTCGAAATTTCAGTTTTAGATGCACCTTCCTCTCTGAACTCTCTGATGTAAATAAGGAGTTTTCTATCTAGTTTCTTTTAAATTTCAGTTTTGTAATTAATTTTAATTACGTTATGTAATAATAGTAATTTACTTTCTTTACTTTTACAGTTTTTACTATTGTCCAATCACAACCTTAAAGGCCCAATTTCCAAAAATAAGCCCAATTAATTAACTTATAAAATTCTAAATTCCATAATTAATTAACCTAAGTGTAATACACAATTAACCACCCAATTAATATTTCTAAAACATCAATTAGCATACTTAATCATGCACTTTAACATTAAATAGTGTCCAACACAATTTATTAAAATCAAACCCAATTTACATGCTTTTGTTCTCGGCAATTAGGGGTGTTTCCAATCCGATTCGGTTTCAATCCAATTGAATCCACAATCATCATTTCCCAAATCAATTCAACTCATCCAATGAATTAAAATAAAAAACACAATGAATTTCAAATTCAATTGAATTCGGCCAAGCCACTTTAATTTGGGAAAAATGTTCCAAATCAAAATTCAATCAAATTGAACTTCAAAATAACATTACCCAATTGTTTTAAGTCATCCAATGATCAAACAAACAAAATCACCAAGAAATTTAGGGTTCTTTAATTTCGGCCAACATAAGCAATTTGGGGAAATTTGTTCCAAACACAATTTCAACAAATTGATCCAATCAATCTTAAATTAAACATACTTTAAGCATTCTCATTCATCCAATTTCACAAAATATGCTCAAAATCAAGTTTACCCAATTTGTCACTTTATGCCAACATAAAAAATTGGGGAAATTTGTTCCAAACATAATTTCTTCAAATTGATCCAATCAATCATTAATTCATCAACATTTAAGCATACTTAATCAATCAATTTAATCAAATCATGCTTCAATTGATTTTACCCAATTTGTCATGCCAAAAATTTAGGGAAAATTGAATCTAATCCAATTTCATGAAATTGATCATACACAACTTCAATTCAACCTCATTCAAGCATACTTCATCAAACAATTCAACCAAATCATGCCTAAATCGAGTTTACCCAATTTTAACCCTAACTTTTTCATGCTTGATCAAAGCTCTGATACCATTGTAGGTTTCTAATATAGGTCCCAAGAATCATGAAATCAAGCAAGAAAAACGCATGAATACTCAAAGGAGTAAGGCGGAATACATACTCACATTGATGGGTTTGAGATGTGAAGAACAAAAGCCTTCAAGCCTCCCTCAAAGTCACGGCAGCAGCTCCTCCTTGCAGTGGGCTGTGCGGTTTTACTGGTTTTTGTCCCTCCAAGAATCGGCCATTGATGAACACCATGGAAGCTCCAAGCTTCAAGCTCCAAAATTTGATTCCAAGCTCATAAATTTGTTTCCCTATCACCTATGTATAACCCAAGGTGTGTGCTAGCACTCTTCATCTTCCTTGCTTCCCTTTAAATTCGGTCCAACCAGAAACTTTTGAAGCAAATCGGCTTGAAGCCGTGAAGGAGAGGGAGAAGAAAAAGAGAGGAAAAGAGATGCGTAAAAAGGGAGAGAGTGGAGAGAGAGAAAGAAAAAGAAATGTAATTAGTTTTTATAATTTCTAAAATTAATAAAAACCATTTACCAATTCTTTTTACTTTCCTTTAAATGCTAAAGTCAAAAAGTAAAAGCAAAAGTTGCTTTTTCAACTTCTACATCAATCACTCAAATCAAGTGACAACATGTCACATCACTCAAAGTGACATTTGATTTGACGCTTGATGTGACTTGCGATTTGACGCACGATTTGACTTGCGTGCCGCACTCGAATTCGAAATGCGAATGTGCTCGCAAACAATCTCGGGCTCGGGTTCGCTAATTCCAAATTAACGAATTTTCCGTTGCGTCGTAATTAAATGATTACGCCTAGCGAAATCACTATTCACGTCGCTAACGAATTAATTCTAAATTAATTCGTTCGCCCGAATTAAAATCTAATTTTAATTCCGCGTCGAAATCCAATTTCGTTTAATATATCAAATATATTAATTTATCGATTAATTCCAAATTAATCGCTCTCTCTCTTTAACGATATTTTATCCGAGATAAAATATCTCTGTAATTAATCCCAGATTAATTTTCTCTCTCTAGAAATTAATCTTCTCTCTTTACTAATTAGTCCCAGATTAATTTTCTCTCTCTTCTAATTAAACCCAGATTAATTAAGTGCGAGTTATACGTCATCGGTGAATCTTCGGGAAGCGACCCATGAGATCTCCGGATATGTTGGCAGTAAATACGATCGTCGAACTATCCGAACACGTAAGTACCTCGTACTACGTTTATACCGATTTACAAGACAAGGTTGGCTTCTAGCAAAGTGCCATGCCTACCCAATTCTCCAGAAATATTCTTACAGGAATATATAGATCTGTATCAAGCGTAGTATACCGTAGTATTGTGTATATCAGCCCAGTATCGAATAGTCACGTGCTAGGGCTGGGGCTGGATAAGTGTCTGCCCCGTCCGAAGCACATGTCGGATGTCTGGTAACTAGTCTCTATAATCGGATATACATGACCTTGTCATAATATCCCGATGGCCGGCCAGCACTTAAGAGCACTAATACCGTATCCTGCGTGACATCATCTCCACTATGACTGGAGTGATACTTCTGTCTTGACATCACACCCAATACACTACGACTCTCTGATAAACCCAGAAGTGGTGTACGCAGAACCGGTTAAAGCCCTGTACCACCAAGACCAAAGTCTACCGATTATCGCAAGTATTAGCGATGTAAGTCTCAGATTAAGACTATACACACCTACCTTGATTTCGGCCTCCCATAGACACATAGTCATAATACCAATGGGATTCCGAGGGGTCTATCCAGAGCGAAGCTGTTTCCCGTACCATCGGTGAAACACGACCTCCTATCGCACTTGCATAAGTATCCAATACTTATATATATGAGAACTATGCCGTTGTGCCCTCACAACGCACACAAGTGCAATACTAGCATATTCCGCATTATCGATGTCCAGTCTCGATAATACTCCGGCTAGGGATATTTAATGATTAAACCTTCGGGGACTGATACTGTCTCATATCATTCTCAGTCCAGAAACTAATCATAGGGACCTCTCTTCATTTATATATCTATGGTGATCTAATCACAAGTGATGAGAGTGCAATTTCCTTATCACATAGTTAATTTGCTACAACAACACAATGATCTGTGCAAATAGTGACGCTATGGGTCATTTTGTCCAACAGAAACTGGCAAAGGCAAAATCATTATAATCATCTTGGAAGATAAATGACATATCCCAAAATGTCTGCCTAAATGTGGCAAACGGGATCGCGGAAGCGTGACTGCCGTTTGGACAAAGCAGACACGAAGGAATTGAAGACGAGCAAGGCTTTGACTTCAAATATGTTTGTCAAAATTATGTTCACTACTGGTATTAAAATTGGATTTTAAATATTTAGTGTCTTACATAAATATATATTGATGTTCAAAATCTGTTTTGAACAGGATACTGACTTCAATTGAGACTTATCTGCGAATTGAAAACGGGACGAAAGTCGCTGTTTTAACTGTAGATACCTAAGTTTAGGAACTACCCTTCTGGTGTGTACCTAAATTTGGAAATTGTTATAATGTAACTAGTTTGACTAGGAACATTATCTCCATATCAGTGTTTAACCGCGGTGCGGGTGAACCTTTATATTCTAGAACACTAAAGTGTTTTATTATATAAAGATGATATTGAGATAAACACATTAGATGTGAATAACAGAATTTATATTTTGAATATAGATAAAATCTCAAACGTTTAACATGACAAACAAATAGCTCGAACTGATTTGATCAGATGAAACTTAATCGTGGCATTATTGTCTGGGACACAATTAAAAAAGACTCGTATATCCGCACTTTTGAAGAGTGAGTACTCGGACTGTTTTGATTCCAATCAAATAAAGTCTACGAATCTAGTTTATTGGGCAATGTGCCTAAAACGCTATTTACTTGGTAAAAGTGCAAATGCCACCTATCTGTCAGCCCTAGTTCATAGTGAAGCTAGTGGGCCCATGTCTAGCTAGGCTAGATGTGGATATGAATATTTCGTGACCTTTACGGATGTGGCATCGCGTTATGGTTATGTGTTTCTTTTGAAGAACACAAATCAGAAACTTTTACAGTTTCGACATGAAATAGACAAACAGATCGGCTATAGTATTATACCGTCATGGTAAGACCGTAATGGAAAATACTTAAGCAATAAGTTTCTGATATACTTGAAAGAGTATAGTATTCTTTCAAATGAGGACTCCTCCCGGAACACGTCAATCTGACGCTGTGTCCGAACAAAGTAACCGAATTTTGTTGGACATGATAAGGTTAATCATGGTCGCTTTGAGCTACCATTTCCTTCAACGGATAAGCATAAACAGTGAAGAACTTATTTAGAATGAGGTTCCATAATAATCTGTTTGACAAATTTCATATTAGATATGAACGGGAAAGAAACCGGGTTTCACATTCCTGTATATTTGGGAATGCTAGGCATGTGTTTGGATGATACCAAACTAGAACCCAAATTGGATTAGTGCCAATTGTAGGTTATCCTAGGGATACCAAAGTATAGTACTTATACAACTCACATGAGAACAATTTAACTGTTGCTCACCATGAGGTTTTCCTAAGAGAAATACCGATATGTAGTGGTAAGTGGGTGGATAGTAAAACTCGATGAAAATCGGAGTAATACGATTCCAGCCACCAATTCCTAATGGAACATAAATATTTCATCTAAGATGAAGCTATACCAATAATCTTCGAATACACAAGAACCACGTATGTCGGAGAGAGTCAGAAGACAACCTGGGGTATGGGTTTCTGATCTCACCTCATAAAGATGTCTATCTTATTGAGGTATATCAACTGACTACGTATAAAGAAGTGATATAAGGTATCGACTCCCTATTATGGAAAAGTGCCATAATATCCGAATTGGATTCCATGTACATCAACAAGTTTGGATACTAGTTGATGTATCGCAAGGCATTGTGCCTATTGGTACTTATAAGTCTTCAAGGAAGACATACATGGAAGGCAACATACCAACATATAAAGCTAGGCTTTTAGCAGAAATGTATCGTTATCAACATTGTGTTGATTACGATTCAACCTTTTACCTGTTGCCACGGTAAATCCATTTGGATAATGCTTGCTAAAATATGTCATTTCTTGATAATGATTACGAGGGTTAGTGGGAGCGCACTGACAGTGGATGTCCTATACAATAATAATAAAATATGTCATTTCTTGGAAATGATATTCCATAAAAATAATCGGTGAAAGCTTGGCTTTCGATAAAACTCTCCGAGAAATCGTACATTGAAAAATGTACGCGACCTGGTGTCTCATACGCTTTAAGCATATGGATTCATAAACAGGCCAATCCAAGTGATAGTCACTGGATTGATGTTAAGAACATCTGTTAGTATCTTAGAGAACTAAGGATGTTGTCTTAATCTGTAGAGAATGAGAACTTGAAGTGACTGAGATCACTACTGCAAGTTTCCTAAACCGATTAAACGACTATAAGTCGCAAACGGTACTACAAAGTTTGAATGACGGAACAGTGAGCTGGAAATCTTCCAAGAAAGATACTGTTACCGAATAAACAACAAATGCGGGTTATTGCTGCAGCTGAGGCAGCAATAGAAGTCTTCTGGGTCGATAACAAAATCTAATTAGATTAGATATAGTTCTGTTAGCAGCTGAGCTAGGCTTCAACACAGGCTAAAGAATTAATGGTCTCGTCAACGATCCAGATACATACTTCGATATTCTTCTGATTCGTTCGGATCATAGATCGCGGCGATGTGATGATCGTATAAATCGCATCAGATGATAATCATACAAATCCACTGATGAAAGCCTTTCCTCAGTAATTTGAGCCAACCGTACATAGTTCGGGTGGTAAACACTCGAGTGACTGGCTATAGGCCAAGTGGGAGATTGTTGGACAATTATGACCCATAGCGTCACTATTTGTACAGATCACGGTGTTTTTTGTACAAATTAACTATGTGACAAAGGAGATTGCACTTTTATCATTTGTGATTAGATCACCAAGATGTATAAATAATGAGAGGTCCCTATGATTTGTTCATGGATTGAGAATGATATGAGACAGTATCAATCCACGAAGGATAAATCATTAAATATCCGTAGTCAGAGTATTATCGAGATTGGATATTGATAAATATGTAAAAGTCTAGTATTACACTTGTGCGCGTTGTGAGGGCACAACGACAAAGTTCTCATGTATTTGGGTATAGGATACTCATGCAAGTGTAATAGGAGGTTGTGTTTTACCGATGGTACGGGAAACAGCTTCGCTCTGGATAGACCCCCTCGGAATTCCATTGGTAGTATGACTATATGTCTATGGAAGTCCGAAATCAGGGTATGTGTATTTGGTCTTAACCTGAGACTTGCACCGCTAATACTTACGACAATCAATATACTTTGGTTGCGGTCATCCAGGACTTTAGCAGGTTCTGTGTACGCCAATGCTGGGTATATTGAGAATCGTAGTGTGTTGGGTGTGATGTCAAAATGAAAGTATCACTCCAGTCATAGTGGAGATGATGGTCACGTAGGATACGGGACTGGATCTCTTAAATGCTGCAGCTATCGGGATAAAATGACAAGGTCAGGTTTATCCGATTATATAGACTAGTCACCAGACATCCGACATGTGCTTCATACGGGGCAGACACAATTCCAGCCCCAGACCTAGCACGTGATCATCCGATGCTGGATCGAAATACGCAATACCACGTATACTACACCTGATATAGATCCTTATATTCCTGTAAGGATATTTCCGGAGAATTGGGTAGGCATGGCGCTTTGCTAGAAGCCAACCTTGTTTTGTAAATCGGTAAAACGTAGTACTTGGTACTCACGTGTTCGGATAGTCCGACGACCGAATTTACTGCCAATATATCCGGGGATCTCATGGGTCGCTTCCCAAAGATTCACCGATGACGTATGACTTGTTGGACAATTATGACCCATAGTGTCACTATTTGTACAGATCATGGTGTTGTTGTACAAATTAACTATGTGACAAAGGAGATTGCACTCTTATCATGTGATTAGATCACCTTAGATATATAAATGATAGGAGGTCCTTATGATTAGTTCCTGGATTGAGAATGATATGAGACAGTATCAGTCCACTAAGGATAATCATTAAATATCCCTAGTCAAAGTATTATCGAGATTGGACATCGGTAATACGTAAAAGACTAGTATTGCACTTGTGCACGTTGTGAGGGCATAACAGACATAGTTCTCATATATTTAAGTATTGGATACTTATGCAAATGCGGTAGGAGGTTGTGTTTTACCGATGGTACGGAAAACAGCTTCGCTCTGGATAGACCCCCTCAGAATTCTATTGGTAGTATGACTATGTGTCTATGGAAGTCCGAAATCAGGGTAGGTGTATTTGGTCTTAACCTGAGACTTGCACCGCTAATACTTATGACAATCAATATACTTTGGTTGAGGTCATCCAGGGCTTTAACCGGTTCTGTGTACGCCAATATTGGGTATATTGAGAATCGTAGTGTGTTGGGTGTGATGTCAAGATGGAAGTGTCACTCCAGTCATATGGAGATGATGGTCACGTAGGATACGGGACTGGTTCTCTTAAATGTTGCAGCTATCGGGATAAAATGAAAAGGTCAGGTTTATCCGATTATAGATAGTAGTCACCAGACATCCGACATGTGCTTCGTACGGGGTAGACACAATTCCAGCCCAGGCCTAGCACGCGATCATCCGATACTGGACAGAAATACGCAATACTACGGTATACTACGCTTGATACAGATCTTTATATTCCTATAAGGATATTTCCGGAGAATTGGGTAGGCATGGCAGTTTGCTAGAAGCCAACCTTGTCTTGTAAATCGGTAAAACGTAGTACTTGGTACATACGTATTCGGATATTCCGATAACCGTATTTACTGCCAACATATCCTGGGATCTCATGGGTCGCTTCCCAAAGATTCATCGATGATGTATGACTCACACTTTAACTAAACTGGGATTAATTCGTTGAGAGAGAAAATTAATCTGGGATTAATTACGGAGATATTTTATCTAGGATGAAATATCATTTAAGAGAGAGAACGATTAATTTGGAATTAATCGATAAATTAATATATTCGATATATTAATCAAAATTGGATTTCGACACGGAATTGAAATTGGATTTCAATTCGGGCGAACGAGTTAATTTAGAATTAATTCGTTAGCGACTTGAATAGTGATTTCGCTAGGCATAATCACTTAATTGTGACGCGACAGAAAATTCGTTAATTCAGAATTAGCGAACCCGAGCCCGACAGTGTTTTACGAGCGCAATCGCATTTCGAATTTCAGTGCGGCACGCAAGTCACATCAAGCATCAAATCATTAGTCACATCAAGCATCAAATCACTTGTCACTTTGAGTGATGTGACTTGACAACTTGTCACTTTATTAAAGTGAAGTGAATAGTGATGGATGTTGATGTTAGAGTGTGGAACACTCAAGGTTGTTGGATTAAGTTTGTTTGACATTTTGAAAGCCAAACATTTGGTAAAACATTTACTTTATTTTGGAAAATATATAAGTAAATGTAATACAATTTTCCATTAACCTAACACACAATTTCTCTCTTTCTTCTCCATCTTGTTCACGCCCAAGGGGCTGAAAAATGCTTCTGGTTCAGCTGCTGTTTGGCGTGAATGCAAAAGGAAATGTGATGATTTTGTTGCAAAATCTTGGTGCTAGCACACATACAGAGACATACGAAGGTGATAGGGAAACCCACCCACGAGCCGGGAATCAAATGACGAAGATTGGAGCTCTATTTATGACTCAAAATCTGAAAATGGTGAGCCCAAAATCTGCACTGCAGTGGACGAATTTGGAGGGCAGAATTTCATTATGGTTCTTCACCGCATCGACTCAACCGATCATTGTGAGTATTACGTACCTCCGTTGATTGTATTCACATGTTATTTCATGCTTATAATTGATCTTGGAATCTTAATAGAAACCAACAATGGCATCTAGAGCAAGGTTTGAGCATGAAAACGTTTAGGGCTTAAAATTTGGGTAAAATATTTTCAAGCATGATTTGGTTGAATTGGATGATTGAGTATGCTTAAAACATATTTAATTGAAGTTTGATTTGATCAATTTCAAGAAAATTGATTTGGAATAATTTTCCCCAAAATTGGATGTTGGCCGAAAGTTTGGTGATCCATTATGTCTTGGTGATTTTGATTTTTGATTCATTAGATGTATTGGAAATCATTAGAAAAATGTTTATTTAATGTTGAATTGATTCAGTTGGATTGAATTTGGAATTTGGCATAATAACCCTAATTGCCGAGAATATAGCCCTAAATATGTCTTGGATTTTTTATTGTTAATTCATTGGATGAGTTAGAATAGATTAGGATGTTGATTTAATGTCGATTGTGGGATTAATTGGATTGAAACCAAATCGTATATAAAATCCCCTCATTGGCCGAGACTTGGAAGCATGATTGGGTTTGATTTTTGTCAAAATGTGTTGGACACTAATTTATGTAATAAGCATGATTAGTTATGTTAATTAATGTTTTAGAAATTTTAATTGGGTAATTAATTGTGTATTGCACTTTATGTAATTAAATTATGAAATTGGGTTTTGTGATTTAATTATAATTGGGCCTTAAAATTGGATTTGGGCTTTTAATGTTGTAATTGGGCTTGTCGGGCTTTGTTGTACAAATTTGGGTTAAGGCAAATTGGATTGGATCCAATTGGGCCTAAAACCGCATCCATAAAGCCCAAATGCGACTTAATGGACCTTTAAAGTTTAATTGGGCCTAATGGGCCAAGATTGATTTCTAGGCTTATGGGGTAACTCTCGGATTGGATTTTGGTTATTCGGTTTGACCCGAGTTGACCAAAAGTCCACGCCTTAAGAAATTAATTAAAAGCCCATTGGACTTTAATTAAATTGACGTTGGACGTTAATCGGGCTTTGAGACCCATTGCGATTAAATTTGGAATTTAAGTCGTAAAAGTCCATTATTAAAGTGTAGTATTTAATTTGGAATTAAATATGCGAATTAGAATTGAATGCATATTAAATTGGATTTAATGATGTAGTTTAATTTAATTCGAGAATTCGTACTTTGAGTACTTATTCGCAAAAACGAGTTTGACTCGAGCAAAATCAAATCGTTGTTTGAACATTGGATGATCACTAATTATCAGATTAATTAATTTGATTAGATTGATTGATAACATGTTTGTGTGAATACATGGTTGCGATGCATGGATAATGTATATCAGATGGATATTAGATGGGTGGGGCAATTTTGGAAATTATATTAAATTTGATTTATTAATTGGACCTGCGTGTCCAGCCTTATTACCTCTCATTTCTTTGTATTCTCTTCTCACATATTCCCCTCAATGTAAATGAGGTTTCTTTAGAAGTGTAGTGTAACAGGTAGAAATAAATACTTGTGCTAGCGGGAGAGAGAAATGGAGAGATTTGATCTAGGATCATTGTGTAAAGTATTCATCCGCATATCATTATTACTTTATTTATACGCGCTTTATTATGTGTTTAGAATGCATGTTTAAGGGTGTATGATGATGAGACCTTAACAAAGATAATAAATTGGTTGCCAATTTGCACTCGAAAAACCCTCGATCAATATTAAGCGTTTTCCTTCCATTGAGTGATTCTCACTCAAGATCCGAGACAGCATTGGTTTGTTGGCCAAAGTCAAGGCCTTTGTCTGTCGAGGATGTGTTTGAATCACGAAGGCTTGTTCCATATCAGTGTCTTCTCTAAGTTGTGGTTTGTTGGCCAAAGTCAAGACCACTTCTTGTCCATCGACATTGATTACGAAGCTTTCCATGGTCAATGGGTCGCGCTTGACTGGGATCACTAAGTTTGTTGTGCCAAAGCCAAGGCTTAGTTGATTCAGAGGAAATATGTTAGGTAATACATTGGATGTATTGGCATATATAAGATATATATGTTCGGACTTGGATGTCCCCCTACCGGATCTAGGAATAGGATTGGATCCAATCGATCTTAGAGATCTACATAGTTAATTATCATACAATTTGTTGGCCAAAGTCAAGATTGTGTGATATTTAACGGGATCCTAGCCCACTAGGAAACGCGGTTTCCCGAGTACTCGACAGAGGGTCAGAGGCTCGCCGAAAAATAGTGGGAGGCAAGAATTGAATTTGCAATATTCGTTTAATTACTTGCCATACGCGCTCAATACAAATATCATTCGTCGTTATAAATTAAATGTTAGTTGGACTAATATTTAAAATGTTGTTTTAATAAATAGTTGGACTATAAATTCAAACTATTCATTTATAGTTGATTTTATAATTGGATTATAGTAATCAATATAATTGATTTTATTCCATTAAATTATAGTTGATTAAATAGTTGGACTGTTGTAATCATTATAATAAAAAGTACCAAAATCGTTGATTAAATAGTTGGACTATTAGAATCAAGATAAAATTGAAAGATTGACGTTTAATACATAATCCTAGGGAAAATGTATTTAAATGGTTTAATTTTCATATTGGGAATAAAATTTCAGGATGGTCCTGGAAAAATAATAAGTTATTTTATTTGATAAAATAATATATTAAGCCTAAGCCCGGAGTTAAGCAAACAGTAGAGCATAATCTTTGGAAGATTTATATAATGATAACTTTAGTGTTTAATCCATTATACTTACCGCAGTAGACTCCTTAATTTCTGAATCAGAACTAAGGATTAGATCCTTAAAGTATGATACTGAAATTGAAGGATCTTCATAAATCTATCTTTAAATTTAAGAAGTACTAAATTGCAATACATAACTCTTAGAGAGTTAATGAGTGTTCTCAAGGAAGACAAAGTCAAAGTTTGCAATTAGGCAAGTAGCGCTAGTCGCACCTTACTTTGATATTCTAGAAGGCCAAAGGCTTCTGGAGTGTTGAAACTGGAAAAGGCAAAATCATTATAATCTTTTAGGAAGATAAAGGACATATCCCAAAATGTCTGCTTAAAAGTGGCAAACGGGATCGCGGAAGCGTGACTGCCGTTTGAACAATGCAGACATGAAGGAATTGAAGACGAGCAAGGCTCTGACTTCAAATATGTTTGTCAACATTATGTTCACTACTAGTATTAAAATTAGATTTTAAATACTTAGTGTGATACATAAATATATATTGATGTTCAGAATCTGTTTTGAACAGGATACTGACTTCAATCGAGATTTATCTGCGAATTGGAAACGGGACGAAAGTCACTGCTTCAACCGTAGATACCTAAGTTTAGGAACTACCTTATGGTGTGTACCTAAGTTAGGGAACTGTTATAATGTAACTAGTTTGACTAGATACATTATCTCTATATCAGTGTTTAACCCGCTGCGGGTGAACCTTTATATTCTAGAACACTAAAGTGTCTTATTATATAAAGATGATATTGAGATAAACACATTAGATGTGAATAACAGAATTTATATTTTGAATATAAACGAATCTTAAATATATATTATGACAAATAAATAGCTCAACTGATTTGATCAGAAGAAACTAATTGTGGCATTGATGTCTGGGACACAATTAAATAAGACTCGTATATCCACACTTTTGAAGAGTGGATACTAAGACTAATTTGATTCCATTCAAATAAAGTCTACGAATCTAATTTATTGGGCAAAGTGCCTAAAACACATTTACTTGGTAAAAGTGTAAAAGCGACCTATCTGTTAGCCCTATTTCATAGTGAAGCAACTGGGCCCATGTCTAGCTAGGCTAGATGTGGATATGAATATTTTGTGACCTTACGGATTTGGCATCGCGTTATGGTTAGGTGTTTCTTTTGAAGAACACAAATCAGAAACTTTTAAAGTTTTCGACACGAAATAGACAAATAGATCGGCTAAAGTATTAAACCGTCACGGTAAGACCGTAATGGAAAATACTTAAGCAATAAGTTTCTCATATACTTGAAAGAGTAAAGTATTCTTTCGTATGAGGACTCCTCCCGAAACACGTCAGTTTGACGGTGTGTCCGAATTAAGTAACCGAATTTTGTTGGACATGATAAGGTTAATCATGAGTCGCTCTGAGCTACCATTTCCTTCAATGGATAAGCTTTAAATAGTGCAAGAACTTATTTAGAATAAGGTTCCATTAAAATCTGTTAGACAGATTTCATATTAGATATGAACAGGAAAGAAACCAGGTTTCTCAATCCTGATGATTTGAGTATGCTGGGCGTATGTTTGGATGATACCAAACTAGAACCCAAACATGATAAGTGCCAATTGTAGGTTATCCTAGGGATACCATAAGTATTTTACTTATACAACTCACGAGAGAACAATTAGATTGTTGCTCCCCATGCGGTTTTCCTAAGAGGAATACCGATATGCAGTGGTATGTGGGAGGATAGTAAAACTCGATGAAAATTGGAGTAATACTATTCCAGGCATCCATTTCTGATGGAACATAAATAGTTCATCAATGATGAAACTATTACCATTAATCTTCGTATACACAAGAACCACGTATGTCGAAGAGAGTCAGAAAACAACCTGGCGTATGGGTTTCTGATCTCACCTCATAAAGATGTCTATCTTATTGAGGTATACCAACTGACTACGTATGAGGAAGTGATACAAGGTATCGACTCCCTATTATGACAAAGTGTCATGATATCCGAAATGGATTCCATGTATATCAACAAGTTTGGATACTAGTTGATGTATCGTAAGGCATTGTGCCTATTGGTACTTATAAGTCTTCTAGGAAGACATACATGGATGGCAACATACCAACGTATAAAGCTAGGCTTTTTAGCGGAAAGGTATCGTTATCAACATTTGGTTGATTACGATTCAACCTTTTACCTGTTGCCACGGTAAATCCATTTGGATAATGCTTGCTAATGTTGTATGTTTCATTTTTGAAATATGACAGCTGGAACGGCAAAATCGCTTTCCTGAAAAGGAAACCTTTTGGAGGATGTTTATAACATCCTGTCGGTTTTTTCGTACCAAAACTAGCAAACAAGGTTTGCAGGTTATTCAATCCTTGTTTGGATTGAAGCAAGCATAGGTTCTAGGAATTTTCATTTTGATGTGATCATAATAGTATATGATTTAATTCAAAACGAAATGATTCTTGTGTATATAAGAGGGTTAGTGGGAGTGCACTGACAGTGGCTGTCCTATAAAATAATGATAATACGTCATTTCTTGGAAATGATATTCCCATAAAATAACTATCGGTGAAAGCTTGGCTTTCGAGAAAACTCTCTGAGAAATCGTACATTGAGAAATGTACGCTACCTGATGTCTCATACGCTTTGAGCATATGAAGTCACAAATAGGACAATCCGAGTGATAGTCACTGGATTGAAGTAAGAACATCTGTTAGTTTCTTGGAGAACTAAGGATGCTGTCTTAATCGGTGGAGAAGGAGAACTTGAAGTGACTGGGATCACTACTGCAAGTTTCCAAACTGATAAAGACGACTATAAGTCGCAAACGGTACTATACAATTTGAATAACGGTACAGTGAGCTGGAAATCTTCCAAGCAAGATATTGTTACCGTATAAACAACAAATGCGGGTAATTGCTGCAACTGAGGCGGCAATTGAAGCCTTCTGGATCGATAAACAAATCTAATTAGATTAGATATAGTTCTGTTAGCAGCTGAGCTAGGCGTCAGCACATGCTAAATAATTAATGGTCTCATTAATGATCCAGATAAATACTTCGACTATTCATCTGATTCGTTCAGATCATACATCGTGGCGATGTAATGATCGAATAAATCACATCAGAGGATAATCATACAAATCCGCTGACAAAAAGCTTTTCTCAACAGTTTAAGCCAACCGTACATAGTTCGGGTGTTAGGCACTCGAGTGACTGGCTATAGGCCAAGTGAGAGATTGTTGGACAATTATGTCCCATAGCGTCACTATTTTTACAAATCATGGTGTTGTTGTACAAATTAACTATGTGACAAATGAGATTGCACTCTTATCATTTGTGATTAGATCACCTTAGATATATAAATGATAGGAGGTCCCTATGATTAGTTCCTGGATTGAGAATGATATGAGACAGTATCAGTCCACGAAGGATTAATCATTAAATATCTCTAGTCAAAGTATTATCGAGATTGGACATCGGTAATATGTAAAAGACTAGTATTGCACTTGTGCACGTTGTGAGGGCATAAGAGGCATAGTTCTCATATATTTAAGTATTGGATATTTATGCAAGTGCGGTAGGAGGTTGTGTTTTACCGATGGTACGAAAAACAACTTCGCTCTGGATAGACCCCATCGGAATTCCATTGGTAGTATGACTATGTGTCTATGGAAGTCCGAAATCAGGGTAGGTGTATTTGGTCTTAACCTGAGACTTGCACCGCTAATACTTACGACAATCAATATATTTTGGTTGAGGTCGTCCAGGGCTTTAACCGGTTCTGTGTACGCCAATATTGGGTATATTGAGAATCGTAGTGTGTTGGGTGTGATGTCAAGATGGAAGTGTCACTCCAGTCATATGGAGATGATGGTAACGTAGGATACGAGACTGGTTCTCTTAAATACTACAGTTATCGGGATAAAATGAAAAGGTTAGGTTTATCTGATTATAGAGAGTAGTCACCAGACATCCGACATGTGCTTCGTACGGGGCAGACACAATCCAGGCCCCAGGCTTAGCACGCGATTATCCGATACTGGACATAAATACGCAATACTACGATATACTACGCTTGATACAGATCTATATATTCCTATAAGGATATTTCCGGAGAATTGGGTAGGCATGGCGCTTTGCTAGAAGCCAACATTTTCTTGTAAATCGGTAAAACGTAGTACTTGGTACATACGTATTCGGATAGTCCGATAACCATATTTACTGCCAAAATATCTGGGGATCTCATGGGTCACTTTCCAAAGATTCACTGATGATGTATGACTCGCACTTTAATTAATATGGGATTAATTCGATGAGAGAGAAAATTAATCTGGGATTAATTACGGAGATATTTTATCTAGGATGAATATCAATTAAAAGAGAGAACGATTAATTTGGAATTAATCAATAAATTAATATATTCGATATATTAATCGAAATTGGATTTCGACGCGGAATTGAAATTGGATTTCAATTCGGGCGAACGAGTTAATTTAGAATTAATTCGTTAGCAACTTGAATAGTGATTTCGCTAGGCATAATCACTTAATTGTGACGCGACAGAAAATTCGTTAATTCGGAATTAGCGAACCCGAGCCCGAGATTGTTTTGCGAGCGCATTCGCATTTCGAATTTCAGTGCGGCACGCAAGTCACATCAAGCATCAAATCATTAGTCACATCAAGCATCAAATCACTTGTCACTTTGAGTGATGTGACTTGACAACTTGTCACTTTATTAAAGTGAAGTGAATAGTGATGGATGTTGATGTTAGAGTGTGGAACACTCAAGGTTGTTGGATTAAGTTTGTTTGACATTTTGAAAGCCAAACATTTGGTAAAACATTTACTTTATTTTTGGAAAATATATAAGTAAATGTAATACAATTTTCCATTAACCTAACACACAAATTTCTCTCTTTCTTCTCCATCTTGTTCACGCCCAAGGGGCTGAAAAATGCTTCTGGTTCAGCTGCTGTTTGGCGTGAAATGCAAAAGGAAATGTGATGATTTTGTTGCAAAATCTTGGTGCTAGCACACATACAGAGACATACGAAGGTGATAGGGAAACCCACCCACGAGCCGGGAATCAAATGACGAAGATTGGAGCTCTATTTATTGACTCAAAATCTGAAAATGGTGAGCCCAAAATTTGCACTGCAGTGGACGAATTTGGAGGGCAGAATTTCATTTTTGTTCTTCACCGCATCGACTCAACCGATCATTGTGAGTATTCCGCACCTCCGTTGATTGTATTCACATGTTATTTCATGCTTATAATTGATCTTGGGACTTTAATAGAAACCAACAATACTCGCACTCTAAATTAATCTGGGACTAATAGCGGAGATATTTTATCTGGGATAAAATTTCATTAAAGAGAGATAACGATTTATTTGGAATTAATCGATAAATTAATATATTCGATATATTAAACGAAATTGGATTTCGACGCGGAATTAAAATTAGATTTTAATTCAGGCGAACGAATTAATTTAGCATTAATTCGTTAGCGATGTGAATAGTGATTATGCTAGGCATGATTATTTAATTAAATTAGATTTAATTACTTCGCGACGGAAAATTTGTTAATTTGAAATTAGCGAACCCGAGCCCGAGATTATTTGCGAGCGCATTCACATTTCGAATTCGAGTGCGGCACGTAAGTCAAATCAAGCGTCAAATCGTTAGTCGCATCTAGCATCACGTCAAGCGTCAAATCACTTGTCACTTTGAGTGATGTGACTTGACAATTTGATTGAATGATGTGAATAGTGATGTGGTAGTTGGAAGGCATTTATTTGTTATTTGCCTTTGACTTTTGTAATGAAAATTTGGTATATATTTTTTAAAATCTATTACCAAAATTATTCACACAGTTATCTCTCTCTCTCCTCCAATTCTCTTCTTCATCTCACGCCCTTGGGGCTGCATTTTTCTTCTGAATTTTGGTAGTGAACTGCCGAGACACAAAGAGAAAATAGGAAGCAAAGAGTCGCGATTTTATGGCAAAATCGGGAGTACTAGCACAGTACGAAGTCATGCGAAGGTGATAGGGAAGTCCACCCATGAGCCAGGAATCAAATGACGAATCTTGGAGCTTGATGAAGATGCTCAAAAGCCGAAAATGGAGATGAGCAAACTGCTCACTGCCGTGCATCCAGTAGGCAGAAAAATAGAATTTTTGTTACCTCTCGCGTCGCTCAACCGCTCGATGTAAGTATTCCGCAACTTCATCGTTGTTATTCACACATGTTTATATGCTTTTGATTCGATCCTTGGGACCGTAGAACTCCAACATTGTTTACATTCCTTTAAACCTACATGTGAACCATGTTGTATGACCCATAGAAATTATTTCTTTATGTTTGTGTCTGGGACCATTGTCATTCGGATTCAGTTGGATTTCTTGTCAAGAGATATGAACTTGTTGGGCTATTTAAACTGGGACGAGTTCGTGTCCTTTGGTAATTGGGCCAAAAGCTTCTGAAATGCCGATGGGCCATTTTGTATTTAGGCCTCTTATCATTTGAAGTTGTTTAGCCATGTTATCGCAAAAGTATAAACTTGTTGGGCCTTTTCAACTGGGATAATTTTGCACCGCGCGATAGTATGATTGAATACTTTAAAATGATAATGGGCCAACTTGTATAAAAATCTTAATGGACTTGTATATTCCATGCATTACACGCATACATGCTAACGTGCAGTTTTCAGAGACACCATAGATTCCCATTGGGTTAGGGAAGATGGGAGACTCATCAAAAGACCGACAGAAAATATGAGTGAATCAGTTAACGCGGGGTCTCGTATGGATCATATTGAAGCCAATCTCACCAAGGTTACTGAACAACTGCAAGCTTTGGCCGCCGCATTGTCTAATATAGCTGTGCCTCGTGCTGGGGGAAGCTCTGAGAATGAGAGGCGTGGGGAGCCTCCGAATAGGGTGAATGATGATATCTCTATTTTTGATGATGATATGGCCGAGTATGCCGCTGGGAAAATACATGGGTCTCAGGCTGAGATACAGAAGCTCTGTGATCAAGTGGAGTCAGTTACCCGTAAACTAAAGGGTAAGCATGAAGACTTACTGGATTATGAGGTGATGACCTTTGAGGCCCGATATAGCCAAATTCAATGGAAATGGGGACCCGAGGGTCTATATCCGGCAATATGTCTCAGTAATGAGTTCAGTGGGCTTGTCACAATGCCAAGTTCAGAAGATATTTGGGATGTCGCTTGAGGGGGCGCCCGTGGTATGGTATCATGGCCTGGAGAAGAAGGTCAATGATGATTGGAGGGCACTGGCAGAGGCTTTCCTGAACCAATATGTCACAGATTTGGAGATCGACTTGTCACTTCGTGACCTGGAGAATACCAAACAGAAGTCGGAGGAGAGCTTCAAGGATTATGTAGATCGCTGGAGAAGCCTGCTTCTGAAGATGCAGACTCGGCCCTCAGAGAATGACCAAATCAAGATGATCATCAAGGGTACTAAGCCCTCAATCTATGGCAAGTTGAGGAGGATGACCTCCATGATTGCAGATTTCCGACAGCCGAGAGAGACTATCATGGACATCGAAGAAGAAGAAGAAAAGAATAGAAAGTTTTATGGCCAGAATAGAAGGACTTTTGGAAGGCCTTCTGAAACCAAGTCCGCTAGTGCTGAGGTCACTGCCATCAGAAACAGGCAATTCTCCAACCTTGGTAGGCCTCTATCGAAGGTGTTTGAAAAGATGAAGATGCAAGGGCTCCTGAAACCCTTAGAACCTAAACCACTTCTAAATCCTGTGCCACACTACCTTGACTTGAACTTATTTTGTTACTTCCATCAACAAAAGGGTCACGAAACTAACAACTGCCCCCTCCTTAGGCATGAGATCCAAGACCTCATTGACACCCACAAAATACCCGACCTAGAGAAAGAACAACCCAACACATACCATAACCCCCTGCCCAACTACCACTCCGTTCCACCACCCACCTACATGATCAACTCCGGCTTACCCGAAAGCTTCGTCCTCCAAGCTCTCAACCACCCAGCTTCTTTCATGGGGATATGGAATGACAACGGTGAAGAACCATAGGCCGAGGAAAAAGGCAATGCTGCGAATGATGAGACTGTTCTTCCTAGTTTATTTGATTGCAATCCTGCATTTTAATAGAGACATTGATTTTGTCCACTTGTTCGAACCCTTTTAATAATAATAATAAAGACGTTCATTTCACTTACTTGCCTGAGTCTCTACCTTTCAAGAAGAACAAGATAATCATTCAGGAGTTGGCTTCTCAATACGTGAGCCTGAAGGGAGAACTATACAAAAGACAAGTGAATGGCATTCAGTTGAAGTGTTTAAGAAAAAAAGATGTTCGAAAGGCAATAGAAGTAGTACTGCCAGTGGAAGTTTAGATACAGTCTATGCGGGTATTATCAGAAGCAGAGTTACCTGAATAAGAGCGGGTCTCGCAGAGATTTGAACAGTTGTCATTGATGGATGAAAAGAGAATGAAATCCTTGCATCACATGCAGATATACCAGAAGAGATTGAAACAACATTTTGCCTAAGGAAAAGAAGACCGAGCAGTCACCGACAGAAGACCTAACCCAACGGAATAGGAAATACATACATATACGTAACGCATTTTGCATTCTTTTGTGTTTGTCGACTTGTCACTTCGTGACCTTGAAGAAGTTTGAAGAAGTTGTATGCAACTTCCGTTCATACTGTGAGATTCCAAGTGTCATGTGCCTTATTCCAAACAAGGTATAATGAAGGATCTGTTAATGGACATGTGCTTAAGATGATTGGCCACATTGAAAAATTGGCCAACCTCGGGTTCATCATGGATCATGAGATAGGTCACGATCTAATTCTTCAGTCCTTACCAAAAGAATTCTCTAAATTTATTATGCAGTTTCATCTATCTGATAAAGAAGCTACTTTAGCAGAATTGCACAATCTGATAAAGTAAACAGAGAAGGACTTGAAACCGGAGCTTAAAACCTCCGTCATGTTTACGGGTATGGACCTGAAGCCATGAGGCCCAAAGAAAAATAAGGGCAAGGCCAAGGCTCCGGATCACTTAAAGCCCAATGGTAAGGTGGAGAAGAAAAAAGGGAAATGGGAAATGTTTCTTTTGTGGAAAAAGGGTCATTGGAAGAAAGACTACAGATCCTTGAAAGCCAAGGAAGCTATGGAAGCCCAAGAGGCCAAGAAGCCCAATGCTTCAGGTATGTTGTATATGATTGAACTATATTCTCAAAACTCTGAACCTTTTACTTGGGTGCTTGACACCGGTTGTGGGACTCACTTGTGTAACAATGTGCAAGGCCTAAGAAACAGTAGGAGACTCAGTCATGGGGAGGTTGACTTACGCATGGGTAATGGAATAAAACTGGCTGCATTGTGCGTGGGGAATTATTCATTAGTTTTGCCGAATGGTTTAGTTTTAGACTTAGAAGATTGTGTTTATGTATCTTCTCTAGTAAAGAACATCATTTCAATTTCTTCTTTATGTAATAAAGGCTTTTTATGCCTAATAAGTTGTAATGAATGTTCTATTTATTTCAATGAAATAAAATATGGAGATGGTATTTTGAATAAAGGTATCTATGTCTTACAAACTAACAAAGAATGTTCAACCTCTAATATATATAACGTTAACTCGAATAATCTCAATGAATCACTTATATGGCACAGTCGCTTAGGTCATATCAATGAAACAAGATTAACTAAGCTACATTAGGATTGGTATTTCAAACCCTTCAAATATAAACCTTATGGAACTTGTAAGTCTTGTTTACTTGGTAAAATGACCAAATTACCCTTCAAAGGTAAATGACAGCGTGCAGTGGAGACATTAGAACTCATACACTCTGATGTATGCAGACCAATGTCAGTCACCGCTAGAGGTGGATTCTCCTACTTCATTACCTTTATTGATGATCATTCGCGATATGGGTATGTGTACCTTATGCAGTACAAATCTGAAGCCTTTGAGAAATTCAAAGACTTCAAGGCTCAAGTAGAAAACCAGCTTAATAAAAGTAATAAGTCACTAAGGTCTGACCGAGGTGGTGAATACTTGAGCAACAAATTTCAAGATTACTTGAGAGAAAATGACATTGTTTCCCAGTGGACTCCTCCGGGAACTCCACAACATAATGGGGTCTCTGAAAGGAGAAATCAGACATTATTAGATATGGTCCGATCAATGATGCCAGACACGGATCTACCTCTTTCATTTTGGGGTCTTGCTTTAGAAACTGTAACACTACTACTAAACCAAGTTCCTTCCAAGACTGTTAGTCAAACACCATATGAGTTATGGTCTGGGAAACGTCCTAGTCTTAGTTATCTAAGAATTTAGGGATGTGACGCATATGTCAAGCTCACACAAACTAAAAAATTGGATGATAGGGCAGTTAAATGTAAGTTGGTAGGTTATTCCTTGAACTCAAGAGCATATGTGTTCTACGTTCCAAATGAAAAAAGAACATTTGTCTCACGAAATACTAAATTTCAAGAGAATGAATTCCTTCTCAAGAAATATAGTGGGAGTAGACTTGACCACGATGAGGTACGAGAAGAAAAAACTAACATAGAACTAAACCCAAGGCCCCTCAAAAAGGCAGCGACGGAACAACCATAAGGTTATCTAAGAATTTAGGGATGTGACGCATATGTGATGAGTGATATTTATATCACTATTTCTCTCTCATTTAACCTAATGTTTTGTATTGTTTCTCGAGTTTTATGAACGTTTTGATATGTTTTGTTGTTATTTTACAGATAAATAAAGTTTGGACAGCACTGGAAGCAATTTGGGACAAAACCGGTCAAAAATGCGTCAACTGGAATAATTTCGTCTTCTGCGCGTCGCGCCGCGCATAGCCTTGGCGTCGCGACTCCCAGCCTGCGCCGAAGTTGCTAAAATGCGCCGTGGTCAACGGGTCAACAATTTGAAAAGTTTGACTTTGCTAACGTGCGCCGTGCCACGTGTCACCATCACAGAAGACTTGCTAACGTGCGCTGCCACGTGTCATCATCTCAACGGTGCCGACAATCATCATCTATGCTAACGTGCGCCGGGACACGTGTCAACATCTCAACGGCCGTGCTAAAATGAGCCCATGCCACGTGTCAAAATCTGATGCTGCCGACAATCTTCTTCAACGTGACGTAAGCGATGACGTCATGAACAGTGCCACGTCATCGGATCTCTTTGCCGCCTCGCCACGTGTCAAGCCAGGATTGAGCCACGTTTTCACTGTAGCGCGCGGCGCGACGCGCAGCGAGCGTCGCGACGCGAGCACCCCATCCGCGCCTATAAATTCAGCACCCGATTTCAGAAATTTGTATCCCTTCCTCTCTCTTGAATTCTTCCAAAGAGAGAGTTTCTCTCTCTAGTTTATTTTCTTTACTTTTTTACTGTAAATAAGTTTTAATTACTTTCTTTAGTATAATAATTTTACTTTTGATAGTAGTAGTAATTTATTTTTACTTTTTACTTTCTTTTACAGTTTTTACTATTTACTATTTACTTTTTACAGTTTTTACTATTTACCGTGATGAGGTAATTTCCTTATGTTCGGGTGAAAGGTAATTTCTTTTACTATACTATTTAGATTAATCTCCCTTAAAAATAATATATTTACTATTTAAATTGGACTTAATCAGGATACCGCCAGATTGGTCGGTTGGTAATAAAACATATATTCCGCCTTTATGGCTGGTTATTTTGGTTCCGCCTTTATGGCTGGTTATTTTGGTTCCGCCTTTATGGCTGGTTATTTTGGTTCCGCCTTTATGGCTGGTTGTAATAATCACAAGTTTATATATTATTTTAATGGGAGATATCTAAATAAGTAATAGTAGAATTAATTCCTTTTACCTTAACATTTTATTTTATTTTACTTTTCAGTATTTTTATTTTATGTCTTTTATTTTTATGTTTTTATTAGTCCTAGTTATGTGTTAGTTATCTAGGGGTTGTGATAACTTTTAATATCACTAGTTTATAAGGGATTATTTTATAGTTTGGGTAATTAATAAGTTTACTTATTAAGTCTTAAGCTTATGCTTCTTATTGTCTGATCACCAATAAGATTGATATGGTAAATCTAAAATGAACTAGACATAGGGATTTTAGGTTTCAGCCTTAGACTTAATAGCCCACGATCTTCCTTGAGGATAGATAACCCTTTAATAGATTTCCTTACAGGATAGGAATATACCTGTAGGGCGGGGGTAATCATAATTGGAACTTAGACTTAATGAATCCAGGTAATGTGGTTGACATAGGAATATGGTTCAATTGGGTTATACTGGGTATTTGTAGTTGACCATCGGAAGAGGCTTTTACATAATTTAGTGTTCCAGGTTAGTAAACTGATTTATTACACAAACATAAAATAATCACTTCATCTTTTAAATGATATTAAAAGAATTCACAACCTTATATCTTTTTATCTTTATTTTCCTTAGTATTTTCTTTTATCTTTTTATTTATTTATTTAGCAAATCTACAATCAACCAAATCAATCAAGCAATCAATTTCATTCTCCCTTTAATTAGATATTTGTAATTAAATAGATTCAATAATTAATAACAACAGTAGGAATTAAGTCCTCGTGGGATCGATATTTTTATACTACTTGAACGATACGTGCGCTTGCGTTATACGTGTGTGTTTACGCCGGTCAAGTTTTTGCCGCCGTTGCCGGGGACTTATTTTTTTCTTGAGTTATTAATTTTGAAGCTATCTAATTTACTTGTATCTAATTTTCTTTATTTTTATCTGTAATTTTTATTTCTTTCTTTTGATTTCAGGTAACTTAAAAATGGAACACTACTGGGAGATTGAGAGATTACGTGCCTTACAAGAAGATACACCCCAAATTTGGGAGCAACAGTCCGATTTTCTGTGGCCTGTTGAACAGCCCAATGATTATCACTGGATGCCAGAACCAAGCAATGCTACATTTGTTCATCAGAACGAAATGGGGAGATGTGTGATTTGTGATAGTAACCACCCGAGCGATCAATGTATATATCGATCAGAGTGGGAGAATTTCTGGAGACAATCATGCTATGAAGAGCCATCACATTTCACAGAACCACATTTCTCATCTTATCCACCATCTATCTTTGATCTTCATCAACAACCAGAACCATCAGAGGAAGATCAATTGATTCACATGTTCAAAGAACAAGCAGCTCGATTTGATGCACAAGTTCAGAGTAACACAGAATCCATACAAAAAATGACAGATCAGATCAGACAATTCACAGAAAACCAGAACTATATACTTCAAGAACCAGATTCAGATGACACTGATGAAGCCTTCAAGTACCAATCATTTCACAATGACATTTCAACAGAGGAGGAGGCTGAGCAGTATCAACAACCAGAGGTATCAGTTCAGGAACCCGAACCGGCAAAGTCTCGATTTGATTTTTATTATTCTGACTCTGACGAGGAGGAAGCTGATCCATTTATTCCAACTGCACCAACAACGGAGGATCAAACTTTCAAGCCTCAAAATGAAGATCTTGGAGATTCCATTGCACAAATGTTTGTTGAAGATCTACCTGAGCCAATCATTTCACCAGATCAGAGGATGAAGACCTAAAATCTGACATTTCTTTTCATCCTCAGGTTGAAAATTTTGAAACATGTATTTCACAGCTGACGGATGAAAAGCTGAATATGGAAATTTTCAAATACATCTGTGAAGAAAAGGTGGAGCAAAAAGCAGAGCAAATGGAGGAACAAATGTCTGACCTTAATAAAGATCTAGAGCATTCAGGAAAAACATCGCTGTTTTGGGGAGTACAAATCAAAAATATCGTCCAGAAGCTTGACAGAATGGAACTTCCATTTCAAGTCAAGCATCATACAAGACCTCCTGATTTTCTTTCTTTCTTTTCAGGAACCATTGGAGCAACAAAAGTTAAAAAGGTGGCACGAGCACTGAATGAGACAAAATTCTTTTTGCCACTTTACCGTTGGAAGAGACCCTTCAAAAGCAACGCTCACGGGATTGTCTTTAATCGGACATCCAAAATGACATTGAAACCTCCTTGACAAATAGATTTCAGTCGCGTCTGGCTGAAGACGAAAAATTCAGCGCTAGCAGGGAGGCAACCCATGCAATTTGTTGTAATTTATTTTTCATATTTTGTGAACTTTTTAATTTTGTGTGTTATTTTTGTAGGGAAAGGCACAAACGAAGCATTTTAAGACAGAAGGAATTGTGTTTGGAAATCAAAGATGAGAAACAATTCATTTGCAATGGCTGAATAAAGAATGAAATCTTGAGACACATCCTAATGAATTTATACTAAGCAAGTGGCGTATTGCGTACACAATTCCGTTGCCTTAATTATTGCTTTGATTCGCTTTTCTGTTGTAATTATCTTTATTTTCGTATACAGGATCCAGACTTTTTGACCTTTCACGATTTCTTTTGTTGTTTAGCTAACAAACGTCTTTTGGAAGATATTTCTGCTATTATTACTCACCCTTTTTCAGGTACTATAAATTCAGCCCGTCATTGCACTTTTGAAGGCATCCTGATTTGAAAAAGAAATACACAAAAAATGGAAGCCACCTCAAGAAGACGAGTTGAAAACATTTTGTGTTTTGTGGTAGTACTGTTGGTACTAAACCACAATACATAGAAGCAGCACAGGAGTTGGGTCGAGTATTAGCTGCAAGAAATATGCACTTAATATATGGCGGAGGAAATCTCGGACTTATGGGGATCGTTTCAAAGGCCGTACAGGAAGGAGGCAGTCACGTTTTGGGAATCGTCCCAAAACCCTTGGCAGAGGCAAATCTTATTGGATCATCAAACGGAGAGGAACTGATCGTATCAGGTATGTCTGAACGTTTGGTAGAAATGATTAATCGTGCTGATGCTTTTATTGCTTTGCCAGGTGGCTTGGGTACATTGGAGGAAATTTTTATTGTACTATCTTGGGCGAACTTGAACATACACCAGAAACCAATTGGTTTGCTCAACGTTGATGGATTTTATGATTTTCTTTGTGTGTTTCTTGATGATGCTCGGAGAAATGGGTTCGTGTCAAAACCTATGAAAGAACTCCTCTTCACTGCCAGACTTGCTCCGGATCAGATAGATCAACTCATAGCCTATGAACCACAAGTTGACCCTATCCTATCAAAGATAAATTGGTCTGAAGACGATCGTGGTAAGAGGCGTCGAATTAATCTGGATCTTAACCTTTAATTTCCTGTAAATTTCAGCTAACCAGGTACAACCTTCTAACTCTCCTTTTACTGTTTAAGACATTGGGGACAATGTCTCATTTAGGTTTGGGGGAGGGATTTAGTTGATTAGTACCTTGTTTTTAGTTTGTATGTTGTTTTTATTTTTAGCCCAAAATTTTTCGACAAATACAAAAAAAAATTGAAAAATTTTCAAAAATTACAAAAATATTTTACATTTTTGTTGTTGTTTTGACTAAAAAGGTGGAATTAGTGAGAGGTAGCTGAGTAAGGAGTTTTCACTCCTGATACGTATCTCAAACCATTTATTTCAAAACAAGTTAATTTTTGTTTATTTCCTTTTAAATTATTTAATTCGTAAATTCTCCTTAAAATGGACTAAAATGGATCTTCATATGCTCAGTTGGCAAGTATTATCAACATGCATGAGAACATACAGTCGTGAGCTAAAATTGAAAAGTTTGTAATATTCCGTGCTATAGTTTAATTGGAGGAAGCATCTCTAAATAGTGATGGAGTAAAAAAAAAAAAAAAAAAAAAAAAAAAACGTCTGAGATCCGAGTTATTAAGTCTGTAAGGGTGTTTTAACACCTAGTGCCCTAAAACCAACTGGTTTGGGAGTCACTGGCCCAAAGCTCGCTACATGGATCGAAGATGCTGCAAAAATATATATATCTGAAGTCTGAGTAATTAAGTTCGAAGGGGTGTCTTAACACCTGGTGCCCTAAAGCCAACTGGTTTGGGAGCCACCGACCCAAAGCTCGCTACATAGACAGATGGTATTGTATATAAATAAAAAATAGAGAAAAAATCAAAGAAAAAATCAGAAAAATCAGAAAATTATTCCATTGCTACAAAAAGGTGTGAAATCTGATAGAACTTTAGGACAAAAATATTACTCTCTTATCAACTGCACTTATGACTGTTGTGGGAAAAAATGAGTTGATTAATATTTTGTTGATTGTGTATATGAAGAATGGTAAAAATAATCGGAGAATTACTTATTCGGTAATTTTGAAAGAAACAAAACAACTAGTAACTTGGAGTAGAATTTTCACCTGATTAGTCACTAACTTTCTTTATTCTCTTTTCGTTTGTCTTTTTGCTTTTGTGTGCATTAGTTTTATTACCTTTTTACTTTTGTAAAATGCTTGTGGGTATCATTGCTGTAAGCCCTCACGAGACTACAACTCGTCCACTAGGGACACCTAGGGGTTTAAAGGCTTGTTGCATACGCTAAATGCAACCGTGATCCCTACGAAAGTGGCTTAGTTAAATTTTATTTTCATGTTATTTTATTTTCTGTTTTGCTCGAGGACTAGCAAAATGTTAGGTTTGGGGGTGTGATGAGTGATATTTATATCACTATTTCTCTCTCATTTAACCTAATGTTTTGTATTGTTTCTCGAGTTTTATGAACGTTTTGATATGTTTTGTTGTTATTTTACAGATAAATAAAGTTTGGACAGCACTGGAAGCAATTTGGGACAAAACCGGTCAAAATGCGTCAACTGGAATAATTTCGTCTTCTGCGCGTCGCGCCGCGCATAGCCTTGGCGTCGCGACTCCCAGCCTGCGCCGAAGTTGCTAAAATGCGCCGTGGTCAACGGGTCAACATTTGAAAAGTTTGACTTTGCTAACGTGCGCCGTGCCACGTGTCACCATCACAGAAGACTTGCTAACGTGCGCTGCCACGTGTCATCATCTCAACGGTGCCGACAATCATCATCTATGCTAACGTGCGCCGGGACACGTGTCAACATCTCAACGGCCGTGCTAAAATGAGCCATGCCACGTGTCAAAATCTGATGCTGCCGACAATCTTCTTCAACGTGACGTAAGCGATGACGTCATGAACAGTGCCACGTCATCGGATCTCTTTGCCGCCTCGCCACGTGTCAAGCCAGGATTGAGCCACGTTTCACTGTAGCGCGCGGCGCGACGCGCAGCGAGCGTCGCGACGCGAGCACCCCATCCGCGCCTATAAATTCAGCACCCGATTTCAGAAATTTGTATCCCTTCCTCTCTCTTGAATTCTTCCTAAAGAGAGAGTTTCTCTCTCTAGTTTATTTTTATTTACTTTTTTACTTTGTAAATAAGTTTTAATTACTTTCTTTAGTAATAATAATTTTACTTTTGAATAGTAGTAGTAATTTATTTTTACTTTTTACTTTCTTTTACAGTTTTTACTATTTACTATTTACTTTTTACAGTTTTTACTATTTACCGTGATGAGGTAATTTCCTTATGTTCGGGTGAAAGGTAATTTCTTTTACTATTACTATTTAGATTAATCTCCCTTAAAAATAATATATTTACTATTTAAATTGGACTTAATCAGGATACCGCCAGATTGGTCGGTTGGTAATAAAACATATATTCCGCCTTTATGGCTGGTTATTTTGGTTCCGCCTTTATGGCTGGTTATTTTGGTTCCGCCTTATGGCTGGTTATTTTGGTTCCGCCTTTATGGCTGGTTGGTAATAATCACAAGTTTATATATTATTTTAATGGGAGATATCTAAATAAGTAATAGTAGAATTAATTCCTTTTACCTTAACATTTTATTTTATTTTACTTTTCAGTATTTTTATTTTATGTCTTTTATTTTTATGTTTTTATTAGTCCTAGTTATGTGTTAGTTATCTAGGGGTTGTGATAACTTTTAATATCACTAGTTTATAAGGGATTATTTTATAGTTTGGGTAATTAATAAGTTTACTTATTAAGTCTTAAGCTTAATGCTTCTTATTGTCTGATCACCAATAAGATTGATATGGTAAATCTAAAATGAACTAGACATAGGGATTTTAGGTTTCAGCCTTAGACTTAATAGCCCACGATCTTCCTTGAGGATAGATAACCCTTTAATAGATTTCCTTACAGGATAGGAATATACCTGTAGGGCGGGGGTAATCATAATTGGAACTTAGACTTAATGAATCCAGGTAATGTGGTTGACATAGGAATATGGTTCAATTGGGTTATACTGGGTATTTGTAGTTGACCATCGGAAGAGGCTTTTACATAATTTAGTGTTCCAGGTTAGTAAACTGATTTATTACACAAACATAAAATAATCACTTCATCTTTTAAATGATATTAAAAGAATTCACAACCTTATATCTTTTATCTTTATTTTCCTTAGTATTTTCTTTTATCTTTTTATTTATTTATTTAGCAAATCTACAATCAACCAAATCAATCAAGCAATCAATTCATTCTCCCTTTAATTAGATATTTGTAATTAAATAGATTCAATAATTAATAACAACAGTAGGAATTAAGTCCTCGTGGGATCGATATTTTTATACTACTTGAACGATACGTGCGCTTGCGTTATACGTGTGTGTTTACGCCGGTCAATATGTCAAGCTCACACAAACTAAAAAATTGGATGATAGGGAGGGCAGTTAATGTAAGTTGGTAGGTTATTCCTTGAACTCAAGAGCATATGTGTTCTACGTCCAAATGAAAAAAGAACATTTGTCTCACGAAATACTAAATTTCAAGAGAATGAATTCCTTCTCAAGAAATATAGTGGGAGTAGACTTGACCTCGATGAGGTACGAGAAGAAAAAACTAACATAGAACTAAACCCCATGCCCCTCAAAAAGGCAGCGACGGAACAACCATAAGGTTATGAACTCAGAAGGTCTGGTAGGGAAAGACATGAGCCTAAAAGATATGGTTTCCATATTGATAAGGAACATGATCAGGTCATTGATAATGACGATCCCACCAGTTATGATGAAGCAATACGTGACATTGATTCAGTCAAGTGGCTTGAGGCCATGAAATCCAAAATAGACTATATGTATCAGAATCAAGTCAGGGACTTGGTAGATGCACCTGAAGAGATAAAACCCATAGGCTGCAAGTGGATTTACAAGGGTAAAACTGTTGCAGAAGGCAACATCCAAACCTATAAGGTTAGGTTGGTGGCGAAAGGTTATAGACAAATCCAAGGAATTGACTATGACGAAACCTTCTCCCATGTTGCAATGATAAAGTCCATTCGAATTTTACTGGCACTAGCTGCACACTTTGATTATGAGATTTGGCAGATGGATGTCAAAACAACTTTCCTTAATGGGAACCTCGTAGAGGAAGTCTATATGACACAACCTGAGGGGTTTGCATATAAGGATGATCATAATAAAGTATGTAAGCTTAAATGATCCATTTATGGACTCAAGCAAGCCTCCAGAAGTTGGAATATACGATTTGATGAGACAATCAAAGAATTTGACTTCATAAAAAATGTAGACGAGCCTTGTGTTTACAGGAAAAGTAGTGGGAGTGCTGTTGTATTTCTTGTATTATATGTCGATGACATATTAATCATCGGGAATGATATTCCCATGATTTAAGCCACCAAACAATGGTTATCTTAGAATTTCTCCATGAAAGATTTGGGAGAAGCAGCCCACATCCCCAGCATTAAGATCTACCGTAATAGATCTAAGAGGTTGTTAGGACTTTCTGTTGGAATGTATGCCCTAGAGCTACATGTGATATAAACGGTTTTATGTGTTTTTGAAATAAAACGATGCATTATTCATTTATCAAATTGTTTGTTCAATTTTCGCATATTATATATCATCTTAAATACCCTAGATTACTTATGTACCTTCAGACTTAGTGTATGAGTGTCATACACAAGAGGATTTAAGTCTGAAGTTAGTAATTTTAAAAAGTCCATAGAGAGCAAACAAAACGGGTATTTTGTTTGTGGTTTATCTATAGCTGCGGTCCATTCTATATTTGTATGGCGATCTTGATCTGGATCATCCATGTAGAGACATGAGAATGAAGGCACCTTGTATGATGCGATCATATAGGACTGGACCCAGATGGAAATGACATTCTTATAATATCTGTTAAGCTAAGAAAGTCATTTCAATCTACTAGATGGTCATATATGGATTTATCTTAATCCTGAGTGTATTACAAACTCCTGCATGGCAGGCTGTGTCCTTTGATTTACAAAGGTGAGGTTGGTGTAGCAGTCCCGACCAATAGCTACGTACTTTGGGGATACAATTTGTTTTGTAGATGGGAACATTTTACATAGACATGGAGTTCACTCCTTCTTGCGAGAAGTAAATGAGTATCTTTCTTAAGGGTTGATTCGGTACTTGAACGATTTGAGCGCTCAAGTCTCTCTATTATGAATAGAAAGATTAAAATTCATAATAGTTATGAATAATTCGTTCATTAGAGAATCAATGGTACTTAAGGTAAAAATAATTAGAGGGGTATAACGGACATTATGACCCGGCTCTAATTACGAGATACTCGTGAAGGGTCAATTCGTATGTAATGACTATATCGATGGACACCAACTTGGTTCGGCTTGATATATCATCTACGGCAACGAGAGTGCAACTTCGGGTTTTTAGTGGAATAACCCGGAGTTAATAATTCTGAATATTTAATTAAGAGCTTAATTAAAATTTTGAGATTATTGGAGCTCGGAACCGTGGGTCCATTTGGTCCCCGTGCTAGCTCAATATACTATAGCGGATTTAGTATAATTGGATAGTCCATTTATATACCTACAAAAGGATAAATATTATTAATATGATTAATAATATTAATTATGTGACACTTCGAACTATATGTTAAAAGTTAATGTATAATTTGTATAATAAATGATTATATGATAATTATTTATTATTAATAATTAAATTATATATGATATAATTTAAATGAAGGCTAAAGTTGGAATTTCATATTTATGGGTTTTGGAAACCCTTGATATTACTTTGGTAGTTAATCATATTTGTAACATATATTTTCTTAAAGGTAAGTAAATGAGTTGTTACAAAATTAAATGAAAAATTAACTATTACATCTTGTAATGGCCGAAAATATAAGGCTTGAAGAGGGAATGAATTTGTTTATTTTGGAAACAAAATAATCCTTTGCATTATTATTGGAAGTTATGACTTTCAAAATGGTTAATTGCTTATTCAATTTTATAACATCTTTTTAATAATGGTAATTAAAATTTGATGTTACAAAATTTAATCTAATTCCTAGCCTTCGCCGAATTTGACCATATGAGGAGGGGATTGGTTGTTTTGTTGGAGAAACAAAATTGACCTAAGTATAAAAAAGAAAATTTGATTTTCTTTTGGCCCTCTCTCATTCTTGGAACCCTAGCCACCTTATTCTTCTTCTCTACCATTCTCTCAAAAGTTGAGAAACTCCATTGAAGAACAAGAAGAAGAAAAACAAAATATTAAGTGTGACTAAAATCTCTAAATCGTTTAGGGATTTATTTTTGTGAGTGTAGCCCACACTACTTTCCGTTAGTTGTGAGACATAGCTTGGAAGACCTTGTGGCATTGAATCAAAATCATTATTCTCTTCATCTCAATCTCACGGCAGTGGGACTATTTTATTGTCCATTGCCGTGAATCATATAATTGATTTGGGGCTCGGTTTGTTTCGTTTTAATTCGAGATTTTGGGAAACACCTAGGGAACCTTTTAGGGCTGTATTGTGATTGTATTTTGAGTGAAAAATCAGACCTAAAACATCCTTGCAGTTCACGCAAATTAGGGGCTGATTTGTGTGGAGTTCTGTTGTGTAACAGGTCCAAAATAGGCCATTATTTCACTGCAGTTCGGGGGCTGTTCGGGGACTATTTCGTGGGCATTCCGGGGCTGAAATCTTGTCTGAAACAGAAGCAAAATTTCAGTATACCCACTGGTTACATTCGGCCAAAGGAAGGGGAAAGCATAAAAAATTTTCAAGTCCGATCCGTGTGCCTAATCGCTTCCGCTGTGCGAGGAAAGTGTTTCCTACAATTGGCATCAAGAGCGAGTTTGAAAAGTGTTCTTAATCCCTTTCTTTTTCATTTAAAGTTTATGTTTTTAATATATTTATATGAGTTATAAATATTATATGCATGTTTAGATGAGTGGGCACATTGTGATATTTTTTATGTTATATGTATGTTTTTTTCGAATTGTTTGAATAACAGGTCATATAGCTTAGGATGCCCACTCTTGCATTTTACATGCCATAACATGTCATAGATGCATTATCATTGTACACATAGAAATATGATTTTATGTTATTTAAAATGTTTAAATTAAAATATGATATGCATAGAAATCAATTAATTAGATTAATTGGATTTATGATTTAAAATTTGAATTCTAATATATTGGGCTTAATTGGTGTATAATAAATTCCATTGGTATATAGGATAGAAACCCGGATATAAATTTCATAGTTGAATCCGAATAGATGGTAATATGGTCTGCACTCGGGATACAATTCCACGTACCATTGGATTTTATAACGCACTAAGATTTTTTAAAATGTTTAATTAAAATTTTGACCTTTTAGAATTCCATAATTTTAAACTTATTAGTGTCTAGTATTTTAAGAGTTAAAATATAATAGCTCACTAATACCACTCTAATTAAATTAGTTTAATTGAGTAAAACTATTAGTAGAGACTAATGAAATATTAGTGATACAATTTTAATAGTTAAAATTGATTAGCTCACTTATGAAAAACTATTGTAAATAAAAATTATGATTTAGCCGCCATAAATTTATCCACACTAGTTAAAATAAAATATTAGATATTTTAGATAGAAACCTTAATTTTTAAAATAGTGAGTGGGAGAGGGATATACGACAGTATATCCCGCGATCTCCGTTGTTAGTCCAAAAACGTGAGATTCAAAAGGCGCCTCGAGACGGCTTTGTTTTCGTCCCCCTACGGATGGTGTCCATTTGAGTCAATATCAGGTTTGGTTTCCGATAGGATAGGGATTCTAGATGTATCTTGTGAACTGACCTACCCTACGGCGGCACTTCACTCGTTAAGTCCAAGAATCCCGAAACGACGGGTTACACTCACAAAGGAATTATTAACTGTTAATAAAATTCTTTGATCAAATAAAACGGTAGTTATTTAATATAGGAATAAGAGTTATTCCCGCATATATTAAATTGACTGAGATTATCTCGATCTATCATGCGAGTACTTGACATACCCTACGACGACACTTACTTGTAGGATGATAAATTTCCGTGGAAAAGTAATTCTCTTAGGTTTCTAATTCATTATTCATGGTTCATGCATCATGTTTAATTTTATGCCAAAATTATTTGATGATTATATGCGATGGATGAATGTTAAATGCATGTTTATTTTATTTTTCAGCCATGGTTTCTCCAATTATTTCCATACTCTCAAACGATAAATTAACGGGAGAAAACTATGTTAAGTGGAAAAGTAACATGAACGCTATCCTGGTCTGTGAAGACCTAAAGTTTGTCCTGGTGGAGGAACGTCCTCCCGAGCTGGCCAGAAATGCTGGCCAAGCTGTGCGCGATACCTACCAGAAATGGGTCGCAGCAAATGAGAAAGCCCGCTGCTACTTGCTAGCAGGGATGTATGAGGTTCTTGCTGCAAAGCATGAACCTATGGCTCTAGCATCTCAGATGATGGAGTCATTGCAGGGCATGTTTGGGCAGCCTTCGGAGCTTCAACGCCATGAGGCCATGGTCTCAGCGATGACTGCTAGGATGAACGATGGTACATCAGTCCGAGAGCACGTCTTAAGGATGATGACCTATCTCAACACTACTGAAATCCATGGAGCTCGTATTAATGAGCATAACCAGGTGACCATGATCATGGAAACTCTTCCGAAGAGTTTCCTGCAGTTTAAAAGCAACTATGTTATGAACAAATTGACTTTTACTTTGACCCAACTGCTTAATGAGCTCACCCATTACGAGTCCATGCTTGTGGATCCTCGTAAGTCCAGTGCAGAGGAAAATGTTGCCGAGTCTTATAAATCTGCAAAGATGAAGAAGAAAAACATTGGGAAGGCTAAAGGAAAGCCCATGAAGAAGAAGAACAAGAAAGGCTCCAAGGATGCCAAGCCCAATGGAAAATGTTTCCACTGCAACAAGAATGGGCATTGGAAAAGGAACTGTCCTAAATACCTTGCTGAGCTGAAGGAGAAAAAGGAAACATGTAAATATGATTTACTCGTTATTGGATCTCTATTAGTGGAAGATGATAAATCCGCTTGGATTGTTGATTCTAGAGCCACTAACCATGTTTGTTCTTCTTTTCAGCTACTTGATTCATGGATGGACCTTGCTGAAGGTGACTACACCATGAGGGTCGGAACAGGGGATGCCATTTCAGCAAGAGCAGTGGGAGTCTCTAGTTTAAATTTTATTAATAATAGTTATTTAAATTTGAACAATGTGTTATTCATTCCTCGTTTTCGCAGGAATTTGATTTATGTTTCTAAACTTATGGATGATGGTTATTCAATTTCTTTTAATAGCAATTTGGTTATTATTGGTAGAAATGGATTAACTATATGCACAGGAAACTCAGAAAATAACTTGTATTTGTTAAGACCGTTAACACATTGGTCACTGCTCAATTCTGAAATGTTTATGGTTGAGAAACCTAAAACTAAACGGCCAAAGATTTCTCATGATGACACATATCTATGGCATCTTAGACTTGGTCACATCAACCTTGACCGAATAAATAGATTGATAAAGAACGGAGCCTTAAACCAGTTAAAGCTCGGGACTCTTCCAATTTGTGAATCCTATTTAGAAGGAAAAATGACCAAGAGACCTTTTACTGGAAAAGGTATAAGAGCCAGTCAACCACTTGAGCTAATACATTCGGACGTTTACGAACCGATGAATGTAAGAGCCTGAGGTTGTTATGAATACTTTTTCACATTCATTGATGACTATTCAAGATATGGGTATGTCTACCTAATGCATCATAAATCAGATACCTTTGAAAAGTTCAAAGAGTATCGTGCTGAGGTTGAGAACCAATTAGGTAAGACAATCAAAACTCTACGATTAGATCGTGGAGGGGAATACCTCGACAGAGATTTCGAGGAATTCTTAGTTGAGCATAGGATAGTATCCTAGCTCACAGCGCCTGGAACACCACAGTAAAATGGTGTTACAGATAGGAGAAATCGGACCCTACTAGACATGATGAGATCTATGTTTAGTTATAGCTCACTACCTAGTTCATTCTGGGGATATGCACTGCAAACCGCAATGCATATCCTTAATGTAGTTCCATCTAAGTCTGTTCCTAAGACTCCCTTAGAGTTATAGAATGGTCGTAAAACTAGTTTACGACATTTCCGCATATGAGGGTGTCCAGCACATGTGCTGAAGAATAAGACTATAAAGTTGGAGCCAAGTTCTCAGGTGTGCCTATTTGTAGGCTATCCTAAGGAGACTAGGGGTGGATTCTTTTACAGTCCTGATGATAACAAAGTGTTTGTATCGACAAATGCTACGTTTATAGAGGAGGACTATATGAGGAGTTCAAACCTCGAAGTAAAGTGTTACTCGAGGAGTTACTTGTTGGTTCGACCAGCACGCCATCATCAATGAAAGTTGACAAATATATAGAACCTTCGACATCTGATAGTCATATGCAAGCTCGTCAGAATGATCTATCGCCTAGACGCAGTGAGAGGGTTGTACGACAACTTGATCGCTACTAGGGGTTGGAGAGGCACAAGTTGTCACATCCAGCGATGGGATAGATGATCCATTGACCTATAGTAGTGCAATGGATGATTTTGACAAAGAGGAATGGCTCAAAGCCATGAACCTAGAGATGGAGTCTATGTACTCCAACTCGGTCTGGGAACTTGTAGACCAACCTGATGGGGTGAAACCCATAGGTTGCAAGTGGATCTACAAGAGGAAGAGGGGATCAGATGGGAAGGTACAGACCTTCAAGGCTAGACTAGTGGCCAAGGGTTATACCCAGAAAGAATGAGTTGACTATGAGGAAACTTTCTCGCCAGTAGCCATGCTTAAATCCATCTGCACTCTTATATCCATTGCCACATATTATGACTATGAAATTTGGCAAATGGATGTCAAGACTGCATTCTTGAATGGCAATCTTGATGAAAGTATCTATATGATACAACCATAGGGGTTCATTGCCCAAGGTCAAGAGCAAAAGGTTTGCAAGCTGCAAAGGTCCATTTATGGACTCAAGCATGCATCTCGATCTTGGAATATAAGATTTGATACAACGATCAAGTCTTATGATTTTGAGCAGAATGTTGATGAGCCTTGTGTATACAAGCGCGTCATCGACGGGAAGGTGGTTTTTCTTATTTTATACGTCGATGATATTTTACTCATTGGGAATGATGTAAAGATATTATCAGACGTGAAAACCTGGCTAGCTAACCAATTCCAAATGAAAGATTTGGGAGAGGTCAGTTATATTCTTGGGATTCAGATACTTCGGGATCGCAAGAAACGACTGTTAGTTATGTCTTAGGCATCCTATATCGACAAGATCCTTGTGCGATTTGGGATGCAGAATTCCAAGAAAGGCAATCTTCCTTATCGGCATGGAATTTATTTGTCAAAGGAACAGTCTCCTAAGACACCTCAAGATGTTGAGGAAATGAGACATATCTCATACGCCTCAGCAGTTGGTAGTCTCATGTATGCTATGTTATGCACGAGACCGGACATCTGTTTTGCAGTGGGAATAGTCAGTAGGTTTCAATCAAACCCATGATTGGATCACTGGGTGGCCGTGAAACATGTTCTCAAGTATCTTAAGAGAACGAGAAATTATATGCTTGTTTATTCCGGAGAGGATATGATCCTAAGGGGATATACAGACTCTGATTTTCAGACAGATGTAGATTCTAGGAAATCTACATCTGGATCAGTGTTCACCCTATGTGGTGGGGCTATAGTATGGCGGAGTATAAAGCAATCTTGTATTGCTGACTCCACCATGGAGGCTGAATATGTAGCAGCTTGCGAAATAGCTAAGGAAGTAGTCTCGCTCCGTAAATTCTTGGGAGATCTGGAAGTTGTTCCAGATATGGATATACCACTCATACTCTATTGTGATAATAGTGGTGCAGTGGCTAACTCCAAAGAACCAAGAAGCCACAAGAGGGGAAAGCATATAGAGAGGAAATATCATCTCATTAGGGAGATAGTGCAGATGGGAGACGTTACCGTCACAAAGATTGCATTCGCAGAGAACCTAGCTGATCCGTTTACAAAGACCTTACTGGCTAAAGTTTTTGAAGGTCACCTAGATGGTCTAGGATTACGTGACATGTCCCATTTGCTCTAGTGCAAGTGGGAGATTGTTGGAATGTATGCCCTAGAGCTACATGTGATGTAAACGGTTTTATGTGTTTTTGAAATAAAACGATGCACTATTCATTTATCAAATTGTTTGTTCAATTTTCGCATATTATATATCATCTTAAATACCCTAGATTACTTATGTACCTTCAGACTTAGTGTATGAGTGTCATACACAAGAGGATTTAAATCTGAAGTTAGTAATCTTAAAAAGTCCATAGAGAGCAAACAAAGCGGGTATTTTCTTTGTGGTTTATCTATAGTTGCGGTCCATTCTATATTTGTATGGTGATCTTGATCAGGATCATCCATATAGAGACATGAGAATGGAGGCACCTTCTATGATGCGATCATATAGGACTGGACCCAGATGGAAATGACATTCTTATAATATCCGTTAAGCTAAGAAAGTCATTTCAATCTACTAGATGGTCATATATGGATTGATCTTAATCCTGAGTGTATTACGAACTCCTGCATGGCAGGCTGTGTCCTTTGATTTACAAAGGTGAGGTTGGTGTAGCAGTCCCGACCAATAGCTACGTACTTTGGGGACACAGTTTGTTTTGTAGCTGGGAACGTTTTACATAGACATGGAGTTCACTCCTTCTTGCGAGAAGTAGATGAGTATCTTTCTTAAGGGTTGATTCGGTACTTGAACGATTTGAGCGCTCAAGTCTCTCTATTACGAATAGAAAGATTAAAATTCACAATAGTTATGAATAAATCGTTCATTAGAGAATCAATGGTACTTAAGATAAAAATAATTAGAGGGGTATAACGGACATTATGACCCGGCTCTAATTACGAGATACTCGTGAAGGGTCAATTCGTATGTAATGACTATATCGATGGACACCAACTTGGTTCGGCTTAATATATCATCTACGGCAACGAGAGTGCAACTTCGGGTTTTTAGTGGAATAACCCGGAGTTAATAATTCTGAATATTTAATTAAGAGCTTAATTAAAATTTTGAGATTATTGGAGCTCGGAACCGTAGGTCCATTTGGTCCCCGTGCTTATTCAATATACTATAGCGGATTTAGTATAATTGGATAGTCCATTTATATACTTACAAAAGGATAAATATTATTAATATGATTAATAATATTAATTATGTGACACTTCGAACTATATGTTAAAAGTTAATGTATAATTTGTATAATAAATGATTATATGATAATTATTTATTATTAATAATTAAATTATATATGATATAATTTAAATGAAGGCTAAAGTTGGAATTTCATATTTATGGGTTTTGGAAACCCTTGATATTACTTTGGTAGTTAATTCATTTAAATGGATATTTACTATTCATATTTGTAACATATATTTGCTTAAAGGTAAGTATATGAGTTGTTACAAAATTAAATGAAAAATTAACTACTACATCTTGTAATGGCCGAAAATATAAGGCTTGAAGAGGGAATGGATTTGTTTACTTTGGAAACAAAATAATCCTTTGCATTATTATTGGAAGTTATGACTTTTAATATGGTTAATTGCTTATTCAATTTTATAACATCTTTTTATAATGGTGATTAAAATTTGATGTTACAAAATTTAATCTAATTCCTAGCCTTCGCCGAATTTGACCATATGGGGAGGGGATTGGTTGTTTTGTTGGAGAAACAAAATTGACCTAAGTGTAAAAAAGAAAATTTGATTTTCTTTTGGCCCTCTCTCATTCTTGGAACCCTAGCCACCTTATTCTTCTTCTCTACCATTCTCTCAAAAGTTGAGAAACTCCATTGAAGAACAAGAAGAAGAAAAACAAAATATTAAGTGTGACTAAAATCTCTAAATCGTTTAGGGATTTATTTTTGTGAGTGTAGCCCACACTACTTTCCGTTAGTTGTGAGACATAACTTGGAAGACCTTGTGGCGTTGAATCAAAATCATTATTCTCTTCATCTCAATCTCACGGCAGTGGGACTATTTTATTGTCCATTGCCGTGAATCATATAATTGATTCGGGGCTCGGTTTGTTTCGTTTTAATTCGGGATTTTGGGAAACACCTAGGGGCTGATTTGTGTACAGTTCCGTTGTGTAACGGGTCCAAAATAGTCCATTATTTCACTGCAGTTTGGGGGCTATTCGGGGACTGTTTCGGGGGCATTCCGGGGTTGAAATCTTGTCCGAAACAGAAGCAAAATTTCAGTATACCCACTGGTTACATTCGGCCAAAAGAAGGGGAAAGGAGAAAAAAATTTCAAGTCCGATCCGTGTGCCTAATCACTTCCGCTACGCGAGGAAAATATTTCCTACACTTTCTCAATCTACGTACATAGATAAAGTTTTGAAAAGGTTCAAAATGGAAGATTCCAAAAGAGGTAATTTACCTACTTGTCATGGAATCAAATTATCTAAGAAGCAATGTCCACATACTCCTTCAGATAGAGAGCGTATGAGTAGGATCCCTTATGATTCAGCAATAGAATCGATCATTTACGCTATGCTATGTACAAGACCTGATGTCTTTTATGCTCTTAGCATAACGAGCAGGTATCAGGCAAATCCTGGTGAGCAACACTGGGCAGCTGTCAAAACAATCCTCAAGTATCTGAGAAGAAATAAGGATGTGTTTTTGAAATACGGAGATTGTTCTGAGATGAAAGTCATTAGTTACTGTGATGTAAGCTTTCAGACCGATAGGGATGACAACAGATCACAAACAAAATATCTGTTTACTTTAAATGACGGTGCTGTAATTTGGAAAAGCTCAAAGCAGTCAACTACAGCGGACAGCGGACTCCACCACTGAAGCCGAGTATATTGCAGCATCTGAGGCAGCTAAAGAAGCAGTCTGGATAAAGAAGTTCATCACGGAGCTGGAAGTGCTTCCCGCGATAAAGAATAGTGTCAGGATGTACTGTGACAACACGGGCACCATTGCTCAATCAAAGGAACCAAGGTCCCACAAGAAATCCAAGCTTGTACTCAGGCGATTTCATCTCATCAGGGAGATTTTTGAGAGAAAAGAAGTTATTATAGAGAAAATACCCACATAAGATAATCTTGCAGGATCTCTGACTAAAGGGCTGACTCAACAAAAGCATGATAGGCACACCCGAGAGTATGTGTCAAGATTCATACTAGTTGGCTATAATGCAAGTGGGAGATTGTTAGGGATATGCCCTATACCCAACTTGTGGATGAGCTATATGTACATGTATTTGTAATAATTTCATTAATTAATAAAATGAAAATCTTTATTATACGTGTCTTACATAACTTATATGAATCATCAACACTGTAATAAAGCCCTTGGAGTAATAAGACGATGGCTTCCACGCCTTATGAGAATCATTACTCTTAAATGTTCATAGTCATAGTTTTATGAATAATCTGAGCGTTCACAAAGCGGAGAGACTGGCATGATGATATGATCCGCCCTTAAGTGGGGTAGCCGATCTCATAGGCTACTAGCGGAGATTTGTTCGCTTGGTGTATCACATAGATGCATGAGTTGCTCATGTCCATCGAACTGACCGCCGAAAGTTTTCATATGGAGTGTTTATCCCATGTCTTTGTGAGAAGTTTCTTGTATCGATTATATGACTAGTCCTTAGACTTGAGGTCTTTACAATCTTATGTATGGATCAAATAACTTTGACATTCTCCTTCCCCGGTTCAAAAGATCCGGTCATAAGGGTATGATTGGGTCATTTGTTGAAACACATGAAGTTTGTAAAGATACAACAGAAAATCGCCACTCTCTCGGATAATATTTTCTTATAAGAGTAGTATTCTAGTTTGCGGGTTGATATGTGTGATCAGTGATTGAGACTGTGGCCACAGTGGAAGAATCGTGTGAGATTCTTGGGTTAGCACGATTCATGACACTATCAATATCATACCTTTGACCATATGGGTAGACATTTTCCGTACCCTAGGTCAATAGGTGGGGATACAGTGAGGCGAGGGACCGTATCATATGTAAATCGCATATATAATGGGTATATATATTTTTCCTTCTCATTTGGGGGCCTTGGCATGTTGCTAGATGTCAACCTTGGTCATTGAAATCGAACGACCATCTGATCGGAGGAAAATTTATGTTCGATTAAATTATCACGATTCATTTCATGTCCAACTTGAGGGGAAACCAAAAGGTCACACACAACAAAGTCGAAATCAATGGTTAACAGTGCACAGTACAAATATAACAGCATACATGATTATTGTAGGAATTGTTCATAAATGGTTCAATGTGTTTAATTATTGAACATATCATTTATGAGGTTCCATAGTGGCTTAAGGATTGGTGAATGACGATGGGGGCACTTTGGGAATTGGAATAAAAAAAAGTACTATTCACATGAATAGTAATGTGAATAGTAAAAAAAATTTGTTATTTGTTTTGAATTCAATTCGGCCCAAACTCTTATTAGGGTTTTATAATCTCATTAAACCACTAAATTAAGATCTAATGGCTAAGATTAAATTAGCTTTTATCCCACATCGGATTCTTAATTTATTTTGTTGTCTTTGGAGCACTATATAAACCCAAAGAATTCTTCACAAATTTTTACACCAAACCTTTCATATCTTGGGTTTATATAAGTGACAACTATAAAGTTTAAGAGTATGCCACTGATTTTGAGGATCCTTAAGTCTAATTGACTAGAGGAACCTCGAGTTAAAAGTTTTGAGGTATTTGCCTAGGCTAGCACCAATGGCAAAATACCCGTGCACTCAAGGCGTAGCCTTGCCGTTGAGTTTTGGCTTTTGTTTGTGCATCTTTGGAGGCCACACACTTGGGTGGCGTTTTGGAACGTGGAAGAGCTTGCTGAGTTCGAGAAAAGCTTGTAGATTGGAGGGAGGACTGGAGGAGTCTACGGTTCAAGTAAGTATTTTTCTTTCTTTATTTTATTTAGAGTTCTTATGATAGTTAGCATGTTTAAGTTTATGTTCTTTGCATGTTTTATGAGTTTTATGCTTAGAATATATAGTAACATGCCTAGGCTTGTAGAATAATCAAAATAAATTGGTCTTGGGCAAATGGAAAGCGGCATAATAATTTTAATTTTTCGCTGCGCACTCGCGGCAGCTTCCCAACATTAAGTTTCTTTCTCGGAAGTGCGTTTGGCCATCGCTGGAAGGATCACTGGTTCGCTGTTTCTGCTTGTTGGTTCGTTATTTTTTGGTTGATATATAACTATTTTCTGGTTGTTGTTTGCTGTTTTGCTAGTTCGTTGTTTTGGTTGTTTTCTGGTTTACTATTTTGGTTGTTTTTAGCTGCTGTTTTTGGTTGTTTTTAGGCTGCTATTTTGGTTGTTTTTGGGCTACAGTTTTGGTTGTTTTTGGGCTGCTATTTTGGTTATTTTTGTGTTGTTGTTTTGGTTGTTTTTGGCTGCGGTTTTTAATGTTTTGGCTGCTGTGTTTTGGTGTTTTGGGCTTCTGTTTTTGGTATTTTGGCTGCTATTTTTCTTTGGTGTTTTGGACTGTTATTTTTGGTGTTTTGGCTGCTATTTTGCTTTGGTGTTTTGGGCTGCTGTTTTGGTGCTTGTTGTTCGGTGCTTGGTTTGCTGTTTTGGTGCTTGTTGTTCGGTGGTTGGCTTGCTATTTTTCTTTGGTGTTTTGGGCTGCTGTTTTTGGTGTTTTGGCTGCTGTTTTTCTTTGGTGGTTTGGGCTGCTGTTTTGTGCTTGTTGTTCGGTGGTTGGGTTGCTATTTTGATACTTATTGTTTGGTGGTTGGCTTGCTATTTTGGTGCTTGTTGTTCGGTGGTTGGCTTGCTGTTTTGGTGCTTGTTGTTCGGTGGTTGGCTTGATGTTTTGGTTTTGGTGATTTGGTGTTGTTGGTGGTTCTCGTTTTTTTTTGTTTGTTTTTGCAGGGTTATTTTCGGCGTCTTTTAGGTTGTTTTTTGTTGCTTGTTTTCAGGTGATAAGAAAAAATGGAGCCTAGGGTTTCTTTGTTGGTTCTCACGCCCAAGAAGAGAAGCCTCCAACAGTTTTTTTTGGTTGTGTGTCTAGCCGTCTCCTCTTTTGATGAAGAAAAGTGTCCCTTTTATAATATTTTGAAAGGATCTCCAAATAGGGAAATAAATCACATTTACTTTGGGAATATCTTACCAAAATTATTTTTGGAAAACAATCTCATAAATTTGGTGATGGAGATCTCATTGGTAAGGATGAGATTTCAAATCCAGTTAAATTGGAAAGTGGTTTGAGATGATTTTAGCATGTGGATTGCATGAGTTTTTTTTTTGGTCGTGCATGGTGTCTTTTTGGACTTCATGGGCCGATTCATGGGTTGCAGGGTTGATGAGCTGAATGGGTTGCAGGGGTCGATTCATGGGTTGCAGGGGTTTTGGGCCGAGGCTAAGGTATGAAGTAGAAACTGACTGAGCGAATCCGAGGCTGGCTAGTGAGTCTGAATCCGATGAGGTGCTAATTTTGGAGGTTTTCCTTCCTTCCGGCATTCATTTTTCGTAACTTCTGTAACTTTTCAAGTAGTGCCTCCATACGAGGCTCATCATTAGGCTCATGCAAAAATGCAGTGTCTGCAGTCGCCCCCACTTTGATGGGGCTTGTGCTGTGTGTGATAGTGACAATCTTATCAAAGTTATGCATGCATTTTTTGCTTACCTGGTTTGCCGGCCGTTGTTGGACTTACCTGTTGTTTCGCTGCTTTTGCGAGATGCTTCGATCTCTGGGATTTATTCTCGAACTGAGTTTATTTGATGGTGAGGTACTGCGACCCCTGGGATTCATCCCTGTGAGATGCTTCGATCTCTAGGATTTATTCCCAAACTAAGTTGATTTGATGGCAAGGTGCTTCGACCCCTGGGATTCATCCCTGCGAGATGCTTCGATCTCTAGGATTTATTCCCGAATTGAGTTGATTTGATGGCGAAGTGCTTTGACCCCTGGGATTCATCCCAGGAAGATGCTTCGATCTCTATGATTTATTCCCGAACTGAGTTGATTTGATGGCGAGGTACTTCGACCCCTGGGATTCATCCCTGCGAGATGCTTCGATCTCTAGGATTTATTCCTGAACTAAGTTGAGTTGATGGCGAGGTGCTTCGACCCCTGGGCTTCATTCCCGAATCGTACTGGGTGTGAGATGTTTTGATATTGGGATTTATTCCCGAACTGAGTTGAGTTGATGGCAAGGTGATTTGACCCCTGGGCTTCATTCTCGAACCATGCTGGGTGTGAGATGCTTCGATCTCTGGGATTTCTTCTCGAACTGACGGCGAGGTGCTTCGACCCCTAGGCTTCATTCCCGAACCGTGCTAGGTGTGAGATGCTTCGATCTCTAGGATTTATTCACGAGCTGAGTTGAGTTGATGGCGAGGTGTTTCGACTCCTAGGCTTCATTCCCAAACCATGTTGGGTGTGCGATGCTTCGATCTATTGGATTTATTCCTGAACTGATGGTGAGGTGCTTCGACCTCTGGGCTTCATTCTCGAACCGTGCTGGGTGTGAGATGTTTCGATCTTTGGGGTTCATTCCTGAAACAAGTTGAGTTGATGGCGAGGTGCTTCGACCCCTGGGCTTCATTCCCGAACCATGCTGGATGTGAGATGCTTCAATCTCTGGGATTTATTCCCGAACTGACGTCGAGGTGATTCGACCCCTGGGCTTCATTCCCGAACCGTGCTGGGTGTGAGATGCTTCGATCTCTGGGATTCATTCCCAAACCGAGTTAAGTTGATGGCGAGGTGCTTCGACCTCTAGGATTCATTCCTGATCCATGATGAGTGTGAGATGCTACGATCTATGGGCTTCATTCCCGAACTAAGTTGAGTTGATGGCGAGGTGCTTCGACCCCTGAGATTCATTCCTGAACCATCGGGTATGAGATGCTTCGATGTCTGAGGTGCTTCGACCTCTGGGATTCATTCCCGAACTGAGTTGAGTGTGAGATTTTTCGATCTATGAGGTGCTTCGACCTCTGGGATTCATTCCCGAACTAAATGAGTGATGGCATTTTGGTCCATCTGTGTGATTCTTCGATCCACTGGGGAGTTTTTTTTTTGTTTTTTTTTTTATGATGATGAGGTGCTTCGACCTCTGGGATTCATTCCCAAATTGTTGATGACATGGGCCTCGATCCTGAGATTCATTCCCAAAACTGTTGATAATATGGGCCTCGACCCTAGGATCCATTCTTGAACTATCGAACTGACGGTGGTGAGCACTTCGACCCATGATCCATCCTCATTCTCGAGGCTTTTTGTTCGTCCTCACCGATTTTTCTTTTTTTCTTCGAAGCCTGCAAATACAAAACAAAGATTGTGTGTATGTGACATGTATGCGTGTATGCATGGATGCATTCCCTATTCCAATGGGTTTTCTTTGTCCTATTGGCTTGATGTTATCCTTGGTTAGGCCTTCCTTGCGCTCTTTGGTGCCCGTTGTCTATAAAAGTCTTTGGTCGCCCCATTGGCCTGTTTACAGTTTCCACCTGTCAATTCTCTTCCGGTGATTGCTCAGTTCTCTTTGGTCTCATGTCTCAAGATCCCATTGTGTATGATGAGCGGAAAATATATCAATATTTACCGCCCCTTTTACTTAATATTTTGTTTAGTTTCTCGGGTTTGATGAACGTTTTGATGTGTTTTAGTTTATTTTGCAGATAAAATAATATTGGGACTCAATGAAATCATTTAGGACGAAATGTGGGTCAAATAAGGGCAAAAATTAGACTTGACATATTAATTTTGGAGATTGGAAACTTGAAAGGGCGTTCTAACGAAGTGCAGTTTCGGAAATTCCAATTTTGCACAATTGTCGTATTTTGGGCAAAACGTTTTACTCCGATATCAGATTGAGCTGATTCAGGTTCCAGATTAAAGAAGACTCAAATATCTACAACTTTGAAGAACAACATAATTTCGAATTCTGAAGATTTCATGACCGAATTTGATGAAACACCCATAAGTGTGTTATGTGTAATTATTAAAGTCATTTTCAAAGCAAAATAAATAAATAAATAAATAAAAATAGTCAAGCACCCACCAACACATGATAGAAATTAGTAATGGATTTGGTGGAGCAATTAGTGGAGGATTTGGTGGAGCATTTAGTGGATGATTTGATGGAGGCAAAATTTTGCCTATAAATACCAAATCATTTCATTTGTAAATTCATACTTTCTTCTTTGAAATTCCTTAAGAATAACTAAGAATATTGTATCTTATTTGTTTATTTACAGCTTTCAGAAATTAATTTCCGCTTTCGCACTTTTTTCTTTACTTTTCAGTCTTTACTTTCTGCAGTTTACTTTTACGCACAGTACTTTCATTTCTTTACTTTTCAGTTTTTACTTTTTATGCAATGAGGATGTAACTCCCCATTGCTGGGGTAAAATGTAAAACTTTTATTATTGCTATTTAGATTAATCTCCCTTAATTATAATATAATAACTATTGAAAACCTGACTTAACGAGGATACCGCCATATTGGTCGGTTGGTAATTAATTATAAATTGATTTTAACCTGACTAAGCATGGATACCGCCTGGTTAGTCGGTTGGTAATTAATTATTAATTTGACTTAATCAGGATACCGCCTATATGGCTGGTTGGTAATTATCACGCGAAGTTAATACATTATATTAAGGGAGATATCTAAAATAGTAGTAATAAAAGTGGATCCTCTAACCCCATCATTTTCTTTTATTGTACTTTTACTTTATTTACTTTTCAGCAATTTACTTTTTAGCAATTTACTTTCAACAATTTAATTTTTAACAATATACTTTTCAGCAATTTACTTTTCAGCAATTTACTTTTCAGTATTTAATTTCCAGCAATTTACTTTATGTCTTTTATTTTATTTAAGTTTTTACTACCCGTAAATATGTGTAATAACTAAGTCAGTTATCTGAGGTTGTGATGAAGTCCAATATCATCGGTTTATAAGGGGTTATTTTATGGTTTGGGTAATATAAAGGTTTATTTATTGAGCCTTAATCCTAATGCTTTTTATTAACTGACCATTAATAAAATTGAACTGGTAAACTTAAAATGAACTTGGAAAAAAGATTTTAGGTTAAAGACCTTAGACTCAATAGCCCACGATCTTCCTTGAGGATAGATAATTCTTTAATAGATTTCCTTACAGGATAAGAATATACCTGTCGGGCGGGGTAGCCATAATTGGAACTTAATCTTAATGAATTCAGATAACTCTGTTAACATAGGAATATGATTAATCGGGTTACACTGTGTATTTGTATCTGACCATCGGAAGAGGCTTTTACATAATTCCGTGTTCCAGGTTAATAAACCAATATATTACACAACCGTAAGATAACCACTTCATCTTTAAAAATGATATTGGAAGGATTCACAACCCTGGATAGTTTTAAAATTGAATTTTCTTAAAAAACTAATTTCCAGTAATTTTATTTACTTGTTTTAAATTTAAAATCATCATCCAAATAAACAATCAATCCATTAGATACTCGTAAAATTTGACTTCATAAATTGATAACAAAAGGTTTTAAGTCCTCGTGGGATCGATACTTTTTATACTACTTGAACGATACGTGCGCTTGCGTTATACGCATGTGATTACGCCAGTCAAGTTTTTGGCGTCGTTGCCGGAGACTTATTTATCATTCACTATTATTTTTGGGGTTGGATACATTACTTGTATCTAATTTCTTTTTACTTATTTTTGTTGTTTTCTTTTGTTTCAGGTTCTCAGACACTACATGAGACGAATCAGAAGCTTTGAAATCCGACCGCTTGACCCAGAGATTGAAATAACCATCAGACAATTGAGAAAGGAAAGGCGAGAAGGCCAAGAAGCAATCGTTAACATGGAACCTGAACCTTTGGAAGTTACACCACCAATTCCCATTCGAGACAGAACTATTCTGGTGGTTGATGGCTTCATTTCCTGTATTGTACTTCCTCCCTTACCAGCAAATGCGTGTGACATCAAAACATGCATTCAGATGATACATCAGTCAGTTCAGTTTGGGGGAAATGCAACTGAAGATCCTAATGCCCACATCAGCAACTTCCTGGAAGTTTGCGGCACTTTCAATTATAACCGAGCTGCTGAAGAAGCAATGAGACTGTGAGTTTTTCTATATTCCTAGAAAGACAGAGCCAAAGCTTGGCTACATTCTCTACCAGCAGGTTTCATCACAATTTGGAACACTCTAGCCACAAAATTCCTTGTAAAGTACTTTCCACCAGCCAGAACTGCAAAGTTGAGGAATGACAATACATCCTTTATGCAACAAGATTCAGAATCCCTCTGCGAAGCTTGGGAAAAATTCAAGGATTTAATTCGGAAATGTCCTCACCATGAAATTGCAAAGTGGCTACAAGTCCAAACCTTCTACAATGGACTTTCTGGAATAATGAGAACCACAATTGTTGCATACGCTAAATGTAATTGTGATCTCTACGAAAGTGGCTTAGATTAGTTTTATTTTAAAGTTGTTTATTGTATTTTGTTTTGTTGTTTTGCTCGAGGACTAGAAAAATATTAGGTTTGGGGGTGTGATGAGCAGAAAATATGTCCATATTTATCGCTCATTTTACTTAATATTTTATATAGTTTCTCGGGTATTGTGAAAATTTTGATGTGTTTTGTGTTATTTTACATATAAATAAGATATCGAAACTCAATGGAATCAAATCGTGGCTAAAACGGTGAAAAACGGATGAAAAATGAAAAAATGAGAAATTTACTGTTCACGCATCCCGACGCGCAAGCCTCAAAGCCTCGCGATGCCGGGCCAATAATTCATCTGCCGACACGCAACATCACTTGCGTCATCATGACGTCAGCACTGTAGCACGTGTCGCGACGCCAAACCCTCTATGCATCGCGATGCCGGCACAATAATTCAGCTGCCATTCACTGTAGCACGCGTCGCGACGCGGCCCGTTTTTGAAGCCTATAAATAGAGGCTAAAACCAGAAGGAAAAATCATACTTTCTTCTGGGGAATTTTCCTTAGAATATTAAGAAGATAGCATCTTGTTTGTTTAATTTCAGCTTTTTTGTATTTTCTTTTTATTGTAGTAATAAAACTTTGTTTGTTTTACTTAAAGCATGAGTGTGTAACTTCTTTCTACTGGGGTGAAAATGTGAAACTTTTATTTTGATAATTTAGATTAATCTCTCTTATTTTATAATATATAAATTATCTTAAAACCTGACATAATTGGATACCGCCTTTATGGTCGGTTGGCCTTAATTAAATTAATTTTAACCTGACTTAATTGGATACCGCATTTATAGTCGGTTGGAATTAATTAACATGTGACTTAATCAGGATACTGCCTATATGGTCGGTTGGTAATATAATGCAAATATATATATTATAATAATAGAAATTAGGTAATAAAAGTGGATCCCCTAACCCCCATCATTTTATTTCATTGTTATAAATTTTACTTTTTAGTTTTCAACTTGTTTTATGATGTTTAGTTTATTTATGTCTTTAGTAGTCCTAGATATGTGCCGTAACTAGATACATTGTCTAGGGTTGTGATGAAAACCAACATCAATGATTTAATAATTTGACTTTTCTTATGTCTTGTGTAATGTTTTGTTTTGATTTATTTATTGAGTCTAGTTCTTAATACTTCTTATTAATTGACCACTAATAAGATTGGTTAGGTAAACTTAAAATGAACTTAGAAAAAGGATTTTAGGTTTAGCCGTAAACTCAATAGCTCACTATCTCACATTCACCTTAGAGATTTCATTCCAGGATAGGAACATACCTGCCGGGAGTGGGTAGCCATAATTTGAACTTAAACTTAATGAATTCGAAGTTTCTTAATTAATATAGGAATATAGTTAATTGGATTACTTTAGGTGTTTGCATCTGACCATCGAAAAAGATTTTAGCATATTTTCCTGTTCCAGGTTAATAAACTAGTATATCACACAAATAAAATAATCAACTCATCTTTAGAAAGCTATTGGTATGATTCACAACCCTGAACATTTTCATATCATTAATTCATTTTGAAATTTACCTTTGTTTTGTTTTATTTACTTGTTTTAGATAAAAATCATCATTCAACCAACAATCAAATCAATTAGATACGTGTAGAAATTTAACTTCATAAATTAATAACATAGATATTAAGTCCTCGTGGGATCGATACATTTTACACTACTTGAACGATACGTGCGCTTGCGTAACGTGAGTGATTTCACCGATCAAAGACTTGTTCGATAACGCATCTACAAGTGAGCAGAACGAGAGCTGAAAGATCAACAATAGGCACAAATAATGATGATGAGTAAATAATTGTAATGTGACACTGTCTAAGAAAATAATGGAACTATATGAATTTTGATACCTCTCACTCCAAGAAGACACATGGACAACTTAAGTTTTTGAAAATTTAAGTTCAAACTCTTTTATTTTATTTTAAATTTAAATTTTTAATTTAATGTAATATAAATTCAAATTAATAATTTTAAATCCCATTTTTTATTTTTTAAAAAAATTGAAATTCAATTTTTAAATTAATTAAAATAAAACCAGAACCAAACCGGAACCGTCTGGTCCGATTCAGTTCCGGTTCCACATTTCGGTGGCCGGGTCTAATAACTACTTACTAAGATGGCAAAAAAAAAAATCCATACTAGAAAACCCAACAAATATAGGGTGACATTGCCTTCAGCCTTCTTATACCAAAACAACAGGCCTTTGTACCAAAATAATACAAAACACAAAATAGATAATGCATTAGAAATCACTTTTAACAAAACATTCACAATGTTAATCTGCAACATTAAATATTTAATATAAAATAGTTTGCAGCTGCTGGGATACAAAATGACAACATGCTACAAGTTGATACAATTTTTTAACAAACAAGCTACATTTTTCGAAGTAGAGGCCACATATATATATATATATATGCTCTTTCACCTAGTCGTTCCCCAAGGACCCCTAACTAGAGTCAAAATGAAAACATCTTCCAAAGGTTATGCACCGGTGCAAAACAAGTGATTGCAATTAGTTTAATAAGGGCACAAGTAACACTGACCTCAAGCAAACTACAAGCTATCTATTGATCTATACATGAATATTGAAGATTAGTTTAAGTATGATCCTCGGACAAAAATCCTAGCACTTGGAGGTGGAATGAACTAGGTGAAAGGTCTCCGATAATCAGGCTTTTTCATTTTTTTCCACCTCTACAACTATCAACAAGGGAAAAGGATAGGAGAGGGATCTCTTTTCAACTTACCATCCAATAAATCTAATTTTTTCATCTTCTCTTCGCACCAAAAGAGTTGTTCTTTAGTGACCCTCACCATTTTAAGAACTCTTGACATGATTTGGATGTCAATGAGGCCAAACCATAGCTGTATATCTTCCCACGTTTGAGGCAATGACTTCTTCCAGTTTTTACTCCTTTTACACAGTTCCTTCAGCCGCATTCCTTTCTGCAGCACAAAGGGCCAGTGTGATACAATACATATCCAAATTTGTGGTATAATCCCGTACACATATAATGAACCAAATAATTTGTAACTTTTACTGTTGCAACTACAATCAATATATTCAAACATGTAAAATCATGTAAGCAGCACAACTTAGTCAACAAAACATGCATCAGTAGCCAAAATAATAGAAGAGTCAGCTAGATGCCCTTCTACTTTCACAGGTGTATTTGCAAGGATGTGCTTTCTACAAGAAAGCAACTAATTTTCTACAAGCAATCCAAACATTTCTACTTGTGCAACAAGGACGTGAATATCCCTTGCACTGAACTTTTGTCATACTATGCATTGTACGATCAACAAAGATCAACAAAAATCCATAGATGATTTGATTCAACTATAATTCTTTCTTGGGTACTGTCAATGAAATGTATCATTGGAGCTCGGACATCAAGTCATGGAAGGAAAAATTAGCAGCTCTAAGACACTACTAGACCACAAATTAAGAGGGGATTTTAAAAAAAGAGCATGCATACAATAGCAGCTCTGAAGCAAGTAGCCATGAGAAGACTTCTTGATCAATTGAGTTTGACATGAAAAAGCCATTAAGTTGTAACACAAAATGTTTCAAAAAAAGAGCCTCACCTTTTCAAGAGAAGACTGAATTTGATGAAGAGGGGTTGCATTCTGGCTCTGATTTCCAAACAGGTTAAGAACACCACTTGACTTTGTCTTATCCATCTTTAAAAATATGCGGAAGGTCAGCATTGAGCTCTCTAAGATCCTGATAAGATCGGAAGCAAGTAGCACAAAATCTGATTCTTCTTCCCCCGTCTCTCTCTCTTTTTGAGATGAAACTGAAAGGATGAGCCAAGGAAATTACATCACCAGCAAAAGCACAGAAACCAAATCCACTACTTCTCTATTTGATTAAAAAGATGCATAAAATAGTCATTTAGTAGGAGATTTGTAGTGCAGAAACTATGGCCATGATAGAGTCCAATCAAATTATCCCTCTATATGAAATACATCCAAAAGGATTTTACCTTGTATATTTGGAACTTGAAGCAGTTTTGGAAAAACATTCCTGGCACGAGCGTAGATATCGGACCTGAGACCTTGTTCAAAAGGTTCGTTTTCAATAAACCTTTGCAATAAAACCTGGAATTGTTGAAGCTGCTGAGCACTGTGATTGTAACACGTGGGATTTTCAGGTTGGCTCGAGATTTTCTGGCTTAGTTGAGTGTACTGGCAGTGAAGTGATTCCCAAGTTAAGCAAATTTGAGCTACATAAGCTGTTTCAATATCGCGAGAAGCTTCATTCTCTGGCTGCTGAAGGTGCTCGGCTTCTTCTCCAGGTTCGTCAATCCTTTTCAAAGAAAGGCAGCGGAAAGGAGATGCAAGCTTTTTTGATGCAGATTTAGGAGATGGAGTAGGAGGAGTTTGGGATCCTATAACAAAATAAAAACCATTTTGTAAAAAAGAAAAAGCAGCAAAAAAATGCTGGAAATCATAAGAAGAAGAAATTATTGGTCATTCTGTATCATGCCCAATTCCCAACGGAGTGTCCAATTTGATGCATTACAACCTAAGGCAAAAGTAACAGGCACCGGAAGGCATTAGCTACCGCATGGTAATCTGGCCTTCTGCGTTACAGCACAGGATTATAAAACCATAGAAAGAGTTTCAACTTTCACTCATGACACTATTTCACTGGAAGATTTTTTTCAAGTTCTAACCTCTCAAGTATTGTGCTATTGCATTCTGGAGTGGAAATAGAAGACATCAAAAAGCCCTCAAGTCCTAATATGGCACGAAAGTGTTCCAAAAGAGTTATGAAGCTCCTAGATATGACTTCGAGGGCTCAATAAATCAGATCTTATCTCTCTCAAACAGATCTTAAAAAGTGTGTATATATATATAAAAGAGCTCTCCTAAGAAGATGCCAAATCGAATACAAAGGAATTAGAATGCCCAACTTCAACAACAATGCCAATAAAAATGGTGCAAGATAATGCCAGTATTCATTCAATATCGAAGACAAATAATTTAACAATTGCAGAGTTAATTCAATAAAACGGCAGACTAAACAAAGAGAAAGGAATCAAAATTTACCAGCAACATTGAGCTGTTGCGAACTCATCCTATCAAAGAACAGCATCCGTTCGCAATATTTCTCGTAAACAGCATCAAATCCACCCCACCATTGCCTTCCCTCTGCCTCCACATCCCTCCACTCACAAGGGCTTGTCTCACCCTCATCCTCATCCTCATCCTCATCCTCTTCAGCACATGACTCTTCTTCAGGAATCAATACCATAAAACTATTCCTTCTCAGCTCTTTCAGCCTCCTCTTCACCTCATTAGTTATAAAATCATCATCATCATCCTCAAAATCACTACTAGTGTCAGCCTTTGGTGACTTATCCAGTTCATTGCCACTACCATTCTCATTCTTGGGTTCCTCTGGTTGTGGCACGGGCTTATCCTCCAAATCTTTTTCTGGTTCTGGTTTGTGAGCTTTCCTAAACTTCCTAACTTTGAAGAAATCCATCTTCCAAAACTGAGTCTTTTTCTTACTCAAAGGAGCTTTTGGATCAGGAAATTAGATTCAAATTCTTTCAATTGTGAATTTCTAATCAGCTTCAAGTTGATAGTTCAACTTAAGCAAACTAGCTTAGATCCTTTCAAGATTTCATAAAATCACAGGTAGATCAAGAAGCTTTACTCCAAAAAGGAAAAATAAAAATGAAAGCACTAAATATAAAAAAAAATAAAAAAAAAGTCAGCTTTAAACAAAACCCCATAAATCCCTCTTAAGATTTGCAGATTTTTCACACCATTTTTACTTCTCAAAACCACATTGTGATCAACATTACCCTAAACAGCAAAGAACAAAACCCTTAAAATCCCAACACAAAAACCAGCCAATTTCTGTTAATTTACTACTACCCAGTACAAGATTTTACACATAAATCATAAAGAACCCCAAGAAATCTGACGAGATAAAGTGATTTCAGAGAAATGAAAACCCTAAAAGTTCAACTCAACCCCAAAAAAGACAGTAAGGAGGAAAAAGCATTTTTTAATCATTTCCTTCAAAAAGGTTAAAATGAAAGACAAGTGTTGACGACTGTGCAGAACAGTGAAGTGTTGGAAAGTGGAAACAATGAAAACGTTACAAATGAGAGAGCAATAAATGGGGCTTCAAAATTTTCAATATGATCTCCATTTTCCATAAAAAAAAATCAGTGGGTCGATTTGATAAAAATTATATGATAATTGTGGTTAAAAATTAAATAATTTTAATGGGAAAATAAGTGTAAATTAAGTAATTAAAGGATTTGGATATATGTGGAATTATAAAGTTGTGAAACCCGGAGCTCAAGAAAAACAGTGAGCATCGTACAGAGAATATTGTCAGAAGAAGCACTCGCCCACTCCTTTCAAAAGTCGCACAGGAAATAAAAAAGCCGCGCAAATTACAAGGGTTTTGATTTGGGATTTATGTTAGATTACCATATTACCCTTTATTAACAATGTAATCTCACTTTTATCATGTTTTTTTTAATCGGAAACTATTAAAAAATCAAAAAAATATGGCGAGATTTGTCAATTTTAGTTCCGTTTTATTTGTGTTGACGGCTGATTTTAATCTCAGGGGTAATAAGGGCTCTTCGCTCCCGAGACAATCTTCCTGCAACTGTGAATTTGTTTTGTGTTGACGGCTGATTTTAATCTCAGGGGCAATAAGGGCTCTTCGCTCCCGAGACAATCTTCCTGCAACTGTGAATTTGTTTTTGTTATGGGAAACCAAAAGCAAATTTGGCAAAAGATAGATGAACACACCAATCAACAAAGGGATTTAACGTGGTTCGGCGGATCAGATTCAACCTATATCCACGGGCACAAAACGGATGATATTCTATTACTGAAATACGATGTTACTTGTTTACAGGTTTAATAAATTATTCTTTTTTGTTTCGAGTATGCTCTCTCCTCCCATTTATATTAGCAAAGAGGCAGTTTCCCTTTCCCACAAAACTTCCTGGCCGAAACTACCTTCGCCTTCATCTTAATTATATAAGCACACTGACTTATCATCTTATCCCATAAAAATGGGATGATTTATCATCTCATCCCGTAAAAATAGGATGACTTATCATCTGAAACATATCTCGTCATTTGCTCGATCTTCAAGAGGTCGGTCACAATGGTCCTCTGAACTGAGAATGCTGCCACCGATCTGATAATGACCGGTCATCCGAGCTTAAGCGGTCGGTCACCGATCATAAAGTGATCGGTCACTTACCGTTGGCGCATGCAATATCGAATGGTCGGGTCGGCATTAATGGTCTCGATCAAGAAGAGAGTTACCCTTTTACCCCTGATGTGCTGCTTAAATACCATAGTGCTTGAAAATACCATCAACATATGTCCCCTAGTTCTCGGTTCCAATCGAGTATATAAGTTGGTGCCAGGAACTATACAAAAAGAGTAGTACTCCTGACGGACTGATGACTGACCTTTTGAGGAGAAGTTTATTGGCCTGTCGCCACCATGTCCTCGGTACGATTATGATGCTCGGTCTGATTTCCTTTCCCGCCAAAACAAAATCTTTTCGTTGTCCTTCTGGAGACTCTCTCGAGACGCGCAATCGTCACATCTATTTAAATGCCCATCAAATCATCTCTAGGGTTTAACCTGAGCCTGACACTTGTCAAACATCAGCCGGCTTCCCGCCAAAAGTAAACAAGATCGACCGTTCACTGCCGGCACCAAAATACATCCAATCTCAACGTTCATTCAACTCTAACAAATCGCTTCCGAAGTCGACAAATGGCACACATCTAGGGCTCTTTCATGATCTAACGGTCACAAACGCTATGACGTGACTATAGGAAGATGAAATGATCACCTTGCGTCCGTTTGGCAAAAATTTGAACTTTATCAACTGCAAAAACTCTCTTCTCTCCAACTGCGACCCGTCCGATTAGTGCGACCAAAGCTCTCAAATCACTCTTCCAGCCTTCGAAAAGAATCAAGTAAGTCTCTGAACGACCTCCTTGGTTTGTACTTGCTCTTCATTTTTTTTTGTCTGGATTTTAGGATGATGGGTAATGGATTAGGGAGACTTCGGGTTGTTCTGGGTTCTGTGTCTTGCTCGACGTTCTAGGGAGAGATTTATGGTTTGATGGATGTTGTTAGGGCACTTAGAACCCGTATACTTAGTTTTCCGGACTCTCAGGGTAATTACGAAGACCCCGGTAGTTTAAAATTTTGATATAGATTAACCTCTTCTTTCCCATTTCGGATGTCAGGGATATCTGATAATGGATCTTCCTCGGCAAACCCTACTAAACCTTCGACTCTTTCTGCCGTAGAGCTCTCATCGAGCTCGGGGGCACCAAGCGTAGAGGACCTCGACACTACCCCCACTCCTTCCGAAATTGAAGAAGATACCTACCATCACAGAATTCCATGGAAAGACCCAAAGCCTGGTGAATTTGACTGCTCGGCTTTGGATATGAATCGGCCCTCCAAGATAACCGAAGTGTTGGTTTCTATTAAGATCCCAAGATCAATAATAAGCATGATGCAAGTGCGAATACACATCGAAGAAGTTGCGGAATACTTACATCGATCGGTTGAGCGACGCGGAGGCAACAAAAATTAAACTTTCAGCCTCTCCACTGGTTCGGCAGTGAGCTGCGAAATACTCACTGTTTCAGCCTTCGTTTGTGTCCTTCGTCAAGCTCCGAGCTTCGTCGAACGGTTCCCAGCTCATGGGTGGACTTCCCTATCACCTTCGCATGTCTCGTAAGTGTGCTAGCACTTGTGATTTTGCCACAAAACCACACTCCAAGCTTCCCACTGTCACGATTTTTTCAGCTCAAAACCAGTGAACAAAATGCCCTAAGGGCGTGAAGAGAGAGGAGATTGTAGGCAACAGAACTTGACGACGCTGTTCTAGGCTCGCGACCTAGTTGGGAGTACGAAATAACATGGAGTCGCCACCCGGTGTGAACCGGGACAAAGATTTAAGGCCGCACTCACCCCTCGCAAGGGAAGACCTCAAACCGTTGGGTTCGAAATGGTCTCTTACTTATGTCACTTGTGATGATATGATTTGTGCAATGAATCAACCAAGTCTACTCAATAATCATGCTCAAGGATACTTAGATCTAATCATGCTTTCATTCAAATAACTCCACGCAATGTAACACAACGAGCATATTGAGCTATTAAATCAACATGTATAAATCATTATCCTAACACATCATAAACTAATAATATGCATAAGGAACAACCTAAATATGCTTTAACAAATAAATAACAACTAAATTATACCATGCTTTAAATAATAAACGAATAACCTAAAGACTATAACATGCTCAAATACAAATTTGGATGAGACGAGATATGTGTATCTTAAGTGGTACGTGGCATTGTATCCCGAGTGCAGACCATACTACCGTTCATTCGGAATCGGCTATGGAATTTATGTCCGGGTTTCCATCCGATATACCACAAAAGGGAACACATATCCCGTTCATCCAACATTCACATCATGCCTCAAACGACTCTCATGCAATTATATTCAAATTAAATAAAATAAACGAAAGATAATGAATAAAAGAGTGCCCTCATGTCTAACCTCTTTTGTCGTCCAAGAAATGGTGTTACACGTCCGTTGGAATGGTGAATGATCCGCAACTCTTTTGGTTCACTAACTCAATGTTTTCCTCGCTGTTTTGCTGTTCGGCTGCTGTTTTTTACTCCGTTTCGTTGCTGTTTTATGGGTTTTTTCTGGTAACTATTTTGGGTAGTTTCGGGGACTGTTTTGGGTAGTTTCGGGGACTGTTTTAGGGGCTAAATAGTGCAGTTTTTTTGGTGCGGTTTTAGGTCAGTTTCTGGATGATTTCGGGGGTGTTTTCCAGGTCTAATATTGCGACAAACTGGACAGTGCAGTGGGCTTTAATGGCGTGCAGTTTGGTATGTGTAATGGGCTCAAAAGACAGTGCAGTGCAAGGAAGATTAGGTAGCAGTTTGGGCAGTTTGTAGGGGGGCTTAGTTTGTGGTGTTTTTGGCAAGTGGTAAGGGCAGGTGGCTGTTGGGTGGAATGCGTGGCTGTTAGCGTGCAGGTCAGTGGGCGTTTTAAGGCAATTGGCGTGAGAGTGTGGTTGAAGGGAGGCTATGTGGCTTGTGAGTGAGGGACGTAGTGGGCTCGTGGTGTTTGTTAAATGGCTGGTGTGAAGGCTTGCAAATTGCGTGAAGGGCAGAGGCTGCTGGCTTGAATTGTCGGCTATGTGGTGTGATTAGTGGGTGCGGTCTTCACCTGAGGGGGGACAGTGTGCGATGGTGGAGGGCTTTGTTATTTTGTTTGTGATTTTTGTGAGGATGAGCCAGGGTTTGAATGTGTGGAGAGAGGTTATTTTTATAGGCAAGGGGATGGGTTTTACCTTGTTGGGGAAGGAATAAGATTTGTGAGATATCCTTTTAATTAAAATGTGATAGGGGAAATCTTTAATTAAGGGAAGTGATTTGATTTATTCTTTTTAGTTAAAGATATGATTTATTTAAATTGGTAGGTGATTTAATTAAATTAGGAATGTGATTTATGTATTTTAGGAAAAGGATTTAATTTAATTTAGGAAGGTGATTTAATTTAATTTAATTTAAGTTTAATTTAATTGGTTTTAATTTAATTTGTAACATGTATTTTAAATGTTTTAATTATTTAATTTGTGACATGTATTTTAAATGTTTTAATTATTTAATTTGTGAGATGTGTTTTAATGGGTTTGGTGTGTTTTAAAACAGAGGTCCAATAAGCGAACCCGAAGCCAAACAAGCGAGTTAAATCTGACAAAATACTAATTTCCAACTTTACCCTTCCAACGTCCGTTTCCCGCGGCTTTCACAACTAAAGAGGTAGTGTCTCCATAAGAGACTCATCATCGGGCTGATATGCAAAAATGCAATGCCTACAGAGAGAAAGAGAGAAGAGAGAGTTTTTGTTGAATTGATTGGAAAAGTGTAAATCAAACACTTATATATTTTCCAAAAATAAATAAGTGAATTACCACTTTTTAGGCTTCCAAAAAGTCAAATGAAAAGCCTTCCAACAACTCCAACAACTACCATCAATCAATCAATCACATCAATCAATCAAGTGTCACATCACTCAAAGTGACATGATTTGATGCTTGATGTGACGCTAGATGCGACTCTAGATGCGACTAGCGATTTGACGCTTGATTTGACTTGCGTGTCGCACTCGAATTCGAAATGCGAATGCGCTCGCAAATAATCTCGGGCTCGGGTTCGCTAATTCCAAATTAACGAATTTTCCATTGCGTCGTAATTAAATGATTACGCCTAGCGAAATCACTATTCACGTCACTAACGAATTAATTCTAAATAAACTAGTTCGCCCGAATTAAAATCTAATTTTAATTCCGCGTCAAAATCTAATTTCGTTTAATATATCAAATATATTAATTTATCGATTAATTCCAAATTAATCGTTATCTCTCTTTAATGGATATTTTATCCCATATAAAATATCTCCGCAATTAATCCCAGATTAATTTTCTCTCTCTTCTAATTAATCCCAGATTAATTTAGAGTGCGAGTTATACGTCATCGGTGAATCTTTGGGAAGCGACCCATGAGATCCCCGGATATGTTGGCAGTAAATTCGGTCGTCGGACTATCCTAACAAGTAAGTACCTCGTACTACGTTTATACCGATTTACAAGACAAGGTTGGCCTCTAGCAAAGTGCCATGCCTACCCAATTCTCCGGAAACATCCTTACAAGAATAAATGATCTGTATCAAGCGTAGTATACACAGTATTGCGTATTTCTGTCCAGTATCGAATGATCACGTGCTAGGCCTGGGGCTGGAATTGTGTCTGCCCCGTACGAAGCACATGTCGGATGTCTGGTGACTAGTCTCTATAATCGGATAAACCTGACCTTGTCATTTTATCCCGATAGCTGCAGCATTTAAGAGAACCAGTCCCATATCCTACGTGATCATCATCTCCATATGACTGGAGTGACACTTCCTCCTTGACATCACACCCAACACACTACGATTCTCAATATACCAGTATTGGCGTACACAGAACCTGTTAAAGCCCTGGACGACCTCAACCAAAGTATATTGATTGTCGCAAGTATTAGCGGTGCAAGTCTCAGGTTAAGACCAAATACACCTACCCTGATTTCGGACTTCCATAGACACATAGTCATACTACCAATGGAATTCCGAGGGGGTCTATCCAGAGCGAAGCTGTTTCCCGTACCATTGATGAATGGTAAATCTATCACTATTTCTCACTCATTTAACCTAATATTTTGTATAGTTTCTTGAGTTTTGTGAATATTTTGATGTGTTTTGTGTTATTTTGTAGATAAATAAAGTTTCAGGACACTCTGGAGGTGATTTGGGCCAAAACAATGAAAATTGGACAAAAATGGGCATTTTGGTAATTCCCCGCGTCGCGACGCCAAGACCTTCAGCGTCGCGACGCCTAACATGCGCCGAACAGTGCTAACGTGCGCCGGGTCCACGTGTCAGAATCTGAGAAAAGTTTGACTTTGCTAACGTGCGTCGTGCCACGTGTCACCATCACAGCCGATCTGCTAACATGCACCGTGACACGTGTCATCATCCTACGGTGCCGACAGTAACCATCGCCGCGTGTGCCACGTGTCACTCCACATCATTGCCACATCATCAGCCACATCACCAGGTTGACCAAGTCAAACTGCCACCTCACCGCCACGTCATCATCAACCAATCAGGAAGTGCCACGTGTCGCAATCCTACGGTGCCGACAGTCTATTTCCCACGTGTCGCCACATCACCGCCACCTCAATGCCACGTCAGCATCAATTATTGGCTATCTATTCCTTATCTGACACGTGGCGGATAAGAATCTAGCCGACCAATCAGAAGCCGCCACGTGTCACAATAATTGAGCCTCAACCACCTCGCCACGTGTCACCTTATCATCTTATCCAGAATCTGCAACCGATGAACCATAGCGTGCCACATCGACAAATCTGGCGTCGCGACGTGAGCTGGGCGTCGCGACGCGCGACCCCTACTGACCCCTATAAATAGAGCGCGAAATTCCAGTTTCAGTTTTACCACTCTCTCTCTTCTCTTTGATGTAAAGAGATAGTTTCTCTCTCTAGTTTCTTTTAATTTTTAGTTTTTTTAGTTTTGTAAATAATTTTAATTACGTTTTGTAATAATAGTAATTTACTTTTTACTTTTTATTTTTTACCATTTTTACTATTCACCATGAGGAGGTAACTTCCTCAGCTAGGGTGAAAGGTAATTCTTTTACTGTTACTATTTAGATTAATCTCCCTTAAAAATAATACATTCACTATTTAAAATATTGACTTAAAAAGGATACCGCCAGATTGGTCGGTTGGTAATTCATTTTAATCTGGTTTAAACCTGACTAATCAAGGATACCGCCAGATTGGTCGGTTGCTAATTAAATTTTCTTACCGCCTATATGGCAGGTTTATTTTGTTTCCGCCTTTATGGCTGGTTGGACTTAATTTGACTTAATCAGGTTACCGCCTATATGGCTGGTTGGTAAAATAATCACAAGTTAATATATTATATTAAGAGAGATATCTAAATAATAAATAGTAAAAGTAATTCCTTTTACCTTAGCATTTTATTTTACTTTTCATCTTTTACTTTATGTCTTTTACTTTTCAGCATTTTTACTTTATGTCTTTTACTTTTAAGTCTTTACTAGCCCTAGTTATGTGTTAGTTATCTGGGGTTGTGATGAATTCTAATATCACCGGTTTATAAGGGGTTATTTTATAGTTTGGGTAATTTAAAGGTAGGTCTCTATTGTTTGTTCTTCAGAGGTTTTGAGTTTTTATTCGAAATGTCTTGGTTTTTCTTGTGAACGATTTCAGTCTTGTGTGGGTTTGCTTGGCTAGTTCTAGACAGGTTCTTATTAGTTGGTATCAGGAGCAAAGGTTCTCTCAATTTGAGAGTGGTAGATTTCTCCCCATATTTGAGTGGGAGTTGATGTTTCGTCTCTAGTAGACGTAGAATTATGGATGTACTTCAATGTTTGTATTCAATATTCCAGTAGATTTCAGATTATATATCTGTAGATTTGTATTGTAATCAAAAAAAAAAAAGGAGCAAAGGTTCCAAGGTCAGTTAACATATATGTTCTGTTTTTTTAATTATATTTCCGCGTGTGTTCTTATTTTCTTTTCTGCGTTTGTTTTTCTTTTTTGCGATTTTCTTATTTGCATTACCTTTTGTCTTTTTTTCCTGTGTTTTCTGTGTTGTTTTTATGTTCTGTCTGCATTTGTGCGTCTGTTTGCTCTCGGCGTTTATGCATTATTTTTTCATGGCTTTGTTGTTCCCTGTCTGTATTTGTGCGATTCGCATAACCTAATGTTCTAAAGCCTTAGACTCTTTCTTTGCGGTAGTAGGTAAAACTCGATGAGATTTTGGAACTAATCAAAATCAGGTCAATTCCACAACACCAAACAATTTAGAAAATTTTAAAATTTTACCTACGTGTAATTTTTTTCCTAGCATTCTGACCGGCGTAAACACACACGTATAACGCAAGTGCACATATCGTTCAAGTAGTATAAAAATATCGATCCCACGAGGATTTAATTCCTACTATTATTATTAATTATTGAATCTATTTATTTACAAATATCTAATTGAGGGTGAAGAGAATGATTGCTTGATTGATTTGGTTGATTGTAGTTTTGCAAAATAAATAAATAAATAAAAAGACAAAAGAAAATACTAAGGAAAATAACAAAAGACACAAAGATCTAGGGTTGTGAATCATTCTAATATATTTTAAAAGATGAAGTGATTATTTTATGTTTGTGTAATAAATTAGTTTACTAACTTGGAACACTAAATTATGCAAAAGCCTCTATCGATGGTCAGACGCAAATACCCAGTTTAACCCAATTGAACCATATGTCTATGTCAACCAAATTATCTGGATTCATTAAGTTTATGTTCCAATTATGGCTACCCCCGTCCGACAGGTATATGTCTATCCTGTAAGGAAATCTATTAAAGGGTTATTTATCCTCAAGGAAGATCGTGGGCTATTAAGTCTAAGGCTGAAACCTACAATTCCTTTGTCAAGTTTATTTTAGATTTACCACATCAATCTTATTGGTGATTAGACAACAAGAAGCATTAAGCTTAAGACTTAATAAGTAAACCTTTAAATTACCCAAACTATAAAATAACCCCTTATAAACCGGTGATATTAGAATTCATCACGACCCCAGATAACTAACTTAGTTACGACACATAACTAGGGCTAGTAAAAACTTAAAAGTAAAAGATATAAAGTAAAAATGCTGAAAAGTAATTGCGGTAAAGTAAAAGCTGGAAAGTAAATTACAATAAAATAAAATACGAAGGTAAAATGATCAACTTTTACTATTTACTATTTAGATATCTCCCTTAATATAATATATTAACTTGTGATTATTTTACCAACCGTCCATATAGGCGGTAACCTGATTAAGTCAAATTAAGTTCAACCAGCAATAAAGGCGGAACCAAAATAAACCTACCATATAGGCGGTAAGAAAATTTAATTACCAACCGACCAATCTGACGGTATCCTTGATTAGTCAGGTTTAAACGAGATTAAAATGAATTACCAACCGACCAATATAGCGGTATCCTTTTTAAGTCAATATTTTTAATAGTGAATATATTATATTTAAGAGAGATTAATCTAAATTGCAACAGTAAAAGAATTACCTTTCACCATACCTGAAGGAAGTTACCTCATCATGGTGAATAGTAAAAATTGTAAAAAGTAAAGAAAGTAAATTACTATTATTACATAACGTAATTAAAATTAATTACAAAACTAAAATTTAAATGAAACTAGATAGAAAACTCCCTATTTACATCAGAGAATTCAGAGAGGAATGTACATCTAAAACTGAAATTTCGAGCTATATTTATAGGCGTCAGTAAGGGGTCGACGACGCGACGCGTATTTTGTCGATGTGGCAGCTTCTGGTTCGTCGGCTTCAGATTCTGGATAAGGTGATAAGGTGACATGTGGCAAGGTGGTTGAGACTCAATTATTGCGACACGTGGCGGCTCGTGATTGGCTGATTTTAGATTCTTATCTGCCACGTGTCGATTTGGATAATTGAGTCAATAATTGGTGCTGACGTGGCGACATGTGGCACTGACATAAAGTAAAGACTTAAAAGTAAAAGACATAAAGTAAAAATGCTGAAAAGTAAATTGCTGAAAAGTAAATGACGGAAAGTAAATGCTGAAATTAAATACTGAAAATTAAATGCTGAAAAGTAAATGCTGAAAATAAATTGCTGAAAAGTAAATGCTAAAAAGTAAATGCTGAAAGTAAATGGCTGAAAAGTACATGCTGAAAGTAAATTGCTGAAAGTAAATTGCTGAAAGTAAATTGCTGAAAAGTAAATGCTGAAAGTAAATTACTGAAAATTAAATAAAGTAAAAGTACAATAAAAGAAAATGTTGAGGTAAAAGGATCCATTTTTATTACTTCTATTTTAGATATCTCCCTTAATATAATATATTAACTTTGCATGATAATTACCAACCAGCCATATAGGCGGTATCCAGATTAAGTCAAATTAATAATTAATTACCAACCGACCAATCAGGCGGTATCCAGTTTAGTCAGGTTAAAACCAATTTAAATAATTACCAACCGACCAATATGGCGGTATCCTCGTTAAGTCAGGTTTTAACTAGTTTATATATTATAATTAAGGGAGATTAATCTAAATTTTAGTAATAAAAGTTTTACCTTTTACCCCAGAAAAGGGGAGTTACCTCCTTATTACTGAAAAGTAAAAACTGAAAATTAAAGAAAGAAAAGTACTGTGCGTAAAAGTAAATTGCGGAAAGTAAAAACTGAAAAGTAAAGAAAAGAAAGTGCGAAAGCGGAAATTAATTACTGAAAGCTGTAAATAAATAAACAAGATACAATCTTCTTAGTATTCTTAAGGAATTCCTTAAAAGAAAGTATGAATTTTACAAATGAAATGGCTTGGTATTTATAGGTAAAATTTTGCCTCCATCAAATCATCCATCAAATTCTCCACCAAATCCATTATTAATTTCTCCACTAATTACTACACCAAATCCATTATTAATTGCTCCACTAATTACTTATCATATTTGGTGATGATTTGATAATTTTATTATTTATTTATTAATTTATGTTTTTGCTTTGAAAATGATTGAAAATGACTTTAATAATTACACACAACACACTTCTGGATGGTTCATCAATTTCTGTCATGAAATATTCAGAATTAGAAAATATTTTGTTTTTCAAAGTTGTAGATCTTTGAGTCTTCTTTAATCTGGCACTTGAATCAGCTCAATCCGATATCGGAGTAAGAAGTTATGCCCAAAATACGACAGATGTGCAAAACTGGAATTTCCAAAACTGCACTTTGTCAAAAACGCCCTTTCAAGTTTCCAATCTCCAAAATTAAAATATCAAGTCCAATATTTACCCTTATTTGACCCGTATTTCGTCCTAAATGATTTCATTGAGACCCGATATTATTTTATCTGCAAAATAAACTAAAACACATCAAAACGTTCATCAAACCCGAGAAACTAAACAAAATATTAAGTTAAAGGGGCGGTAAATATTGATATATTTTCCGCTCATCACATTCATATTGTCAGGATGAGGTGATTAAGGTAATTTACCTGTGCGTGTTTAAAATTCCAAATTTCATTGCAATCGCTTACCAACTGTCATCTTTGCCGCAACCGATATTGTGCTTGTTTTCCTCTTCCATTCATATTTAACTAGTTTTCTTTATTAATTCTCGTAAATCATGTCAGCATCTTGTTTCCCTTCTGCTTGTGTCTACCTATCTGTTGTACTTGTGATTGAGATGAACAATGCTATTTGGGACCAAATTAAGGGTTTCGGCCATACTAGGCTCAAATCATTTGAGAACTCATCCGAGGGCAAGATAGGTAAGTGGAAAGTGTGGGTGAGCTTAGCTTCGGGTAAAATCCATTTGAGTAACAAACACGATGTATTTGGAATTGTGAGGATTTAGTTTTTTTTTTTCCTTTTTTGCTTTGATTGTTTTCTTTTCTTTTCCTACTAACGTTTGTTGCAGTTGTGGAGTTTAAAAAAACAAAAAAACAAAAAACAAAAAACAAAATATATACATAGTAAGCATGTTCAGAGAAGGCGCACCTCCGAGTCAAAGTGCCAATTCTCCATAGGAGCCCGATTTGAGAGATGTTGCGAATACTGTGACAGTACTTCAGCAAGAGTTTGCGCGGAAATTAGAGTTGATGAGAGATGTTTGAGATAAGGTGCAAGCAATGAGACACAATACCCCACAGGGAAATAGGCCACCACGGCCGGCTAGAGCTAATGAGGTAAGACACGTACCCCCCCGACCTGGTGGGCGACAGACTGTACCCATGGATGAGATGGAGGTTGAGAATGAATTTGATTATGATGAGAAGTTTGATAGAGTATCAGAGGTAGATATGGGTGGATTTTCAGCTTAGAAGAGGTAGAAATGAAAGACCGTTCAAGAGAAATCATGAGAATGATGAAGATGATGATTTGGAAAACAATCAAGATGACTATTCCTTTCTTCCAAGGCAAGAGTGACCCCGAAGCTTATCTAGAGTAGGAACGTAAGCTAGAGCTTCTTTTTGACTGTCATAATTATTCAGAGTTTAAGAAGGTTAAGTTGGCGGTTATTGAATTTACCGATTATGCACTTGTCTGGTGGGACCAAATGATGACAAACATTAGGAGGAATATGGAGTGCCTGATCACTACATGGGCAGAATTGAAAATAATTATGAGAAAGCGATTTTTACCGAGTCATTACTACCGAGATCTATATCATAAACTTCAGAATCTTACACAAGGGTTTCAGAGTGTCGAATACTACCACAAGGATATGGAAATTGCAATGATTCGTGCAAATGTCGAGGAAGACCGAAAGGCCACTATGGCATGGTTTCTAAGTGGGCTGAATAGAGATATTGCAAATGTAGTGGAATTACAACATTACATGGATTTAGAGGACATGGTACATATGGCAATGAAAGTGGAACGCCAACTGAAGCGCAGAACTGTATTAAGGAGCTATTCGGGTCCAAACAATACATGGAAGCCAAAATGGGGAGATAATGAGATGGATGGCACCACATCTAGGTTTAGATCAGAGGCCCCAAAACCATGGGAAGATTTCACCACCAAACCTAAACCAAAAATCGATACCCCACAAAATAGGAGTCGTGAACGTAAATGTTTCAAATGTCTGGGGAGTGGCCATATAGCGTCACAGTGCCCTAATAGAAAGACTATGTATATGAGGGTGATGGTGAGGTAATTTCAGACGGTGAGGATATTGCGGAGGAGGTTCCTGATAAGTGCACGAAAGTGTACTTTGAACACCGCTAACTCAACTTATTTATCATGTATTTAATCTTAATTAGAGTTTATTTTGTGCTTTGTTATTAGGGAGCAATGAACATGAAGAATGGAGCAATTACTCATGTTTCGGGACCTAACGGAAGCATCAGACGTGCACGGGAGTAGCGAAGAAGTGGAAAGAGGCAAGAACCAAATCATACAGCAGTCGCCGCGATGCCTACACAGAAACCATCCCATACATTGTGCCCGAGGATTGGGCGCTGCGGCGCCCAAGTTCTGGCACTGTAATGCCCCGGAAGAGTCCCAAAACCTTACTTGGTCATGTTTTACGCATATATGGACTCCCATACTTCTCTATATAAACTCAACTTCGTCCAAACCCAAAAAAGTAGAAAATATAGAGAAACATGAGAGAAACACACAACAAAGAGCCACAAACACAAAATCAAGAGAGGAGAACGAAGAACTTCAAGGAAACCATGACATTTATATGATCTATCAAGGCTACATCTCTTTCTTCCATGGAGAACTAATCTCCTAGGCAAATATAAGGATGAACTCTTGTATTTGATTTCTTATATTTATGTTGTTGATTCATAAAGTACATTTTTAACGTTTAATATAATTGATGGTTGTTATTATTTATTATTTTACATTTTCTGAATCTAGAAACTGTGTTTTGTCAACTCTCATATAGATCCAGTCATGCTTCTTCTATGTGTGATTTACGAACCCAATTGTGACTGGTAAAGTTATTTTATGTGTTGGTTTTCTACTGCAGTATTGCCTGAGGGTATATTATGGACGTTAGATAGCTCGTAACGATAACTTTATGTGATGTTAACATAGAGAAAATAATTCATCAATTACCTTAGAATTTGACATGTTTAGAATTGAATATCTTCTGATTGTTGGTTTGGGATATGAAACCTTCAGTCGAGAAATAAAAGGAATCAATAATTGGATATAGGAATTTGATACAAGAGGGTTTCCCGACGCTTTGCCGCCTCTCTTTATTGATATCTTTTAATTGTTTTTATTAACCTTTATTTTACATTACCAATTCAATCTATCTATTTCTATTAAGTTATTACTAACGTTTTTATTTAAGTACATCAGTTCCTTGTAACCATCTTTCGGAGAAATCGACACCCCAACTATACTGCGATAACTGCAAGTAACCACAAGTACTTTTTAGAGGTAATCGGTTCCCGAGTTGGAGGTCGCCACTGATGAAGAAGGTGTTGAGTATGCAGCTAAAATGGAGTTCCTTGTGACCCATCGTGCTTTAAGTACTCAGGCCAAGGTTGAGGATGATATGGTACAACAGTGAGAGAACATATTCTATACTAGATGCCTAGTCCAGAACAAGGTATGCAGTATGATTATCGACGGGGTTAGTTGTACTAATGTGGCTAGCACAATACTTGTTGAGAAACTGGGTTTAATTTTGTTTAGACATCCTAAGCCTTATCATTTGTAGTGGTTGAATAACAGTGGCAAGGTTAAAGTCAATAAGCAGGTCTTGGTTAGTTTTACAATTGGTAAATACAAGGATGATGTGTTATGTGATGTAGTCCCTATGTAAGCTGGGCATTTGTTACTTGGCCATCTTTGGCAGTTTGACAGGAGAGTGATGCATGATAGGTTTCGAAATAGATTTTGTTTCGAGCAAGATGGAAGAAAAGTTACACTTGTTCCGTTGACACCACATGATGTTTTTGAAGATCAAATAAAGCTACAGGCTTTTACAGAGAAAACACCCACATGCGAGATCGATAATGTGAGTCGAGGGGGTGAGGTTTGCAGTTCCAGGGGAGTAAGCGAGAGAAAAACTGAGCGTGTACAAAATAATGAGAGTGTGGGTAGAATGAAAAATAGTTTCTTTGCTAAAGAGGGGGAATTGAGGAGAGAGTTTTCCAAGAATAAAGTTACGATCCTCATTTTGTATAGAGAAACTCTTCTGAGTTCTGATGACACTGACCCTAACACTGTTTTACCTAGTGTGTTTACTTCTTTATTGCAGGATTATGATGATGTGTTTGTAGAGGAGATACCTCATAGTTTACCACCACTTCGAGGTATTGAGCATCATATCGACTTTATCCCAGGGGCGGTCATTCCTAATTGACCAGCCTACCGTAGTAACCCTGAGGAAACTAAAGAGCTCCAAAGGCAAGTGGAGGAGTTGATGAACAAAGGGTACTTCGGGAGATCATGAGTCCATGTGCAATTCCAGTCTTATTAGTACCAAAGAAAGATGACACATGGAGAATGTGCGTGGATTATCGAGTAGTCAATAATATCACTGTAAAGTATCGCCACCTTGTTGGACAGTTATGACCCATAGCGTCACTATTTGTACAGATCATGGTGTTGTTGTACAAATTAACTATGTGACAAAGGAGATTACTCTCTTATCATTTGTGATTAGATCACCAAGATGTATAAATGATAGGAGGTCCATATGATTAGTTCCTGGATTGAGATGATATGAGACAGTATCAATCCACGAAGGATTAATCATTAAATATCCCTAGTCAGAGTATTATCGAGATTGGACATCGATAATGCGTAAAAGACTAGTATTACACTTGTGCGCATTGTGAGGGCATAACAGCATAATTCTCATATATTTGGGTAAATGATACTCATGCAAGTGTAATATGAGGTTGTGTTTTACCGATGATATGGGAAACAGCTTCGCTCTGGATAGACCCCTCAGAATTCCATTGGTAGTATGACTATGTGTCTATGGAAGTCCGAAATCAGGGTAGGTGTATTTGGTCTTAACCTGAGACTTACACCGCTAATACTTGCGACAATCAATATACTTTGGTTTTAGGTCGTCCAGGGCTTTAACAGGTTCTGTGTACGCCTTTGCTGGGTATATTGAGAATCGTAGTGTGTTGGGTGTGATGTCAAGACGAAAGTATCACTCCAGTCATAGTGGAGATGATGGTCACGTAGGATACAAAACTCGTTCTCTTATATGCTGCAGCTATCGGGATATTATGACTAGGTCATGTTTATCCGATTATAGAGACTAGTTACCAGAGATCCGATATGTGATTCGTACAGGGCAGACACAATTCCAGTCCAAGGCCTAGCTTGTGACATCAGATACTGGATCGAAATACGCAATACTACGTATACTATGCCTGATATAGATTACATATTCCTGTAAGGACATTTCTGGAGAATTGGGTAGGCATGGCGCTTTGCTAGAAGCCAACCTTGTCTTGTAAATCGGTAAAAATAAAAATAGTACTAGGTACGTATGTGTTCAGATAGTCCGACGACCGGATTTATTGCCAACATCTCCGGGGATCTCATGGGTCGCTTCCCGAAGATTCACTGATGACGTATGACTCGTACTTTATTAATCTGGGATTAATTAGTAGAGAGAGAAAATTAATCTGGGATTAATTACGTAGATATTTTATCTGGGATAAAATATTAATTAAAGAGAGAAAAACGATTAATTTGGAATTAATCGATAAAATAATATATTCGATATATTATACGAAATTGGATTTCGACGCGAAATTGAAATTAGATTTTAATTCGGGCGAAACAGTTAATTTAGAATTAATTCGTTAGTGACATGAATAGTGATTTTGCTAGGCATAATTATTTAATTGCGTCGCAACGAAAAATTCGTTAATTTGGAATTAGCGAACCCGAGCCCGAGAGTGTTTGCGAGCGCACTCGCATTACGAACTTAAGTGCGTCTCACAAGTCACATCAAGCATCAAATCACTAGTCACATCAAGTGTCAAATCATTAGTCACTTTGAGTGATGTGACAACTTGTCACTTGATTGATTGATTGATGTAAATAGTGATGTGAGTGGTTGAGGCTTTATTGCCTTTGACTTTTTGAAATTGAAAAATGGTAAATGTTTAATTGTTTTTTGGAAAATCAATTAACAAATACATAAAGCAATTTCTTCTCTCTTTTTCTAAAGGCTCACGGTTTTTGGAGCGAAAATGCTCCATCTCTCTCACGGCCTCAAGGTAATTTTCTTCTTCTGTCTTTCTGGTTTTCACCGAGAATCAAGAGGAGAAACATGGTGATTTTGTGGCAAAATTACCAAGTGCTAGCACACCAAAGAGTACATACAAAGGTGATAGGGAACTAACTTCATGAGCATGGAATCACCATCATCAAAATCTTGGAGCTTGGAGCGTTTTTGGAGAGCCAAAACAGTGGACTGCCGTGACCACCAAGGAGGGCAGAAATGATTTTTGTTCTTCACCGCATCGGCTCAACCGATCGATGTAAGTATTCTGTAACTTCTTCGTGTATTCACATGTTATTTCTTGCTTGATAATCGATCCCGGGACTTAGAGATTTCCCAACAATGGTATCAGAGAGAGTAAAAGCATGAAACTTGAATTTATGGTTAAAATTGGGTAAATTGTATTTGAGCATGATTTGATGAAATTGGATGATTGAGTATGCTTAAATGTAGTTTAATTGAAGTTTGATTGGATCAATTTCATGATATTTTGTTTGGAACAATTTTGCCCAAAAATCATGTCTTGGCCGAATGATGAACTTGCCCTAATGTCTTGGAATTTTTGATTTTTGATTCATTGGATGACTTGAAATCAATTGGGAATGATGATTTAATGTTGAATTGGATTCAATTGGATTGGATTTAAAATTGGACATAAAATGCCCTCAATTGCCGAGACTTGAAAAACATGTATGGGTTTGATTTTTGTTAAAGTGAGAGTATCCGCTCCTAGTCTTTTGCCCGTTGGAGCTCTTGTTGAAAGAAAGGCAGTTGCTCTTATATCACCAACCGATGCTAGAAGGGAATTAATCCGTAGCAGCTCTGACTCTTGCCGCTCTTTCATTACTGACCAGTGGTGGAGGAAGTGAATCAGAATACGCTTTTGGGATCTTATCCGTTTATCATAGAGAGTAGGCTGTAATAATAATTGGGCCATGAGAGACCTTTTTAAGTATTGCAAAAGAAAGGGCCTGCTGATACAATAGAAATCTTACTTTTCTTCTTTGAAAGGCTGCAGTGAAAGCCTCCTCGTATTTATGCTCAGCTAACAATTGTCATAGCTCTTTGTCAATGTGTTGGACATGTTTTAATGTAGATAAGCACAATTAATTACGCTAATTGGTGTTTTGGAAATATTGATTTGGTTGATTAATTATGTAATACACTTTGATTAATTAAATATGAAATTTGGAATTTTTGTAGTTTAATTAATTGGGCTTAAATTGGATTTGGGCTTTAAAAGTTGTAAATGGGCGAATTGGGCTTGGTTGTACCAAGATGGGTTTAGGCTAAATTGGTTGGATCCAATTGGGCCCAAAACCATTTCCATAAAGTCCAATTATGACTTTAATGGACCTTTAATTATTTAACTGGCCCTAATGGGCCTAAATTGATTTCTAGGCTTATGGGGTTATTCATTGATTGGGCTTTGGTTATTGGGTTTGACCCAAGTTGACCAAAAGTCCACACCTTAAAGAAATTAATTGAAAGCCCATTGGACTTTAATTAAATTAACGTTGGACGTTAATCGGGCTTTGAGACCCGTAACGATTAAATTTGGAATTTAAGTCGTAAATGTTCGTCAAATAAAGTGTAATATTTAATTTGGAATTAAATAATGAATTAGTATTAAATACATATTAAATTGGATTTAATGTTGTAGTTTTGATTTAATTCAAGAATTCGTACTTTGAGTACTTATTCGCAAAACGAGTTTGACTCGCGCAAAATCAAATCGTTGTTTGAACATTGGATGGTCATTAATTATCAGATTAATTAATTGGATTAGATTGATTGATAACATGCTTGTGTGAATACATGGTTGCGATGCATGAATAATGTATATCGGATGGATATTAGATGGGTGGGGCAATTTTGGAAATTATTGTAATAAATTTAGAATTTATTAATTGGACCTGCGTGTCCAGCCTATTACCTCCTTACTCTTTGTATTTCTCTTCTCACCCATTCCCCTCAATGTAAATGAGGTTTCTTTAGAAGTGTTATGTAACGGGTAGAAGCAAATACTTCTGCTAGCGGGAGAGAGGAAATGGAGAGATTTGATCTAGGATCAATGTGTTAAGTATCCATTGCATATCATTATTATTTATTTACGCGCCTTATTATGTGTTTAGAATGCATGTTTAAGGGTGTATGATGATGAGACCTTAACAAAGAGAATAAATTGGTTGCCAATTTGCACGCGAAAAACCCTCACAAAATATTAAGCGTTTTTCCTTCCATTGAGTGATTCTTACTCAAGATCCAAGACTGGCATTAGTTTGTTGGCCAAAGTCAAGGCCTTTGTCTGTCGAGGATGTGTTTGAATCATGAGAGCTTTGTTCCATATTGGTGTCTTGTCCAAGTTGTGATTTGTTGGCCAAAGTCAAGATCAGTTCTTGTCCATCGACATTGATTACGAAGCTTTCCAAGGTCAATGGGTTCCGCTTAACTTGGATCATTAAGTTTGTTGTGCCAAAGCCAAGGCTTAGTTGATTCAGAGGAAAAAGGTTAGGCAATATATTGGATATAGTGGAATATATAAGATATATGTTTCGGACTTGGATGTCCCCCTACTGGATCTAGGAATTGGATGAGATCCAATTGATCTTAGAGATCTTCCTAGTTAATTATCATACAATTTGTTGGCCAAAGTCAAGATTGTGTGACATTTAACGGGATCCTAGCCCACTAGGAAACAAGGTTTCCCGAGTACTTAACAGAGGGTTAGAGGCTCGCCGAAAAATAGTGGGATGCAAGTATTAAATTTGCAATATTCGTTTAATAACTTGCCATACGCGCTCAATCACAATTCATTTCGTCAAATAAATTATTTATTAGTTGGACTAATATTTAATTGTTGTTTTAATAAACAGTTGGACTGTATTCAAACTATTCATTTATAGTTGATTATATAATTGGATTATAGTAATCAATATATTTTAATTTAATTGATCATTTATAGTTGATTTTATAATTGGATTATAGTAATCAATATAATTGAATTTAACCTAATAAATTATAGTTGATTAAATAGTTGGACTATAATAATCATTATAATAAATAGTACATAAATCGTTGATTGGATGGTTGGACTATAGCAAACAAGATTAAATTGAAAGATTAACGTTTAAAACATAATCCTAGGGAAAATGTATTTAAATGCTTTAATTTTCAAATTGGGAATATAACTTCAGGATAGTCCTGGAAACTAATAAGTTACTTTATTTGATAAAATAACATATTAGGCCTAAAGCCCGGAGTTGAGCAAAAGGTAGAGCATGATCTTTGGAAGATTCATGTGATGATAACTTTAGTGCTTAATCCATTAAGCTTGCCAAATAGACTCCTTAATTTCTCTGTCAGAACTAACGGTTAGATCCTTAAAGTATGATAATGAAATTGAAGGATCTTCATAAATCTATTTTAGATCTATGAAGTACTAAATTGCAATAGTAAACTCTTGGAGAGTTAATGGCTATACTCAAGGAGACAAAGCCAAAAGTTTGCAATATGGCGAGTGGCGCAAGGCGGAATTTACTTCCACATTCTGGAAGGCCAAGGCTAGGCCAAAGGCTTCTGGAGTGTGAAAAGAGCAAAGGCAAAATCATTATAATCTTCTAGGAAGACAAAAGACATATCCCAAAATGTCTGCCTAAATTATGGCAAACGGGATCGCGGAAGTGTGACTGCCGTTTGGACAAAGCAGACATGAAGGAATTGAAGACGAGCAAGGCTCTGACTTCAAATATGTTTGTCATAAAACATGTTCGCAACTAGTATTAAAATTGGATTTTAGATACTGGAAGTGGTACATAAATATGTAATAGTGCAGAATCTGCTATGAGCAGGATACTGACTTCAGTGGAGATTAATCTACAAATGGAAACAGGACGAAAGTCACTGTTTTAACCGTAGATACCTAAGTTTAGGAACTACCCTTTGGGTATGTACTTAAATTAGGAAACCGTTATAATGTAACTAGTTTGACTAGAAACATTATCTCTATATCAGGGTTTAATCCGTTGTGGATATACCTTTATATTCTAGAACACTAAATTTTTTTTATTATATAAAGATGATATTGCGATAAACACATTAGATGTGAATAACAGTATTTATATTTCGAATATAAACAAATCTCAAACATATAACATGACAAAACAAATAGCTCAAATTGAATTAATCAGTTGAGACTTAAAAGTGGCATTGTTGTCTGGGACACAATTAAACAAGACTCGTATATCCACACTTTTGAAGAGTGGGTACTAGGACTAATTTATTTCCAATCAAATAAAGTCTACGAATCTAGTTTATAAGGCAAAGTGCCTAAAACACTATTTACTTGGTAAAAGTATAAGTGCCACCGATCTGTTAGCCCTAGTTCATAGTGAAGGAAGTGGGCCCATATCTAGCTAGGCTAGAGGTGTATATGAATGTTTCGTGACCTATACGGATGTGGCATCGCGTTATGGTTATGTGTTTCTTTTGAAACACGAATCGGAAACTTTTAAAGTTTCGACACGAAATAGACAAACAGATCGGCTTAAGTATTAAATCATCACGGTTAGACCTTGATGAAAATACTTAAGCAATACGCTTCTCATATACTCGAAAGAGTATAGTATTCTTTCAATGAGGACTCCTCCCGAAACACGTCAATTTAACGGTGTGTCTGAACAGAGAAACCGAATTTTGTTGGACATGATAAGGTTAATTATGAGTCTCTCTTAGCTACCATTTCCTTCAACGGATACGCATAAACAGTGCATAACTTATTTTGAATAAATTTCCATAAAGATCTTGACAGACTTTATATTAGATATGAACAGGAAATAAACTGGGTTTTCTCATTCCTGAAGATTTGAGGATGCTAGGCATAAGTTTGGATGATGCCAAACTAAAACCCAAATCAGATAAGTGCCTAATTATAGGTTATCCTAGGGAAACCAAAGTATAGTACTTACACAACTCACTTGAGAACAATTTAATTATTGCTCGCCATGCATTTTTCCTTAGAGGAATACCGATATGCAGTGGTAAGTGGGAGGAAAGTAAGACTCGATGAAAATCGGAGTAATACTGTTCCAGGCACCAAGTCCTTAATGGAACACAAATAGTTCATCAAAGATGTAACTATACCAATAATCTTCGAATACACAAGAACCGCGTAGATTTGAGAGAGTCAGAAAACAACCTGGGGTATGAGTTTCTGATCTCACCTCATAAAGATGTTAATCTTATTGAGGAATACCAACTAACTACGTATGAGGAAGTGATACAAGGTATCCACTCTCTATTATGGCAAAGTGTCATGATATCCGAAATGGATTCCATGTATATCAACTACGTTTGGACACTAGTTAATGTACCGCAAGGCATTGTGCCTATTGGTACTATATAAGTCTTCAAGGAAGACATACATGGAAGGAAATATACCAACGTACTAAGCTAGGCTTGTAGCGAAAATGTATCGTTATCAACATTGTGTCGATTACGATGAAACCTTTTACCTGTTGCCACGGTAAATCCATTTGGATAATGCTTGCTGATGCTACATGTTTCATTTATGAAATGTGGCAGCTGAACGAAAAATCGCTTTCCTGAAAAGGAAACCTTTTGGAGGATGTTTATAACATCTTGATGGTTTTTTCGTACCACAACTAGCAAAAAAGGTTTTCAGGTTATTCGATCCATGGATGGATTAAAGCAAGCATTGGGTTCTAGGAATTATTGTTTTGATGTAATCATAATGGTGTATGATTTAATTCAAAACGAAAATGATTCTTGTGTATATAAGGAGGTTAGTGGGAGCGCACTGATAGTGAATGTCCTGTATAATAATGATAATATGTCATTTCTTGGAAATGATATTCCCATAAATACAATCGGTGAAAGCTTGGCTTTCGTAAAAATTCTCCGTAGAATTCTTGGGAGAAAATAACATTTATTCTAGGAATAAAGATCTACTGGGATAGATTTGAAGTTGTTAACACTCTCCGAGAACTCGTACATTGAAATAAATGTACCCGACCTGGTGTCTCATACGCTTTGAGCATATGGAGTCACAATCGGGCCAATCCAAGTGATAGTCATTGGATTGATGTTAAAAACATCCGTTAGTATCTTAGAGAACTAGGGATGCTGTCTTAGACTATGGAGAATGAGAACTTGAAGTGACTGGTTTCACTACTGCAAGTTTCCTAACCAATAAAATGACTATAAGTCGCAAACAGTACTATACAGTTTGAATAACGGTACAGTGAGCTGGAAATCTTCCTAGCAAGATACTATTACCGAATAAACAACACAAGCGGGTAATTGCTGCAACTGAGGCATCAATAGAAGCCTTTTGGATTGATAATAATCTAATTAGATTAGATATAGTTCTGTTAGCAGCTTAGCTAGGCTACAGTGCAGGCTAAAGAATTAATGGTCTCATCAACGATCCAGATATATACTTCGATTATTCATCTGATCCGTTCGGATCAAACATCATGGCGATGTGATGATCGTATGAATCGCATCAGATAATAATCATGCAAATCCGCTGACGAAAGTCTTTTCTCAGTAATTTGAGCGAACCGTATATAGTTCGGGTGTAGGACACTCGAGTGACTGGCTATAGACCAAGTGGGAGATTGTTGGACAGTTATGACCCATAGCGTCACTATTTGTACAGATCATGGTGTTGTTGTACAAATTAACTATGTGACAAAGGAGATTGCTCTCTTATCATTTGTGATTAGATCACCAAGATGTATAAATGATAGGAGGTCCATATGATTAGTTCCTGGATTGAGATGATATGAGACAGTATCAATCCACAAAGGATTAATCATTAAATATCCCTAGTCAGAGTATTATCGAGATTGGACATCGATAATGTGTAAAAGACTAGTATTACACTTGTGTGCATTGTGAGGGCATAACGACATAGTTCTCATATATTTGGGTATATGATACTCATGCAAGTGTAATATGAGGTTGTGTTTTACCGATGATACACCGCTAATACTTGCAACAATCAATATACTTTGGTTTTAGGTCGTCTAGGGCTTTAACAGGTTCTGTGTACGCCTCTGCTGGGTATATTGAGAATCGTAGTGTGTTGGGTGTGATGTCAAGACGGAAGTATCACTCCAGTTATAGTGGAGATGATGGTCACGTAGGATACGAAACTCGTTTTCTTATATGTGTCAGCTATCGGGATATTATGACTAGGTCATGTTTATCCGATTATAGAGACTAGTTACCAGAGATCCGATATGTGCTTCGTACGGGGCAGACACAATTCCAGCCCCAGGCCTAGCTTGTGACATCAGATACTGGATCGAAATACGTAATACTACGTATACTATGCCTGATATAGATCACATATTCCTGTAAGGACATTTCTGGAGAATTGGGTAGGCATGGCGCTTTGCTAGAAGCCAACCTTGTCTTGTAAATCGGTAAAAATGAAGTACTAGGTACGTACGTGTTCGGATAGTCCGACGACCAGATTTACTGCCAACATATTCGGGGATCTCATGGGTCGCTTCCCGAAGATTCACCGATGACGTATGACTCGCACTTTATTAATCTGGGATTAATTAGTAGAGAGAGAAAATTAATCTGGGATTAATTACGTAGATATTTTATCTGGGATAAAATATTAATTAAAGAGAGAAAAATGATTAATTTGGAATTAATCGATAAAATAATATATTCGATATATTATACGAAATTAGATTTCGACGCAAAATTGAAATTAGATTTTAATTCGGGCGAACGAGTTAATTTAGAATTAATTCGTTAGCGACGTGAATAGTGATCCTGCTAGGCATAATTATTTAATTGCGCCGCAACGGAAAATTCGTTAATTTGAAATTAGCGAACCCGAGCCCGAGAGTGTTTGCGAGCGCACTCGCATTGCGAACTTAAGTGCGGCTCGCAAGTCACATCAAGCGTCAAATCATTAGTCACTTTGAGTGATGTGACAACTTGTCACTTGATTGATTGATTGATGTAAATAGTGATGTGAGTGGTTGAGGCTTTATTGCCTTTGAATTTTTGAAATTGAAAAATGGTAAATGTTTAATTGTTTTTTTGGAAAATCAATTAACAAATACATAAAGCAATTTCTTCTCTCTCTTTCTAAAGGCTCACGGTTTTTGGAGCCAAAATGCTCCCTCTCTCTCACGGCCTCAAGGTAATTTTCTTCTTATGTCTTTCTGGTTTTCACCGAGAATCAAGAGGAGAAACATGGTGATTTTGTGGCAAAATTACCAAGTGCTAGCACACCAAAGAGTACATACAAAGGTGATAGGGAACTAACTTCATGAGCATGGAATCACCATCATCAAAAGCTTGGAGCTTAGACCGATTTTGGATAGCCAAAACAGTGGACTGTCGTGACCACCAAGGAGGGCATAAATGATTTTTTTTCTTCACCGCATTGGCTCAACCGATCGATGTAAGTATTCCACAACTTCTTCATGTATTCACATGTTGTTTCTTGCTTGATAATCGATCCGGGACTTAGAGATTTCCCAACACACCTATCTCTAGATTAGATGATATGTTGGATGAATTATATGGATCTTGTATTTTTTTCAAAAATTGACCTTAAAAGTGGTTATCATCAGATTAGGATATGGGAAAGGGATGAATGGAAGATTTTTTTAAAAAACAAAATATGGACTATATGAGTGGCTTGTGATGCCCTTTGGGCTTACAAATGCCCACAACACTTTTATGCGTCTGATGAATGATGTTTTGAGTGACTTTTTGGGAAAATTTGTAGTCGTATATTTTCATGATATTTTAGTGTACAACAAGAACTTAGATGAGTATGTAGGACCTGTGTGATATGTGTTTGATGTTTTGAGGAAGGAATTGTTGTATGCTAATCTTAAAAAATGTGACTTTTGCATGGAAAAAAGTGATATTACTGGGGTATGTCATTAGTGTTCATGGCATTGAGGTTGATGAAAACAAGGTTAAGGCCATTTATGAGTGGCCTACACATAAGAACATCACTAAGGTTAGGAGTTTCCATGGACTAGCCAGTTTCTATATGAGGTTTGTCAAAGACTTTAGCACTATTATTGCACCACTTACTGAAGTCATAAAGAAAAATGTTGGTTTTCATTGGGGGGAGGAATAATAAAGTGCATTTAAGCTTCTTAAAGATCAATTATGTTCTACGCCTATTTTAGCGTTACTTAATTTTAACCAAACTTTCGAGGTTGAGTGTGATGCTTCAGGTGTTAGCATTGGAGCAGTTCTTATGCAGAATCGACACCATATAGCTTACTTCAGTGAAAAGCAAAATGGCGCAGTGCTACGGTACCCGACCTACGATAAAGAGTTTATGCTCTAGTCGGAGCACTGGAAACTTGGCATCATTACCTCTGGCCAAAGGATTTCATGATTCACATTGACCATGAATCTCTGCGGCATATCAAAGGTCAATGGAAGCTTAACAAACGACATGCCAAATGGATGGAGTTCATGGAGACTTTTCCATATGTCATTCGATATAAGCAATGTAAGGAGAATGTGGTTGCTGATGCACTATCACGCATGTATGCTTTACTTACATCCTTAAGTTCTAAGTTTTTTGGTTTTGAATTTATCAAGGACTTGTATGCAAATAATCATGACTTTGTTGAGATTTATAATGCATGTGAAAAAAGCGCATGTGGTAAATTTTATAGACAAGATGATTTTTTATTTAAAGAGAATAAATTGTGTATGCCTAGTGGCTCTATGCGTAAATTATTGGTCCGTGAAGCACATAGTAGGGGTCTTATAGGTCATTTTGGTGTTACAAAAACCTTGGATATCTTGCATGAGAATTTTTGTTGGCCTAAAATGAAGAAGCTTGTCATGCGCATTTGTACTGGGTGCATTACTTGTAGGAGAGCAAAATCTAAAGTTCAACCACATGGACTTTATACACCATTACCTGTTCCCCAGACACCATGGGTAGATATTTCCATGGATTTTGTGTTAGGATTGCCTCGAACTAGGAAGGGCCGATGTTGGACAGTTATGACCCATAAAATCACTATTTGTAAAAGACATTGTGTTTTTGTACAAATAATATATGTAGCATAGAAATTGCATTTTATCATTTCGTAATTAGATTACTTAAATGTGTGAATGATGAAAGTCCTTATGATTAGTTCCATATTGAGATGATATGAGATAGTATCAATCCATAAAGGTTTAATCATTAAATATCCATAGTCGTAGTATTATCGAGACTGGAGATCGATAATGCGGAATAAACTAGTATTGCACTGTGCGTGTTATGGAAGCGTAACTGTAGGCATTGCATTTTCGCATGTGAAACCCGATGATGAGTCTCAGTTGGAGGCACTACCTTTTTAGCTAAGGATATTGCGGGAAACGGAGGTCGGAAGGAGAAATTCAGAATAAGTACGTCATCAAGTTCATTTCACAAGTTCACTGTATTCGTTAGTGCTGCGTTCGTTACTTTGTTCGAACGTCAGGTAGATTGCGGAGTTCGTGTAGCATTTGAATTGGCATTCGAACGGCGTCGGTGTTTCTGGTTTTGCTGCTAGCCTCGCACCCCAGCCCAATTAGCCCCCCAAAGCCCATAAAAACACATCCCAATTAATAAAACACATTTAAAACACATGGTAAATTAAATTAAATATTAAATAAAATAGTTAAACCATTTACCAATTAAATAAAACACAAGATATGATCATGCCTAATTTAAAGATAAATCAAATATATTAACTTCTTAACTAAACAAATCACATACTAATAAAAAGATGTCATGCCTAATTAAAATCAATCATAACAAATTAAATACTCAAATGTTTTCAAACGCTACGGGAACACGCACCCACTGAACTGAGTCCTTTTCATCAGATTTCATACATAGTTTTCCTAGTAGTTATCCCCACATGTATGAATACAATGTGTTTAATGTATTACAATTTATATGCCTATGTCATGATAACATTTGAGTATTATTTCTTGTGGTATATCGGATGGAAACCCAGACATAAATTCCGTAGCCGATTCCGAATGGACGGTAGTACGGTCTGTACTTGGGATACAATTCCACGTACCACATGAGAAGGTGCTCACATGTGTGCTCGTGTGGTTAGTATGTGTGCTTGTGTTTTCTTGAATATAATATGCCAGTGAAGTTGTATGTTCGTTGTTACTTTAATGTATTTTCAAGCATGCAATCTTAGATGTGAGATATATGTGAATTTAGGTGTAAGTTTTCTGTTATACATGTGAATTTAGAAGCATGATACTCTTGGAAATAAGTGTTTCTTAAGCTTGATTGAATTATTACATAAATCCTTTTATTACAAGTGACATAAGTAAGGGACCATTCCGAACCCAACGGTTTGAGGTCTTCCCTTGCGAGGGGTGAGTGCGGCCTTAAATCTCATTTTCCCGGTTCACACCGGGTGGCGACTCCATTACTCTCTGGTTTAGTCCCACGCGGGCTACTCCGTACTCCCAACTAGGCTGCGAGCCTAGGACAACATGCGTCGCCCAGTTTCTGTGTCCTACAGTAACAACATAATTCTCATGTATTTAAGTATTGGATACTTATGCAAGTGTGATAGGAGGTTATGTTTTACCGATGGTACGAAAAATAGCTTCGCTCTGGATAGACCCCGCGGAATCCCATTTGTAGTATGACTATGTGTCTATGAGAGTCTGCATCAGGGTAGGTGTATTTGGTCTTAACCTGAGACTTGCATCGCTAGTACTTGCGACAATCAATACGCTTTGGTTTTGGTCGTCCAGGACTTTAACAGGTTCTGTGTACGCCTCTTCTGGGTTTATTGAGAATCGTAGTGTATTGGATGTGATGTCAAGACGGAAGTATCACTTTAGTCATATGGAGATGATGGTCACGCAAGGATACAGAACTGGTTCTCTAAGGGTTGCAACCATCGAGATAATATGACTAGGTCATGATTATCCGATAATAAAGAGACTAGTTTCTAGTAATCCAATATATGCTTTGTACATGGAAGACACTATACCAGCCCCAGGCCTTGCATGTGACATCCGATACTGGATCGCAATACGCAATACTATGTATACTACGCTTGATATAGATCGTATATTCCATTAAGAATATTTCTGGAGAATTGGTAGGCATGGTTCTTTGCTAGAAGCCAATCTTGTCTCGTAAATCGGTAAAAACGTAGTACTTGGTACGTACGTGTTCGGATAGTCCGACTACCGGATTTACTGCCAACATATCCAGGGATCTCTTGGGTCGCTTCTTGAAGATTCACCGATGATGTATGATTGGAGCTAAATTAATCTGGGATTAATTGCGGAGAGATTTTATCTGGGATAAAATACTATTTGAAGAGAGAAGATTAATTTTGAATTAATCATTAAAATAATATATTTGATATATTAAACGAAATTAGATTTCGACGCGGAATTAAAATTAGATTTTAATTCGGGCAAACGAGTTAATTTAGAATTAATTCGTTAGCGACATGAATAGTAATTTTGCTAGGCATAATTATTTAATTAAATTCGATTTAATTACGTCGCGACAGAAGTTCGTTACTTTTGGTTGATGTGTTTTGGTGGAGTTGGTGGAAGATTGTTTAACACTCCAAAGTCAAAGTTGATGGACTTTTACCAAACATGATTTTGGTATATCATTTAATTGTTTTTTTGAAAACAATTACACAACTTCTTTTCTCTCTCATTGTGACCGAAAATCACAAGCTTTTCTCCTCTCCATTGTTCTTCCTTTCACCGAAATTGGCAAGAAAAAATTCAAATATTGTGGCAATTTTTGAGAGCTAGCACTCATCAATAAATCATTCAAGGTGTTAGGGAAACCAACACAAGAGCTTGGAATCTTGAAAAGCAAAGCTTGGAGCTTGTGGTGTCCCTTGGCCGAATTCAACAAATCATCTTGGAGGAAAATTTTGTTGACCAACGCATCCAAAAACCGATCATTGTAAGTGTGTTTTCGCCACTCTTCTTTGTTATTCATTCACATTTTATGCTTGATTTGCTCTTGGGATTAAACCTAGAAACCCAAAAATGCATCCGGTCTGGTTCCGTTCGAACGCGTTTTCAAACGCTACGCGAACACGCACCCACTGAACTGAGTCTTTTTCATCAGATTTCATACATAGTTTTCCTAGTAGTTATCCCCACATGTATGAATACAATGTGTTTAATGTATTACAATTTATATGCCTATGTCATGATAACATTTGAGTATTATTTCTTGTGGTATATCGGATGGAAAACCAGACATAAATTCCGTAGCCGATTCCGAATGGACGGTAGTACGGTCTGTACTTGGGATATAATTCCACGTACCACATGAGAAGGTGCTCACATGCGTGCTCGTGTGGTTAGTATGTGTGCTTGTGTTTTCTTGAATATAATATGCCAGTGAAGTTGTATGTTCGTTGTTACTTTAATGTATTTTCAAGCATGCAATCTTAGATGTGAGATATATGTGAATTTAGGTGTAAGTTTTTTATTATACATGTGAATTTAGAAGCATGATACTCTTGGAAATAAGTGTTACTTAAGCTTGATTGAATTATTACATAAATCCTTTTATTACAAGTGACATAAGTAAGGGACCATTCCGAACCCAATGGTTTGAGGTCTTCCCTTGCGAGGGGTGAGTGCGGCCTTAAATCTCATTTTCCCGGTTCACATCGGGTGGCGACTCCATTACTCTCTGGTTTAGTCCCCGCGGGCTACTCCGTACTCCCAACTAGGCCGCGAGCCCGGGACGCATGCGTCGTCCAGTTTCTGTGTCCCACAGTCTGGCGACTCCACTAGGGATAGAGAATCGGCCCCGAATATTGTCTTGTAATATTTGGATTTATGTTTTAATTGGTTCTATAGTGGTAATAAAAGGGGGTTTAATCAAAGGCATTTTAAGGCTAGGTAATGGTTGGGTGTATTTCTTCATTCACTACCTTTCTAGAAGGAAAAACTGTGTAAAGGCACCTATATAGCCATCTACCCGTAGCCTATTGTGATGGACTAATTTGGAGGACTCGTGTTTATTCCTGACAACAAGCGATAAGAGCCTAAGAGGCTTGGGTATTTAAGTGAGCCTCGCTCCACCTTCCCTCTGGGGAATCTACAACGGGAAATCCATTTGACAGTCCGTCACACACCATAGCTCATTGGCACGTACCTTAGTGTATAAAAAAGGGTGCGCTCACTTGGTCGCTCGAACCCTTGAGTGGGGAGACCTAGTGTGGGCCATCCTTTGCCGGTGAGAGCCTTTGTCTATACTCCTTACGAACCCACCCATAGACCGGGTTTGCATGGTTAAAGTAACAATTATTTCCTTGAGTATGTGCTAATGTACCATCCTCATTTGGATGCAGTTGGACCATTGTCAGAAATGCGGACTTGCTGGGCCATTTAAACTGGGGCGTTCGTACCTTATGACCATTGGACCCAAAGCTTCTGAAATGTTGATGGGCCATTCCGTAGAAATTATTACTTTATGTTTGCATTATCTTTTATGCTTGTGTGTGAGAACATCGTCGTTTGGATCCATTTGGACCATTTGTCATGAGATATGGGCTTGTTGGGCCATTTAAACTGGGACAAGAACGTATTTTATGACGGTTGGGCCAAAGGCTTCTAAGTGTTGATGGGCCACTTTGTGCTTGTGTTCGGAACATTACCATTTGGATTTAGTCGGGCTCTTTGTCATGAGATGTGGACTCGTTGGGCCATTTAAACTGGGATGAGTTCACTCCTATAACAATTAGCCCGAAAGCTTCTAAAATGATAACAGTCCGATTTGTTTGAAAATTTTAATTTAGTATGTTATATATGTTACCTGCATCTCATGCACCTCATGCATACATATATCATGTTAACACCCTCTATGTCTCAAAAAGACATCATAGATACCGTTTGTTGGTTAGAGATGGACAAGGCTCATTAAAAGAATAGTAACAGTCATGAGTGAATCTGGTAATGAGGTATCCCGAATGGATCAGTTAGAGAACAGTCTCGCCAAGGTCACGGACAGTTTGCAAGCTTTGACTACTGCTGTGGCTGGTATGGCTGTGCCCCGTGCTGGGGGAATTTCTGAGAATGTGAGGCGCGAGGAGCCTCCGAATGGGTTGGGGGATGATATCCCCACTTTTGATGATGATATGGCAGAGTATGCAGCAGACAGAGTATCTGGGTCTCAGGCAGAGTTACAGAAACTTCGGGATCAGGTTGAGTCAGTTACCCGTAAGATGAGGGGTAAGAATGAGGATTTGCTGGATTATGACACACTGACTTTCGAGGAACAGTTGCCGGCACAGTTCAAGATGCCTGATATGGCTAAGTTTAACGGGAATGGGGATCCAAGGGTGCATCTCCGACAGTTTGTATCAGTCATGAGTTCAGTTGGCTTATCTCAGCGCCAAGTGCAGAAATGTTTGGAATGTCGCTTGAAGGAGCTCCCGTGGTTTGGTACCACAGTTTGGAGAAGAAAGTGAAGGAAGATTGGAGGGAGTTGGCCGATGCTTTCCTGAAGCAGTATGTCACTGACCTAGAGATCGATCTGTCACTCCGTGATCTGGAGAATGTTAAGCAGAAAGCGGAGGAGAGTTTTAAGAAGTATGTGGACCGGTGGAGAGGTCAGTTATTGAAGATACAGACTAGGCCTTCGGAGAAGGATCAGATTAAGATGATTATCAAGGGCACCAAGCCCTCCATTTATAGCAAGTTGAGGATAATGACCTCCATGATTGCAAACTTTCGGCAGTTGAGGGAAACTGTCATGGATATTGAGGAAGAAGAGGCCGAGAATAGAAAATTCTATGGTCTGAACAGGAGGCCCATTGGGGGAACATCGGGAGCAAAGCCCGTTTCTGCTGAGATTGCCGCTATCCGGAACCGGCAGTTTTCCAACTTGGGAAGGCCCCTGTCCAAGGTGCTAGAGAAATTGACGAGGGCAATGGCTCTGAAAACCCTTGGAAGCCAAACCATTACCCAATCCCTACCATCACATTATAACCTAGCCTTTACTGTCAATCCACCAACAAAAGGGCCATGACACCGACAACTACGCCCGACTTCGCCATGAAATCCAAGACCTGATAGACTCCAAGAAAATACCTGACCCAGAAACAGAACAGCCTGACACACAGAGAAACCCCTTACCCAACTACCGTGCCGTACCACCACCAGCCTATATGATCAATTCTGGCCTCCTAGAAGACTTATCCTGAAATCCTTTCAACCCCAAGCCTTTTGCCTGGGAATCTGGGATAGTACTAGTGAAGATGAGTTTGAGCAGGGGAAAAAAATTTTGGCTTGATTTCTCTAGCAGTGATGAGGAAGAAGTAAGGGGAATGACGCGCAGTGGTCGTTTCTACAATGATATGGCGGAAAAGGGTAAGGAAGTTTTGATAGATGGTAGAGAAGTGGTTGAGACTGCAGAAAATACTGGGGGGATATAGTGCTGAGGCAATTGAGGAAGACTAGAGCACAAGCGAGTATATGGGAACTGTTATGTACATCTCGGGAGCATATGCAGGCTATGGTTGAGGCCTTATGCAAGATTGTGGTACCGGAAGACGCCAACCCTGCAATGTTTGTTGGGTCGGTTCAGAAGGAAGCTTTGCAGATATCTTCTGAGGATGAACTCCCGACGGAGGGGAGAAATCATAACAGGCCTCTATTTATCAGGGCCGATGTGAGGGGCAAGAGAACTTCATGTGTAATGGTGGATGACGGTTCGTCCATCAATGTGTGCCCGCTGAAAATTCTGGCGAGATTGGGTATGAAAGTAACAGACTTGGACCCCTCCAGTATGACTATTAAGGCTTATGATGACAGTAAAAGGGGAGTTGAGGATACCTTTGTGGCTATGGTCAAGGTAGGACCGATTGAAGATGAGGTTGAGTTCACAGTACTGGACATCCCGGCTACTTTCACCTTATTGTTGGGAAGGCCTTGGTTTCACAAACTTGGGGGCGTGCCTTCCACTTTGCATCAGATGATCAAGTTCCCGTATGAGGAAGAAGTTGTTACCATTCGGGCTGAGTTAGATAATGCCGTGGCTGCCTTGGAGATACAACCTTTCACGAGGTTTCAGATGTCGGCTACTTTTGAGGAGTGGGTGGATCCTAGGGTGGCTAGGATTATGGAGAAAATGAAGTTTGAGCCGGGTAAAGGTTCAAAATTACCAGATTTCAGAGGACAGACTAATCGGAAGGGTTTGGGGTACAAGTCTGATGAAGAAAAGCCAAAGGTCAAGAAAAAGGGCCTGAAACTGATGGAATGTTTTATGAAAGCTTCAGGGATCAAAGGGAGCCTGAGCCTGTGGAAGTTAATGGAATTGTGGTACCTGGGTTTGAGATCTTCCAGGATATATTGGGTAAGAAGCTGATAGTTGAAGAAATTGTGGAGAAAGAAGAAGAGAATTGGGAGGAAGAACTGATGAAGTTGGAGAGCCTGACTCTAGGAGAGGAAGAAAAGCCTGAGGAATATCTGATTGCAGAGGAAGAAGTGTCTATAGATGATGAAGACATTTACCTTCCTGATTTGTTTGAATGTACTACTTCCGCATTATCCAATAATAAAGACATTTCTTTTCTTACTTGCCTGAGTCATTTTCATTTACTCTCTGCACGAATCAAGCATATTTGACATCAGTTCAGCCAGAACTATTGGCATTTAACTTGGGTACACTTGAGAACCCCCAAGGAAATTCTGATTGCAAGTGAAGTAACCTCCGAAGAGAGGGAGAAACTAGAAGAAGTGTTGGTCAAATATGCCAAAGTATTTGCTTGGTCCTATGAGGACATGCTTGGGGTAGACAGAAATATTGTTCCAGCACACAATACCAACTTATCTGATATGAGACCAGTAAAATAGAAACTCCGACGGATGAGACCAGAATGGGCTGAGAAAGTCAGAGAGGAAGTTAAGAAATAGATAGATGTGGGGTTCCTGGAAGTAGTAAAGTATCCTGAATGGTTGGCTAACATAGTACCGACCGAAGGAAGAGAAAGATGGTCAAGGTCAGATGTGTGTAGACTACAGAGATCTCAACAAAGCTTATCCGAAAGATGATTTTCCTCCTCCCTGCCTATATGATGTCTGGTTGATAGTGCGGCTTTGTCTGCTATGTATTCATTTGCAGATGGATTTTCAGGTTACATTAGGTTCTCATGGCTGAGGAAGATAAACACAAGACATCAGTGGTTACCGAGTGGTACTTATTGGTTACAAGGTAATGCCGTTTGTGCTTAAGAATGCGGGAGCTACTTATCAGCGGATGGCCACTACACTTTTCCATGACTTGATGCACAAATAGATTGAGGTGTATGTAGATGACATGATGGTGAAATCAGAGACAAGGGTTGGGCATATTGAAGCACATGAAAGGTTTCTTCAGAGAGTTGACAGATACAACCTGCGGCTAAACCCTAAGAAATGTGTGTTTGGGGGGGTGACATCGGGAAATTGCTTGGTCATACAGTGGAAATGGGCGGAATAGAGGTAGACTCCGAAAAGATCAAGGCAATCACAGAAATGCCTGCACCGAAGATAGAAAAAGAAGTCAGAGCATTCTTGGGGAAAATTCAGTACATCGGTATATGAGCCTATCTTCAAACTGTTGAGAAAAGATCAGCCAGTGAGATGGAATGAACAGTGTCAGACAGCCTTCGACAGAATCAGAGTGTACTTGGTAAAGCCACCTGTATTGAAACCTCTGAGACCAGGCAGACCTTTGATATTGTATTTGGCTATAGAATCAGAAGCACTAGGGGCAATGATGGTACAGGCAGATGAGACAGGGGTAGAACATGCCGTTTACTATCTGAGTAAGAAGATGCTCCCGTATGAGGCTCAATATCAGGAGTTTGAGAAGATCTGTCTTGCAGTGGTATGGGCTTCCAGAAAGTTGCGGCATTATTTCCAGTCTTACAAGATCCAGGTGGTGGCAAGGGAAAATCCTCTGAAATATCTTCATTCGGTGCCTTCACGACTGGGGAAAATGGGCAGATGGTTGGTATTGCTGACAGAGTTTGACATTGAGTATCTCACCTCCAAAGTGATTAAAGGGCGAGCAGTAGCAGAGTTCCTGGCATTGCAACCTGTTGAGGGGGATCGGTATAAGTTTGAATTTCCAGATGAAGAGATCCAAGCAATAACATTCAGAGATGGAAGATGTACTTTGACGGAGCAGTGAATTACAAGGGAGCCGAGAATCGGGATCGTGATAGTAACCCCCGAGGGAGAGACTTTGCCTTTGGCTAAGAGGTTGACATTCAGAGTGACTAATAACATGGCCGAGTATGAAGCAATGTGCTTTTGGTTTGACAGCATTGATAGCCTTGAAGGCCGGGAGTGTGGAAGTCTACGGAGATTCTATGTTGGTAGTCCAGCAGATGCGAGGAGAATGGGAATTGAAAGAAGAACAGTTGAAGCCTTACCTCTTTCACCTCAGAAAGTTGGCACAGGTTATCCCCGAGTGTAAGTTTCAGCACTTACCGAGAGAAGAGAATCAGATGGCAGATGCATTGGCTACACTTACAGTGACTTGGGAAAATCCAGAAAGGTTAGTGATGAGACCGTTGATACTGACAACAGCAAGCCAACCTGTTTATGAGATAGAAAGAATTCAGGAAGTTCGACGACGGTAAACCTTGGTATTATGACATTCAGAGGTATCTGGAACATGGTGAACTCCCGGAAGGGGCAGGTAGAAAAGACAGAATAGCCATCCAGAAGTTAGCTTCCCAGTATGTGACTTTGAAAGGGGAACTGTACAAGAGGCAAGTAAACGGCATTCATTTGAAGTGTTTGAGAAAGGAAGAAGCTCAGCATGTAATGGAAGAAATACACGCCGGGGTATGTGGTCCGCACATGAACGGGTTGAATCTGTCCCGCAAGATAGTGAGACAAGGTTTTTATTGGTCAACCATGGAAACAGATTGCGCGAAGATGGTGAAGCACTGTCATGACTGTCAAGCGCATGGTAATTTGAATCACTTACCGCACACAAAATTGCACGGGTTGTCAAAGCCGTGGCCTTTCTCAGCATGGGGGATTGATATGATTGGGGAATTCGACCGAATGCATCAAATGGGCATCGCTTCATAGTAGTGGCAGTAGATTACTTCTCGAAGTGGGTGGAAGCCGAATCATTATTCGTAATGTTACAGCAAAGCAGATGGAAAATTTTATAGCTCGGAACCTCATTTGTCGGTAATGGTATGCCGCATCATGTAGTGACAGACAACGGGGTCCAGTTTCAAGAGAGACGAAGGCAATATTGCAGAGGTATGGATAGGCCACCACAAGTCATCGCCGTACAGGCCGCAGGCAATGGGGCAGTTGTGGCAGCCAACAAGATTATAAAGACAATTCTAGCCAAGATGACAGAAAATTGCAGAGATTGGGCCGAGAAATTACCGTATGCTTTGTGGGGGTACAGAACATCAGTAAGAACAGCAACGGGGGCCACACCTTACTCTTTGGTCTATGGAATGGAAGCAGTATTGCCAATAGAAGTGGAAATACAGTCTATGAGGGTATTAGCAGAGGCAGAATTACCGGAACGGGAATGGGCCACACAGAGGTTTGATCAGTTAGCACTATTGGATGAGAAGAGAACGAAGTCTTTGTATCACATGCAGTTGTATCAGAAGAGACTAGCTCGGGCATTCAACAAGAAATTACGTCCTACCAAGATCAGAAAGGGTGATTTGGTACTTAAGCAGTCGAGGCCGTCGACGACAAATCGGAGAGGAAAATTCAGACCTAACTGGGAAGGACCTTACATAGTGCAGAAGGTAATGGGAAATGGAGTAGTGAAGCTATCAGACTTGGAAGGAAACGAGTTCACCGAGCCGATCAACGTAGACAGATTGAAGCAATACTTTACCTGAGGGGAGAAGACCGAGCAGTTACCACGGGAATTAGCAGAGAAGACCTAACCCAACGGAATAGTAAAATCATTCATGCATACACGTAACATTGCGTTCTCTTCGTGTTTGTTTCGTTTTGTGTTCGCAGGTTCGAAGAAAGAAAGAAAGGAGAAAGCGGCAGAAATGAGCCAAGCAGCGTCAACGCAATTTCAGTTTTTGGGATGAGTCCCAAGGGGCGAGGCCCATATCAGCTTGGGGGCGAGGCCCATATCATGTCCATCTCCGGGTATGGAGGACACATATCAGTCGAGGGCGAGGTGGTCCTATGGTCAGCGGTGTTGGTCGAGGTGCCCAGGGTTGAGGTGCCCCCGTTGTCGGTTGTAGTTCCGGGTCGAGGTGCCCAGGGTCGAGGTACCCACTACATCATCAGTTCGAGGGCGAGGTCCCTATGGTCAGCGGTGTTGGGTCGAGGTGCCCAGGGTCGAGGTGCCCCCGTTGTCGGTTGTAGTTCCAGGTCGAGGTTCCCAGGGTCGATGTACCCACTACATCATCAGTTCGAGGGCGAGGTCCCTATTGTCAGTGGTATTGGGTCGAGGTGCCCCCGTTTTCGGTTGTAGTTATTGGGATGCGTCCCAGGATTGAGGTCCGCTGCAGCACCAACTCAGCTCGAGGCAGCAGCCGAGCCAGGTAAGTGAAAATGCATTGCATAACTTTGATAGGATTGTTCAAAGTCACACACTGCACAAGTCCCATCAAAGTGGGGGCGACTGTAGGCATTGCATTTTCGCATGTGAAACCCGATGATGAGTCTCAGTTAGAGGCACTACCTTTTTAGCTAAGGATATTGCGGGAAACGGAGGTCGGAAGGAGAAATTCAGAATAAGTACGTCATCAAGTTCATTTCACAAGTTCACTGTCTTCGTTAGTGCTGTTGCGTTCGTTACTTCGTTCGAACGTCAGGAGATTGCGGACGTTCGTGTGTAGCGTTCGAATTGGCGTTCGAACGACGTCGGTGTTTCTGGTTTTGCTGCTAGCCTCGCACCCCAGCCCAATTAGCCCCCCAAGCCCATAAAACACATCCCAATTAATAAAACACATTTAAAACACATGGGAAATTAAATAAATATTAAATAAAATAATTAAACCATTTACCAATTAAATAAAACACAAAATATGATCATGCCTAATTTAAAGATAAATCAAATATATTAACTCCTAACTAAACAAATCACATACTAAATAAAAAGATGTCATGCCTAATTAAAATCAATAATAACAAATTAAATATTCAAACTTCCCAATGTAAACCAATCTTGTCTCCATCAATTCTTTGACTTTCCTTGCTCAATACCAAATCAAATCCTCCTTTTAATGCCAAAATACCTTCCTTGTGAGACAAGGTGAAACCCTAGACCTTCTCTATATAAACAACCCCTAACCAAGACATGCAGGCTATAGCTCGTACAGATAACTCACACAAAAATCACAACACAAGAGCCTTAGCCACTCACGGCAATAGCAACAAGAAGAACATAAACAATTCCCTTCATCTCCTCCAATCCATAACCGAAAACAGCACCCCCTAAACCTCTACCCATCACCGAAAATCTCCCCCATACAGCAGCCCTCCATCACTGAAAATATACCTCCGAACAGCAGTCCAAACACACCCTAAACAGCCCTTGAAACACGCCTGGACAGCAGCCCAACCACTCCCAAAACAGTCCCTAAAATCCCTTAAAACAGTAACATAAATGCACTTATAACCCTTGAAATAACCACATGAAACTACACTAAAAAAACCACGAAAAAAACACTCGAAACAGTTCGTTGAAACGTTAAGACAGTGACCTGAACAGTGAGCAGAAAGAAATACAGAAGAAACATCAGCAAAACGAAGACCAGACGGCGAGCAAAGCAGCAAAACAGTGAGCTAAGACGCTGAACTAGTGAACCAGAAGAATAAAAGCTTTTACCCCTTCCGATCTCCGCGAAACGCAAGTCCGAAGACGACTTAAAAGGTTAGACCTGAGGGTACTTTCCACACTCATCTTTATTTGATTTTTGTTATTTATTTTGACTGTATTTCAATTATTTGTTGAATCTTGTGTGTGTATGATGCGTGCTGTGGGTATTGGATGAATGAAAGAGTGTCGTCTCTTGTGGTATATAGGATGGAAACCCAGACGTAAGTTCTGTAGCCGAATCCGAATGGACGGTAGTGCGGTCTGTAGTTGGGATACAACTCCACGTACCGCTTGAGTAAACGGCACCTTCTTTTGTTTCATGTTTTTGCATGTTGCTTATTTATGTATGATTCAATCGAGTGCATGAGCTTAGTAAGTGGAATGAAAGATCCCCTATGGGGAGGGGTTAAAGCCCCTTACCACGATGCTTCGCCGCGCCGGTTGATGTGTTCGGTTGAATGCAAGATACGTTCAATCGGGCATACTACGTTTGATATTATTGCTTTTAATTCTTTGTATGTATGATTCAATCGAGCACATGGGCTTAGTAAGTGGAATGTGAGATCCCCTATGGGGAGGGGTTAAAGCCCCTTACCACGATGCTTCGCCGCGTCGGTTGATGTGTGTTCGGTTGAATGCAAGATACGTTCAATCGGGCATACTACATTTGATATTATTGCTTTTAATTCTTTGTATGTATGATTCAATCGAGCGCATGGGCTTAGTAAATGGAATGTGAGATCCCCTATGGGGAGGGGTTAAAGCCCCTTACTACGTGAACACGCACCCATTGAACTGAGTCTTTTTCATCAGATTTCATACATAGTTTTCCTAGTAGTTATCCCCACATGTATGAATACAATGTGTTTAATGTATACAATTATATGCCTATGTCATGATAACATTTGAGTATTATTTCTTGTGGTATATCGGATGGAAACCCAGACATAAATTCCGTAGCCGATTCCGAATGGACGGTAGTACGGTCTGTACTTGGGATACAATTCCATGTACTATATGAGAAGGTGCTCACATGCATGCTCGTGTGGTTAGTATGTGTGCTTGTGTTTTCTTGAATATAATATGCCAGTGAAGTTGAAGTTGTATGTTGTGTTACTTTAAAGTATTTTCAAGCATGCATCTTAGATGTGAGATATATGTGAATTTAGGTGTAAGTTTTATGTTATACATGTGAATTTAGAAGCATGATACTCTTGGAAATAAGTGTTACTTAAGCTTGATTGAATTATTACATAAATCCTTTTATTACAAGTGACATAAGTAAGGGACCATTCGAACCCAACGGTTGAGGTCTTCCCTTATGAGGGGTGAGTGCGGCCTTAAATCTCATTTTCCCGGTTCACACCGGGTGGCGACTCCATTACTCTCCGGTTTAGTCCCACGCGGGCTACTCCGTACTCCCAACTAGGCTGCGCGAGCCTAGGACAGCATGCGTCGCCCAGTTTCTGTGTCCCACAGTAAAGTAACAACATAATTCTCATGTATTTAAGTATTGGATACTTATGCAAGTGTGTGATAGGAGGTTATGTTTTACCGATGGTACGAAAACACAGCTTCGCTCTGGATAGACCCCGCGGAATCCCATTGGTAGTATGACTATGTGTCTATGGGAGTCTGCATCAGGGTAGGTGTATTGGTCTTAACCTGAGACTTGCATCGCTAGTACTTGCGACAATCAATAAGCTTTGGTTTTGGTCGTCCATGGGAATTTAACAGGTTCTGTGTACGCCTCTTCTGGGTTTATTGAGAATCGTAGTGTATTGGATGTGATGTCCAGACGGAAGTATCACTTTAGTCATATGGAGATGATGGTCACGTAAGGATACAGAACTGGTTCTCTAAGGGTTGCAACCATCGAGATAATATGACTAGGTCATGATTATCCGATAATAAAGAGACTAGTTGCTAGTAATCCAATATATGCTTCGTACGGGGCAGACACTATACCAGCCCCAGGCCTTGCATGTGACATCCGATACTGGATCGTAATACGCAATACTATGTATACTACGCTTGATATAGATCGTATATTCCATTAAGAATATTTCTGGAGAATTGGTAGGCATGGTTCTTTGCTAGAAGCCAATCTTATCTCGTAAATCGGTAAAAATGTAGTACTTGGTACGTACGTGTTCGGATAGTCCGACGACCGGATTTACTGCCAACATATCCAGGGATCTCTTGGGTCGCTTCTTGAAGATTCACCGATGACGTATGATTGGAGCTAAATTAATCTGAGATTAATTGCGGAGAGATTTTATCTGGGATAAAATACTATTTGAAGAGAGAGAAAGATTAATTTTGAATTAATCATTAAAATAATATATTTGATATATTAAACGAAATTAGATTTCGACGCGGAATTAAAATTAGATTTTAATTCGGGCAAACGAGTTAATTTAGAATTAATTCGTTAGCGACGTGAATAGTAATTTTGCTAGGCATAATTATTTAATTAAATTCGATTTAATTACGTCGCGACAGAAGTTCGTTAATTCAGAATTAGCGAACCCGAGCCCGGTAGTGTTTACGGGCCCACCCGCATTTGGAATCATGTGGGGCCCACATGTCACATCAAATGTCACATCACATGTCACCTTTAGTTGCTTTTGGTTGATGTGTTTTGGTGGAGTTGGTGGAAGCTTGTTTAACACTCCAAAGTCAAAGTTGATGGACTTTTACCAAACATGATTTTGGTATATCATTTAATTGTTTTTTTGAAAACAATTACACAACTTCTTTTCTCTCTCTCATTGTGACCGAAAATCACAAGTTTTTCTCCTCTCCTCCCTTGTTCTTCCTTTCACCGAAATTGGCAAGAACAAATTCAAAGATTGTGGCAATTTTTGAGAGCTAGCACTCATCAAGGAATCATTCAAGGTGTTAGGGAAACCAACACAAGAGCTTGGAATCTTGAAAAGCAAAGCTTGGAGCTTGGGTGTCCCTTGGCCGAATTCAACAAATCATCTTGGAGGAAAATTTTGTTGACCAACGCATCCAAAAACCGATCATTGTAAGTGTGTTTTCGCCACTCTTCTTTGTTATTCATTCACATTTTATGCTTGATTTGCTCTTGGGATTAAACCTAGAAACCCAAAAATGGTATTAATGAGCCAAAATGAGCATGAAATGAATTAGGGTAAAAATTTGGGTAAAATCATTTTGAGCATGATTTGATAAAATTGATTGATTGAGTATGCTTGAATGATGATATATTGAGGTTGTATTGGATCAATTTCATGAAATATTGATTGGATCAATTTTTTGCCCTATGATTGGCTTGGCCGAATGTATACATTACCCTAGGGTCTTGGTATTTTTTGTTTCGTTGATCATTGGATGACTTGAGACGATTGGGAAATGTTGATTTAAAATTCAATCGGATTGAAAAAAAAATTTCGGACAAAAATCCCTACCATTGCCGAGAGCTTGTTAGCATGTAATGGACTTGATTTTTGATTCAAGAATGTTGGACTTTAGTTTAACAATAGGATACATAATTAATTAGTTAAATTTTATTTTGGAAATATTAATTTGGGTAATTAATTGATGTATTACACTTAAGTTAATTGAATTATAAAATTTGGAATTTTAAAATTTGATTAATGGGCTTGATTTTGAATTGGGCTTGAAATTGTTATATTTGGGCATAATGGGTTTGGTTGGGCCAAATTGGTTTAGGCCAATTGGATTGGATCCAAATTGGGCCTAAATCATTCCATTAAGTCCAAATGTAATAAATGGGCTTTAAAAGTTTAATTGGGCCTTATTGGCTAAAATTGTTTTCTTGGCAAATGAGGGTGATTCCTTAATTGGGCTTTGTAATTGGGTTTGACCCATATTGACCAAAGCCCATGCCTTATGAAATCAATTGAAAGCCTATCGGACTTTAATTGAACGAACATTGGATGTTAGTTGGGCTTTGAGACCCGATAAGATTAGATTTGGAATATAAGTCGTTAAAGCGCATTAAAAGTGTAGATATTTAATTTGGAATTAAATAAATGAATTATTATTGAATATGAATTAAATTAGATTTAACAAGTAGTTTGATATAATTCAAGAATTCGTACTTTGAGTACTTATTCACAAATGAGTTGGACTCGCGCAAAATCAAATCGTTGTTTGAACATTGGATGATCACATAATTCAAAGACTAATTAATTGGATTAGATTGGTTGAATTGCATGCTATGAATGAATATATGGATGTGTTGAATGAATAACGTATATCAGATGGATATTAGAAGGGAAATGACAATTTTAGAAATTGTTGTAAATTTGGAATTTATAAATTGGACCTGCGTGTCCAGCCTTATCTCTCATTATTTCTTTGTATTCTCTTCTCACCTAATTCCTCTAAATGTAATGAGGTTTCTATTATTGTATTATGTATTGGGTAGAAGTAGAATAGTGCTAGTCGGGGAGAGGAAATGGTGTGATTTGTTCTAGGAATAAGTTGTTAAATATCCATCCGCATATCGTTATTAATTTACTTTCGCGCCTTATTATATATTTAGAATGCATGTTTAAGGGTGTATTATGATAAGACCTAACAAAGATAATAAATTGGTTGCCAATTTACACGAAAAACCCTCAAAACATATTAAGCGTTTTCCTTACATTGAGTGATTCTTACTCAAGATCCAAAATTGGCATTGGCTTGTTGGCCAAAGTCAAGACCTTTGTCAATTGCGGATGTGTTTGAATCATGAAGGCTTTGTTCCATATCGGTGTCTTGTCCAAGTTGTGATTTTTTGGCCAAAGTCAAGATCACTTCTTGTCCATCGACATTGATTACGAAGCTTTCCACGTCAATGGGTCCCGCTTAACTGGAATCATTAAGCTTGTTGTGCCAAAGCCAAGGCTTAGTTGATTCAGAGGAAAAAGGTTAGGAAAATATATTGGATATATTGGCATATATATTGTATATATATTTCAGACTTGGATGTCCACCTACCGGATCTAGGAATTGGATGAGATCCAATTGATCTTCGAGATCTACCTAGTTAAATATCATACAGCTTGTTGGCCAAAGTCAAAGTTGTGCGTTATTTAACGGGATCCTAGCCCACTAGGAAACTGGGTTTCCCGAGTACTCGACAGAGGGTTAGAGGCTCGCCGAAAAATAGTGGGAGGCTAGTATTGAATTTGCAATTTCTTTCAAATTCTTAGCTTTACGCGCTTTCAAATATTTCGTCAAAATTATTTTATTAGTTGGACTAATATAAAGTTATTTTTCTTGTAACAGTTGGACTGTACCCTACATTGTTAATTGGATAATTAGATTATCGCATTAAAATGACTGGAAAGAGTAGTGTCCGTGACATCATCATGGGTGATAATGTCTTCAACGGGACTAAATTTTCCGATTGGGACATGAATCTAAGGATAGTCCTTGGATCCGAGAGGCTGCTATATACTATAGAGAGACCTCTTGGGCCTAAGCCCAGATCTGATCAGTTGCTCGAGCTAGATCTTTGGAAGACATATAATGATGACAATGCAACTACTCAATCTATCATGCTTGCTGCTATGACTCAGCAATTTCGTCGACAAAATAATGGATTGGATCCCTATATTATGTTGGCGAAATTGAATGATCTACATCGATCTAACCTTAGATCGCAAAGATATGAGTTACAGAAGAATCTCTTCCGTGCTCGGATGTCGGAGGGTACGTCTGTTGAACATCACGTGACACAGATGGTTGCCGATATTGAGCAACTTGGACAAATGAGGATTGTCTTTGAGATAGAGACCTCTATAGATTTGATCTTGCAGTCTCTCCCCGACACTTGGAGTGGGTTCATCATGAACTAAAATATGATGAACCAAGAGCAGACTATTGGAGAGCTGATATCCACGCTGCGTGAGGCAGAGAAGGAACTTCTTAAGGGAAAGAAGCGCGAGGCACACTTCGCTTCTACATCTCGGACACCGAGGGCTAGGCCCAGGGCGACTGGAGGTATCAAGAAGAAGAAAAAAGAAGGGCAAAGGAAAAACGTCAAAGGCTTCTGGGAAGCCAAATGACAAGTCTCATGATATATGCCTTCAGTACGGGAAGCAGGGTCACTGGAAGCGTGACTGCCGCGAGTACAAGGCGCTCCAGAAGGAGATAAAGGCGGGCAAGGCACCGGCCTCATGTATGTTTGTTATAGAAATAAACATGACTACTTCTAGTTTTAAAAATTGGATTTTTTATTCTGGTTGTGGTACTCACATTTGTACTGATGTGCAGGATCTGCGGATTAGCAGGAAACTGGCGTCAGGGGAGATTGATCTGCGTGTTAGAAATGGGACATCTGTTGCCGTTTTGGCCGTGGGCACTTTTATTTTGGAACTGCCCTCAGGGCATATACTTGAACTTTTGGACTGTTATTATGTACCTAGTTTGACTAGGAATATTATTTATGTATCTATGTTAACCCAATATGGGTATACTTTTGTATTTCGAAACACTTGGTGTTTTATGTATAAAAATGATATAGAAATTTGCACTACTGTTGTAAATAATGGTCTTTATATTTTGAATATAAATCAATCTCAACCATATTCTGTAACAAACAAAAGACTTAAAGTAAAAGATGAAACTTACATGTGGCATTGTCGTCTGGGACACATAAACAAGACTCGCATATCCACACTTTCGAAGAGTGGGTACTTGGACGGATTTGATCCAAATTCATATGACGTCTGCGAATCTTGCTTATTAGGCAAAATGCCTAAATCATCTTTTAGCGGTAAAGGTGTTCGCGCCACAGAACTGTTAGCCCTTGTTCATAGTGACGTTTGTGGGACCATGTCTAGCCAGGCTAGAAGTGGATACGAATACTTCATAACCTTTACGGATGATGCATCGCGTTATGGTTACGTGTATCTTATGAGACAGAAGTCGAAAACTTTTGAGAAATTCAAAGAGTTTCGACATGAAGTTGAAAAACAGACCGGTAAAAGTATTAAACGGTGTGTCATAACGGAGAAACCGAACTTTGTTAGACATGGTAAAGTCTATGATGAGTCGCACTGAGCTACTTATTTCCTTCTGGGGATATGCATTAAACAGTGCAATACTTATTTTGAATAAGGTTTCGTCAAAGTCTGTTCAACAGACTCCGTATGAAATATGGACAGAAAAGAAACCGGGTTTCTCATTCCTGAAGATTTGGGGATGCTGGGCATACGTCAAACGTTTGGAAGGTACCAAACTTGAACCCAAATTGGATAAATTCCTATTTGTAGGATATCCTAGGGAAACCAAAGGATATTACTTCTATCACCCACAAGAGAACAAAGTATTTGTTGCTCTACATGCGGTTTTCCTTGAGAAGGAATTCCTAAATGCAGTGGTTAGTGGGAGGAGAGTAGAACTCGATGAAAATCAGAGTGATACTGTTCCTGGCATAAAATCCTCAATGGAACATAAACAGTTCATCAGGGATGAATTTGTACCACAATCTTCGATTTCACAAGGACCGCGTAGGTCGGAGAGAGTCAGGAAACAACCTGAGAGGTATGGGTTTCTGATCTCACCTCATGTAGATATTAATCTCATTGAGGATAACGAACCGGCTACGTATGAGGAAGCGATACAAGATATCAATTCTGCTTTATGGCAAGAGGCCATGAAGTCCGAGATGGATTCCATGTACACCAACCAAGTTTGGACACTGGTTGATGCACCAGAAGGCGTAAAGCCTATTGGATGCAAATGGGTCTTCAAGAAGAAGACCTACATGGATGGCAACGTACAAACATACAAAGCTAGGCTTGTAGCGAAGGGGTATCGTCAACGACATGGTGTCGATTACGATGAAACTTTCTCACCCGTTGCCATGATTAAATCCATTCGGATAATGCTTGCGATAGCTGCATATTTCGATTACGAGATATGGCAGATGGACGTCAAAACCGCTTTCCTTAACAGAAACATTTTGGAGGATGTTTATATGCAACAGCCTGACGGTTTTGTCGTGCCGCGACTTGCAAACAAGGTTTGTAAGTTAAATCGATCCATTTATGGATTGAAGCAAGCATCGCGTTCTTGAAAACAACGCTTTGATGAGATCATAAAAGAATATGATTTCGTTCAAGTCGTGAGATGCAAAAGTTTTACATGAGCCAGAATAGTTTGAAGTCACAATAAGTTGAGCTAGTCTAGAGGCCATCATTAAATTAAGGAGTCCTTAAAAGGGTAAAGATTTAGAAATACAAAGAAATTAGGGAGAATGACTCTTAGGATTAATGTGAGTAATTTGTAAAGAGACTCATGGTAATGAGAAGGAGAAATTAGATAAAGAATAATACCTGAACCTAAGAACTAATAAGAGATTCCTTAAGCAATCAAAGATGATGGATTTTCTAGGGAAATAAAGATATAAGGAATTCAAGGAACTAAGATGAGAAGGAAAAGACTAGGTAAAAAGTAAAACCTGAACTGGAGATTTAGTAAAAGATGTCCTAAATAATCGAGATTGATAGAGTTTTCAGGAAAGTAAAGGTTTAAGGGGTTCAAGGAACTGAGGTAAGAAAGAAACCTAACCTGCAAAGTGAGTTTCTTAAGGAAAAATAGTAAAGAGAGTATAGTGGCACCCAGAGAGAGAAATAATAACTTTAGAAGGCTAAACAACAAAGATAAGATAGGAAAAGTACAGAGATAGTACGAGGAAGTTCTTAAAAAGCATGGCCTTAGAAGAACTTCACAGAAGGGGCAGTGAGTGCAATAGTCGAAGGTAATCAGAAGTAAAGTTAGAAGAGACAACTACACAGTTTTAGCAGTCATAGCCTATTGTGAGGAAAGTTATCAGACATGTATACACGGAGGTCCCAAACTTATAAATAATTCGTATGTGCAACTAGATCACCATAACCTGAAAGGCCTCAGAATAAGGTACCACCGTCCCAACCCTCGTTAGACAACAACAATAGAGGTGGATCATGATGATTGCCTCAAGACATTCCTAGGAATAAGTGAGAGTATAATGAAAGAAAACTGGAATAGAAGACCTTCAGACATAGTTTAAGAACAGAATAAAAGTAAGAGACAGTGCTGGATCAAAGAGTCAGGAAAGAAGTGGTTCAGATGGTACAGGGATATAGTATTAATACAAAGAAACCAGTGTTAGATACAGTAATGGATAGAGAAAGGAAAATATATCATTCAGATATGAAACCAGAGACATAAACCACGGGAATTCTTAGTATAGCATGAGATAAGCAGAAGATAAGAAGAGTGCAAAGGAAAATGATTAGAAGTAAAGCTGTGGAGGTACAGTGACGGTAGTAGAAGAATACCTAGTAAGTAAAGATAAAATGTGTAATTACAAGGTTTTATTGTATTAGAATGTAACTAAAGATCCATTACGTGTTAGTTCACGTGAGTCATATAAGTACCCAGCCCTAGTCTAAGTTGACCAAACCACTATGGGTTTGGGACGGCTTCAGCCACGGGTATGAGTGGTTTAGTAAATGTATTAGAATAGTACAGAATCGAGGAGATAAGCTGCTACAGAGTTTCAACTAGCATATGGAGTGAATCCTTAAGGTATGACATGTGTACATATATTTGGGTGATGACCCTTGACATTACTAGACTTCGGAGAACAAGTCAGTTAGGAGCACCCAAACCAGACTTACAGTAGCAGTGAAAATAAGGGTATGAAGAAAATAATGGATTATAGTTGGGACTGAAACGCCAACGTCCCCGTTTATAGCAAGAGTGCAATATAAGTAAAAATGTGCATACAGTTCAGCCCTAGCAAAACCACCATACCCAAATTTCTTAGTACAAACCTATTAAGTGGACAATAATAGAGGATAACGATGTTGGACAATTATGACCCATAACATCACTATTTGAACAGAACATGGCTTTGTTGTACAAATTAACTATGTGACAAAGGAAATTGCTCTTTTATCATTTGTAATTAGATTACCGGGATATATAAATGATAAAAATCTATATGATTAGTACCAGATTAATAAGATATGAGACAATATTAATCTACGTAAGGTTTAATAATTAAATATCTCTAGTCGTAGTATTTATCGAGACTGGACATCGATAATGCGGAATAGGCTAGTGTTACAGTTGTGCGTGTTATGGAAGTGTAACGACATAGTTCTCTTATATTTGGGTATTGGATACTCATGCAAGTGTAATAGGAGGTTCTGTTTACCGATGGTACGAAAACAGCTTCGCTCTGGATATACCCCTCAAAATCCCATTGGTAGTATGACTATGTGTCTATGAGAATCCAAATCAGGGTAGGTGTATTTGGTCTTATCCTGAGACTTACATCGCTAATACTTGCGACAATCAGTATACTTTGGTTTTGGTCGTCCGAGGCTTTAACAGGTTCTGTGTACGCCTCTTTTGGGTATACTGAGAATCGTAGTGTATTTGGTGTGATGTCAAGATGGAAGTATCACTTCAGTCATATGGAGATGATGATCATGTAGGATACGAAACTGTTACTCTTGTATGATGAAGCTATCGGGATAATATGACAAGGTCATGATTATCCAATTATAGAGACTAGTTACCAGAGATCTGATATATGCTTCGTGCGGGGCAGACACAATTCCAGCCCCAAGCCCAGCATGTGACATTCTGATACTGGATCGTAATACGCAATAGTACGTATGCTACGCCTGACAAAGATTACATATTCCTTTAAAGAATATTTCTGGAGAATTGGGTAGGCACGGTGCTTTGCTAGAAGCCAACCATGTCTTGTAAATCGATAAGAACGTGGTACCGGGTATACACGTATTCGGATAGTCCGATAATCGTATTTACTGCCAACATATCCAGGGATCTCTTGGGTGGCTTCCCCAAGATTCACCGTTGAGATTTGACTCGAACATAAAATTAATCTGGGATTAATTATGAGAGAGAAAATTAATCTGGGATTAATTACGGCAATAAATTAATCTGGGATTAATTAACAGAGAAAGAATTAATCTGGGATTAATTGCGTAATGAATTAATCAGGGGATTAATTCATGAAGAAGAGAGAACGTGATTAATTTCGAATTAATCGGTAAAATAAATTTAATAGTTAAATTGGATTTTTCTATTTAATTTATTTAATTGGGCTAAAATAAAATATTGGATATATTAATTGAAATTAGATTTCAATTCAGAATTAAAATTAGATTTTAATTCTAGCGAATGAATTAATTTAGAATAAATTCGTTAGCGACTTCCGTAATAATTTGGCGATGCATTATTATTTAATTAAATTGGATTTAATTTTGTCGCAACGAAAAATTCGTTTAATTGGATTAAACGAACCCGAGACCGAAGTGTGTTGAACAAGCCTACTTGAATTTTGAATTTAAAGTGGGGCCCACCAACTTACATCAAATGTCTTCACAAGATTGATGGTGGAAGTTGAAAGCATTTAATGAATCTTACACAACACACTTTTGACTTTTGCTTTTTTGAAAAGTATATACACTTTTTTGGAAAAAGAAATTTGTAATTTGTTTTTAGAAAGCAAATACACAAAATCAAAAACTCTCTCTTCTCTCCCTAGCCATGGCCGAATGGGTTTCTTCTTGGAGGAGAAATTTGTTCTTTCAAATTTTGTTCAAGATAGCACTTAAAGGAGTGAATCAATGTGATAGGGAAACTCACCCAAGTGTTGGAAACACTCAAGAATACTTTGAGCTTCCACCGAAATGCATAAAAATTTTGAACTCATCCGAGCAATGTTAGTATTTTCCGCAACTCTCTTGATAATTCACACAAAAATCACTCTTAGACGATCTTGGCATGTTCTAGGAACACTTACATTGGTATCAGAGAGATCTAATTTTGATTTAGAATTCTAGGGTTCATGGACATGAATTGGAAATGTAGAGCATGATTAATTGAATTAATTAAGTGTCTTGGAAGCATTAGTTTAATTAATTAATTATGGTAATTACACTTGAATTGAATTAATTTGTAATTTGGAATAATGAGTTAATTTAATTTATTGTATTTGGGCATGGTTGGCCCAAGTTTGGTTTAGGATAATTGGTTTGATCCAATTGGGCCTAAAACCATATACATAAAGACCAAATATAATAATTGGGCCTTTAATATTTTAATTGGGCCTAATGGGCCTAAATTGATTTTTGGCATATGGTGATTCCTAATTGGGCCTTGGCATCTTGGGTTTGATCCATAATGGCCAAAGCCTATGCCTAAAGAATTAATTAAAAGCCATTGGACTTTAATTAAAAAGTATTGGATACTAATTGGGCATTTGAGACCCATGTAGATTGAATTTGGAATCCAAGTCTAAAAGGCACTATTGAAAGTGTAATTATTTAATTTGGAATTAAATATGAATTAGTATTGAATATAATTTAAATTGGATTTAAAATTGTAGTTCAATATAATTCAACAATACGTACTTTGAGTATTTATTCTTAAACGAGTTGGTCTCGCGCAAATCAAATCGTTGTTTGAACATTGGATGGTCACTAATCAAAGATTAATTAATTGTATTAGATTGATTGATAACATTCTTTGTGTGAATAATTGGATGTATGTATGAATAATGTATATCAGATGGATATTAGAAGGGTGAGGACAATTTTGGAAATTGTTGTAATAAATTTAGAATTTATTAAATTAGACCTGCGTGTCCAGCTTATTATCTATTTTCTCATTGTATTTCTCTTCTAACCAATTCCCCTCATTGTAAATGAGGTTTCTTTAGAAGTATTATGTAATTGGGTAGAAGTATGAATAGTGCTAGCGGGAGAGAGGAAATGGAGACATTTGTTCTAGGAACAGTTTGTTGTATATCCATCCGCATATCATTATTAAATTTTATCGCACCTTATTATGCTTTTAGAATACATGCTTAAGGGTGTATGATGAGACCTAATTAAAGATAATAAATTGGTTGCCAATTTACGCGAAAAACCTTCATTTTATATTAAGCGTTTTTCCTTCCATTGAGTGATTCTCTCTCAAGATCCAAGATTGGCATTGGTTTGTTGGCCAAAGTCAAGACCTTTGTCCATCGCGGATGTGTTTGAATCATGAAAGCTTTGTTCCTTATCGTACGTCTTGGGCAAGTTGTGATTTGTTGGCCAAAGTCAAGGTCCCTTGTTGTTCATCGGCCTCAATTACGAAGCTTTCCCACTGTTAATGGGTCACGCTTAACTGGTTTCATTAAGCTTGTTGAGCCAAAGCCAAGGCTTAGTTGATTCAGAGGAAAAATATTAGGGAATATATTGGATATATTGGCATAAATTGGTTATATGTTTCGGACTTTGAGGTCCACATACTGGATCTATGAATTGGATGAGATCCAATTGATCTTAGAGATCTACCTAGTTAAGTTTCATACAACTTGTTGGCCAAAGTCAAGGTTGTCTGTATTTTAACGGGATCCTAGCCCACTAGGAAACTAAGTTTCCCGAGTACTCCACAAAGGGTTAGAGGCTCGCCGAAAAATAGTGGGAGACAAGTATTAAATTTACAATTTCGTTTAGATACTTGCTAATACGCGCTCATTTCATTTTTCGTCATTAAAAAAAAATTATATATATTAGTTGGACTAATATTCAATTGTTGTTTTAATTAAACAGTTGGACTGTATTCAAACTACTTCATTTATAGTTGATTATATAATTGGATTATAGTAATCAATATATTTGAATTTTACCGATCATTTATAGTTGATTATATAATTGGATTATAGTAATCAATATATTTGAATTTAACCAATCAAATTGTAATAAGTTATATAGTTAGACTATAGTAATCATTACATTAGATTGTACCCGAAATTGTTGATTGGATAATTGGACTATAACAATCAAGGTAACTGAAAGATTAGCGTCAAAGAACATAATCCTAGGTGAAAATATCTTTAACGGCCTAATTTTCTAGAATGGGAAATGAATCTCAGGATAGTCATGGAGATGACAAGTTAATCTATTTGATAGAGCGACCTCTCGGGCCTAAGCCCACAGTTGAGCAAATTGTAGAACATGAGCTTTGGAAGACTTATCGTAATGAAAACTGTAGTGCTCAATCCTTTATGCTTGCCGCAATGAATCCTTAATTTCTTTGTCAGAACTAAGGATTAGATCTTTATAGTATGATATTGAAATTGAAGGATCTTCATAGATCTATTATTAGATCTTAGAAGTACTAATTGCAAAAGAAAACTCTTGGAGAGTTAATGGCTATGCTCAAGGAGACAGAGCCAGATCTTGCAAAAGGGCAAGAAGCGCAAGACGCATCTTACTTCGACATCCCAGAAGGCTAAGGCTTCGCCGAAGGCTTCTGGGGGTGTGAAGAAAAGGGCAAGGCTAAATCGTCACAGTCTTCTGGGAAGACAAATGACATATCCCAAGATGTCTGCCTAAACTATGGAAAATGGGGTCATTGGAAGCATGACTGTCGTATGGATAAGGCAGACATGAAGGAAGTGAAGACGGGCAAGGTTCCGACTTCAGGTATGTTTATTATAAACATGTCCACTTCTGGTTTTAAAATTGGATTTTAGATACTGGATGTGGTACAAAAATATTATACTGATGTGCGAGATCTACTGATTAGCAGGAGTCTGGCTTCAGATGAGATCGACCTATGAGTCGGAAACGGGACGAGAGTCGATGTTTTGGCCGTAGAAACCTAAGTTTTGGAACTGCCCTTTGGGCATGTACTTAAATTAGGAGACTGTTATAATGTATCTAGTTTGACTAGGAACATTATCTCTGTATCTAGTTTAACTCGTTGCGGGTATACCTTTATATACTAGAACACTAAGTGTTTTGTTTATAAAGATGATATTTAGATAAGCACATTAGATGTGAATAACAGTATTTATGTTTAGAATATAAATGAATCTCAAACATATAATATGACTAACAAAAGCTCAAACTTTATAAATTTGTTGAGACTTAAAAGTGGCATTGTTGTCTGGGACACATTAACAAGATTCGTATATGTTGGATAATATGACCCATAGCGTCACTATTTGTACAGATCATAGTGTTGTTGTACAAATTAACTATGTGACAAGGAAATTGCACTCTCATCATTTGTGATTAGATCACCTTAGATATATAAATGAAGAGAGGTCCCTATGATTAGTTCCTGGACTGAGAATGATATGAGACAGTATCAGTCCTCGAAGGATTAATCATTAAAAATCCCTAGCCGAGTATTATCGAGACTGGACATCGATAATGCGGAATAGGCTAGTATTGCACTTGTGTGCGTTGTGAGGGCACAACGGCATAGTTCTCATATATATAAGTATTGGATACTTATGCAAGTGCGATAGGAGGTTGTGTTTTACCCGATGGTACGGGAAACAGCTTCGCTCTGGATAGACCCCTCGGAATCCCATTGGTATTATGAATATGTGTCTATGGGAGGCCGAAATCAAGGTAGGTGTGTATAGTCTTAACCTGAGACTTACATCGCTAATGCTTACGACAATCGATATACCTTAGTTGAGGTCGTCTAGGACTCTAACCGGTTCTGTGTACGCCAATGCCGGGTATATTGAGAATCGTAGTGTATTGGATGTGATGTCAAGACGGAAGTATCACTCCAGTCATAGTGGAGATGATGTCACGCTGGATACGGTATTAGTGCTCTTAAGTGATGCGCGGCCATCGGGATATTATGACAAGGTCATGTATATCCGATTATAGAGACTAGTTACCAGACATCCGACATGTGCTTCGTACGGGGCAGACACTTATCCAGCCCCAGGCCTAGCACGTGACTATCCGATATTGGACCGATATACACAATACAATCGTATACTACGCTTGATACAGATCTTAATATTCTTAGATGGATATGTCCGGAGAATTGGGTAGACTTGGTGCTTTGCTAGGAGTCGACCTTGTCTCGTAAAACGGTAGAACGTAGTACTTGGTACGTACGTGATTCGGATACACCGACGACCGTATTTACTGCCAACTTATCCGGAGATCTCATGGGTCGCTTCCCGATAATCCACCGATGACGCACAACTCGCACTCTTGAATAATCTGGGATTATATAGAAGAGAGAGAAAATTAATCTAGGATTAATAACGGAGATATTTTATCTAGGATAAAATATCGTCTAGAGAGAGATAACGATTAATTTGGAATTAATCGATTAAATTAATATATTCGATATATTAAACGAAATTAGATTTCGACGCGAAATTAAAATTAGATTTTAATTTGGGCGAACGAATTAATTTAGAATTAATTCGTTAGCGACGTGAATAGTGAATTCGCTAGGCGTAATCATCTAATTACGACGCGACGGAAAAATCGTTAATTTGGAATTAGCGAACCCGAGCCCGAGTGTGATTGCGAGCGCATTCGTATTTCGAATTCGAGTGCGGCGTCGCAAGTCGCATCAAGCGTCAAATCATTCGTCACATCAAGCGTCAAATCAAATGTCACTTTGAGTGATGTGATTGATTGATGTGATTGATTGATTGATTGAAAAGACAACTTATGACACTTTGAGTGATGTAAGTTGTTGGAATAGTAATAGTTGATGGGTATTGGTGTAATAGTGACTAGCTAATAACTTTTACCATTTTATTTATTTGATAAATGTTTTTGGTAATTGTTTTAGCATATTTTCTAGGAAAATATATAAGACATTTTAAGAAAATGTTTACTAAGTCTTTAACACACTTAACACATCTATCATCTCTCTCATTTCTCCTCTTCTCCTCACGCCCAAAATGGAAGATTGCTCACTGGTTTTGAACCAGAAATGGCGTGACTTTAGGGAAGCAAAGAGTGGATTTTCATGGTGAAAATTCAAGTGCTAGCACACTTACGAGTCTTGCGAAGGTGGTAGGGAGGTTCGACCATGAGCCGGGATCCATCCAACGAAGCTAGGAGCTCCGTTTCGCATCTCAAATTTCTGTTTTTGGAGACAGTGGACTGCTGCAGTTCATGCGCCAAGGCAGTGCGTTTTTGACCTTCAATCGTCTCCAAATCGACTCAACCGATCGATGTGAGTATTCCGCTACCTCCGTTGGTGTATTCACGCATGTTTTCATGTCTTGTATGATCTTGGGACCTAGATTTAAACCAACATGGCATCAAGAGCCTTAGGTTCAAGCATGAAAAATGTAGGGCTTAAAATTTGGGTAAATGTTTGTTGAGCATGATTTGAATAAATTGATTGTTTAAGTATGCTTATAACATGTCTAATGCATTTTGGTTGGACCAATTTGTTGAAAATTGATTTGGAATAATTTTCCCCAAAATATGATGTTGGCCGAATATGATGATGATTTTGGTAATTTGGAATTTTTTGATTTTGATTCATTGGATGAGTTAGAATCATATAGGATAATGTTAATTTGAATCAATTGGATTGGATTTGAATTGAACATAAAATCCCCAAATGTAATCACCTTGGCCGAATGTACTTAAGCCTTTAATGTCTTGGATTTTTGATTTTATGAACATTGGATGTGTATGAAATCATTCGGGAAGTTAATACGTGTCGATTGTGTAATTAATCGGATTGAATTCAAATCGGACAAAATAACCTTCCTTCGCCGAGAGCTATGAGCATGTATATGGGTTTGATTTTTCATTAAATGTGTTGGACATGTGATAATGAAATTGAGCATGATTAATTGGACAAATTTGATGTTTTGGAAATATTGATTTGGGTGATTAATCATGATATACACTTTGGGTAATTAAATTGGAAATTGGATTTTGGTAATTTAATTATTTGAGGCCTTAAATTGGATTTGGGCTATTAATGTTGTAATTGGGCCTATTGGGCTTGATTTTATCAAGTTGGGTTTAGGCCAAATGGATTGGATCCAATTGGGCCCAAAACCTTAACCATAAAGCCCAAATGCAACTAATGAACCTTTAAAGTTCAATTGGGCCTAATGGCCAAGATTGATTTATGGGCTTATGGGGTAAATCCCGGATTGGACTTTGGTTATCGGTTTGACCCGAGTTGACCAAAAGTCCACGCCTTAAGAAATCAATTAAAAGCCCATTGGACTTTAATTGAATTGACGTTGGACATTAATCGGTCTTTGAGACGCGTTACGATTAAATTTGGAATTTAAGTCGTAAAAGGTTTATTAGATAAAGTGTGTGATGTTTAATTTGGAATTGAATATTGAATTAGTATTAAATACATGTTAAATTAGATTTAATGATGTAGTTTAATTTAATTCATGAATTTGCACTTTAAATACTTATTCGCAAAAACGAGTTTGACTCGAACAAAATCAAATCGTTGTTTGAACATTGGATGATCACTTAATTATCAGATTAATTAATTTGATTAGATTGATTGATAGCATGCTTATGTGTGTGAATACGTGGTTGTGTTGAATGAATAATGTATATCGGATGGATATTAGATGGGTGGGCAATTTTAGAAATTGTTGTAATAAATTCGATTTATTAAATTGGACCTGCGTGTCCAGCCTTATCACCTCTATTCTCTTTGTATTCTCTTCTCACCTATTCCCCTCAATGTAAATGAGGTTTCTTTAGAAGTGTAGTGTAAGGGGTAAAAGTAATACAAGTGCTAGCTTGAGTGAGAAAGGGAGAGATTTGATCTAGGATCAATGTGTTAAGTATCCATCCGCATATCATTATTATTTATTTTCATATGCGCTTTATTATGTGTTTAGAATGCATGTTTAAGGGTGTATGATGATGAGACCTTAACAAAGATAATTAAATTGGTAGCCAATTTGCACGCGAAAAGCCCTCATCAAATATCATGCGTCTTTTCCTTCCATTGAGTGATTCTTACTCAAGATCCTAGATTGGCATGGGTTGTTGGCCAAAGTCAAGCCCTTGTCCGTCAAGATGTGTTTGAATCACGAGGCTTTGTTCCATATTGGTGTCTTGTCCAAGTTGTGGTTTGTTGGCCAAAGTCAATACCACTTCTTGTCCAACGACATTGATTACGAAGCTTCCATGGTCAATGGGTCCGCGCTTGACTGGGATCATTAGGTTTGTTGTGCCAAAGCCAAGGCCTAGTTGATTCAGAGGAAAAAGGTTAGGGTATATATTGGATATATAGGCATATATAAGATATATGTTTAGGACTTGGATGTCCACCTACTGGATCTAGGAGTTGGATGAGATCCAATTGATCTTCGAGATCTACCTAGTTAATTATCATACAATTTGTTGGCCAAAGTCAAGATTGTGTGATTTTTAACGGGATCCTAGCCCACTAGGAAACACGGTTTCCCGAGTACTCGACAGAGGGTTAGAGGCTCGACGAAAAATAGTGGGAGGCAAGTATTGAATTTGCAACATTCGTTCGAATACTCGCTAAACGCGCTCATCTATTTTATTCGTCATATTATTAAAAAAGTATTAGTTGGACTAATATTTTATGTTGTTTTTAAAATATATATAGTTGGACTATATACAAACTCATTCAATATATAGTTGATTTTATAATTGGATTATAGTAATCAATATATTGAATTAAATTATAGTTGATTTTATAATTGGATTATAGTAATCAATATAATTGATTAAAAGATAGTTGATTTTATAATTAGATTATAGTAATCAATATTAAAATTATAGTTGATTAAATAATTGGATTATTGTAATCATTATAATAAATAGTACCTTATTATATTGATTAAATAGTTGGACTATTGAAATCAAGAAAGAATTGAAAAGTTGAATATTTAAAATATATAATCCTTGGATTAAATGTTTTAAATGATTTAATTTTCATATTGGGAATAAATAATAGGTTAATTTATTTGATAAAATAACTTATTATGACTAGGCCCATAATTAAGCAAATAAGTAGAGCATAAAATCTTTGGAAGATTTATGATGATGACTTTAGTGCTTAATTTAATATACTTGACAATAAATCTATCTTTAGACTTAAAAGTATTAAATTGCAATTAATAATTCTTAGAGAATGATTTGACTATTCTAGGGGTGAAAGTCAAAGTTTGCAATTGGGCGTGTTGCACAAGGTGCACATCGTTTCAATATTCCGAAACCCAAGGCTTGGCCAAAGGTTTGTGAAATATTGAAAAGATAATTGACATATCCCAAAGTGACTACCATTTGGATATGGAAGACACGAAGGAATTAAAGAAAGGGCGAGGCTCTAACTTTAAAATATTTGTCAAAGTTATGTTCACTACTAGTATTGAAATTAGATTTTAAATACTTAGTGTGGTACATAAAATATATGTATTGATGTTCAGAATCTGCTTTGAGCAGGATACTGACTTCAAGCTGAGATTACTCTGCGAATCGGAAACGGGACGAAAGTTGCTGTTTCGACCGTAGATACCTAAGTTTAGGAACTACCCTTCGGGTATGTACTTAAATTAGGAACTGTTATAATGTAACTAGTTTGACTAGAGACATTATCTCTATATCAGTGTTTAATCCGTTGCGGATAAACCTTTATATTCTTGAACACTAAGTGTTTCATTATATAAAGATGATACTGAGATAAATACATTAGATGTGAATAACAGAATTTATATTTTGAATATAAATAAAATCTCAAACATATAAAATGACAAATAAATAGCTCAAATTGATTTGATTATAGAGACTTATTTGTGGTATTGTTGTCTAGGACACATTTTTAACGAGACTCGTATATCCACACTTTTGAAGAGTGGGTACTAGGACTGATTTGACTATTCAAATAAAGTCTGCGAATCTAGTTTATTAGGTAAAGTACCTAAAATAGTATTTACTTGGTAATAGTATAAGGGCCACCAATCTGTTAGCCATATTCATGGTGAAGTTAGTGGGCCCATATCTAGCTAGGCTATGTGAACATGAATATTTCGTGACCTTAACGGATGTAACATCACGTTATGGTTATGTGTTTCTTTTGAAGAACACAGATCGGAAACTATTAGGGTTTCGACACGAAGTAGATTAACAGATCGACTGTAGTATTATGCCGTCACGGTAAGACCGTAATGGAAAATACTTAAGCAGTAAGTTTCAAACACATGAAAGAGTATAGTATTCTTTCAGATGAGGACTCCTCCCGAGACACGTCAGTTAGACGGTGTGTCCGAACTAAAAACCGAATTTTGTTGGACATGATAAGGTTTATCACGAGTCGCTCTGAGCTACTGTTTCCTTCTAAAGGATATGTATTAACAGTGCAAAACTTATTTAGAATAAGGTTCCATATAAATCTATTTGACAGATATCATATAGGATATGAACAGGAAAGAAACGGGGTTTCTCATTCCTGATAATTTGGGTATGCCAGGCATAACGTTTGGATGATACCAAACTAAGGACCCAAATTGGATAAGTGCCAATATAGGTTATCCTAAGGGAAACCTTAAGTATAGTACTTATAAATCTCACATGAGAACAATGTGATTGTTGCTCACCATGCGGTTTTCCTGAGAGGAATACCGATATGCAGTGGTCAGTGGGAGGATAGTGATACTCGATGAAAATCGGAGTAATACTGTTCTAGGCACGAAGTCCTTAATGGAACACAAATAGTTCATCTATGATGAATCTATACCATTAATCTTCAAATACACAAGAAATTAGTAGATCGGATAGAGTCAGAAAACAACCTAGGGTATGGGTTTCTGATCTAACCTCATAAAGATGTCAATCTTATGAAGGTATATCCACCGACTACGTTTTGAGGAAGTGATACGAGGTATCGACTCCCTATTATGGCAAAGTGCCATGAGTCCGAAATGGATTCCATGTAAAACAACTATGTTTGGATACTAGTTGTTGTACCGCAAGGCATTGTGCCTATTGGTACTGTAATCGTCTTCAAGGAAGACATACATGGAAGGCAACATACCAACGTACAAAGCTAGGCTTTTGACGGAAATGTATCGTTATCAACATTGTGTTAATAACGGTTCAACCTTTTACCTGTTGCCATGGTAAATCCATTTTGATAATGCTTGTTGATAACTGCGTATTTCATTTATGAAATGTGTCAGTTGTAGATCAAAATCGCTTTCCTGAAGAGGAAACCTCTTGGAGGATGCTTACAACATCCTGACGATTTTGTATAACCGACAAACGAGGTTTGCGGGTTAATCGATCCATGTTGGATTAATGCAAGCGTAAGGTTCTTGGAACTGTCGTTTTGAAATAATCATAATGATTTATGATTTGACTCAAAACGAAATAATTCTTGTGTATATATGGAGGTTAGTGGGAGCGCACTGACAATGAATGTCCTGTATAAAATAATGATAATAATGTCATTTCATGGAAATGAAATTCCATAAAAGCAATTGGTGAAAGCTTGGCTTTCATAGATATTCTTTCAATAGAAATTCTCCGTAGAATTCTGGGGAGTAACAACCTTTATTCAAGGAATAAAGATCTACTGGATAGATTTGGAGTTGTTAACACTCTCTGGGAAATTGTACATTTAAAATGTACTTGATAGGGTGTCTCATACGCTTCGAGCATATGGAGTCACAATTGGGTCAATCCAAGTGATAGTCATTGGATTGAACATTAAGAACATCTGTTAGTATCTGAGAGAACTAAAGATGTTGTCTTAAACTATGGAGAAGGAGAACTTGAAGTGACTGGGATCACTGCTGCAAGTTTCCAAACAGTAAAATACTGCGGTACTATAAAGTTTGAATAACGGGACAATGAGCTAGAAATCTTCCGAGCAAGATACTGTTGCCGAATAAACAACAAATGCAGATTATTGCTGCAGCTGAGGCAGCAATAGAAGCCATTTGGGTCGATAATAAATCTAATTAGATTAGATATAGTTCTGTTAGCAGCTGAGCTAGGCGTCAGCACAAGGCTAAAGAATTAAAGGTCTCATCGACGATCCAGATATATACTTCTTATCATCTGATTCGTTCGGATCATACATCGTGGCGATGTGATGATCGTATAAATCGCGTCAGACGATATCATACAAATCCGCTGACGAAAATCTTTCCTCAGCAATTTGAGCGAACCGTACATAGTTCGGGTGTTAGACACTCGAGTGACTGGCTATGTGCCAAGTGGGAGATTGTTGGATAATATGACCCATAGCGTCACTATTTGTATAGATCATAGTGTTGTTGTACAAATTAACTATGTGACAAGGAAATTGCACTCTCATCATTTGTGATTAGATCACCTTAGATATATAAATGAAGAGAGGTCCCTATGATTAGTTCCTGGACTGAGAATGATATGAGACAGTATCAGTCCCCGAAGGATTAATCATTAAAAATCCCTAGCAGGAGTATTATCGAGACTGGACATCGATAATGCGGAATAGGCTAGTATTGCACTTGTGTGCGTTGTGAGGGCACAACGGCATAGTTCTCATATATATAAGTATTGGATACTTATGCAAGTGCGATAGGAGGTTGTGTTTTACCGATGGTACGGGAAACAGCTTCGCTCTGGATAGACCCCTCGGAATCCCATTGGTATTATGAATATGTGTCTATGGGAGGCCGAAATCAAGGTAGGTGTGTATAGTCTTAACCTGAGACTTACATCGCTAATGCTTACGACAATCGATATACTTTAGTTGAGGTCGTCTAGGACTCTAACCGGTTCTGTGTACGCCAATGCCGGGTATATTGAGAATCGTAGTGTATTGGATGTGATGTCAAGACGGAAGTATCACTCCAGTCATAGTGGAGATGATGTCACGCTGGATACGGTATTAGTGCTCTTAAGTGCTGCGCGGCCATCGGATATTATGACAGGTCATGTATATCCGATTATAGAGACTAGTTACCAGACATCCGACATGTGCTTCGTACGGGGCAGACACTTATCCAGCCCCAGGCCTAGCACGTGACTATCCGATATTGGACCGATATACACAATACAATCGTATACTACGCTTGATACAGATCTTAATATTCTTAGATGGATATGTCCGGAGAATTGGGTAGACTTGGTGCTTTGCTAGGAGTCGACCTTGTCTCGTAAAACGTAGAACGTAGTACTTGGTACGTACGTGATTCGGATACACCGACGACCGTATTTACTGCCAACTTATCCGGAGATCTCATGGGTCGCTTCCCGATAATCCACCGATGACGCACAACTCGCACTCTTGAATAATCTGGGATTATATAGAAGAGAGAGAAAATTAATCTAGGATTAATAACGGAGATATTTTATCTAGGATAAAATATCGTCTAGAGAGAGATAACGATTAATTTGGAATTAATCGATTAAATTAATATATTCGATATATTAAACGAAATTAGATTTCGACGCGAAATTAAAATTAGATTTTAATTCGGGCGAACGAATTAATTTAGAATTAATTCGTTAGCGACGTGAATAGTGAATTCGCTAGGCGTAATCATCTAATTACGACGCGACGGAAAAATCGTTAATTTGGAATTAGCGAACCCGAGCCCGAGTGTGATTGCGAGCGCATTCGTATTTCGAATTCGAGTGCGGCGTCGCAAGTCGCATCAAGCGTCAAATCATTCGTCACATCAAGCGTCAAATCAAATGTCACTTTGAGTGATGTGATTGATTGATGTGATTGATTGATTGATTGAAAAGACAACTTATGACACTTTGAGTGATGTAAGTTTTGGAATAGTAATAGTTGATGGGTATTGGTGTAATAGTGACTAGCTAATAACTTTTACCATTTTATTTATTTGATAAATGTTTTTGGTAATTGTTTTAGCATATTTTCTAGGAAAATATATAAGACATTTTAAGAAAATGTTTACTAAGTCTTTAACACACTTAACACATCTACATCTCTCTCATTTCTCCTCTTCTCCTCATGCCCAAATGGAAGATTGCTCACTGGTTTTGAACCAGAAATGGCGTGACTTTAGGGAAGCAAAGAGTGGATTTTCATGGTGAAAATTCAAGTGCTAGCACACTTACGAGTCTTGCGAAGGTGGTAGGGAGGTTCGACCATGAGCCGGGATCCGTCCAACGAAGCTAGGAGCTCCGTTTCGCATCTCAAATTTCTGTTTTTGGAGACAGTGGACTGGTGCAGTTCATGCGCCAAGGCAGTGCGTTTTTGGCCTTCAATCGTCTCCAAATCGACTCAACCGATCGATGTGAGTATTCCGCTACCTCCGTTGGTGTATTCACGCATGTTTTCATGTCTTGTATGATCTTGGGACCTAGATTTAAACCAACAGTATATCCACACTTTCGAAGAGTGGATACTAGGACAGATTTGATTCTAATTCATATGATGTCTATGAATCTAGTTTATTAGGCAAAGTGCCTAGAACACCTTTTACTAGGTAAAAGTGCAAGTGCCATCGATCTGTTAGCCCTCGTTCATAGTGACGTAAGTGGGCCCATGTCTAGCTAGGATAGAGATGAATATGAATACTTCGTAACCTTTACTGATGTGCATCACGTTACGGTTATGTGTATCTTATGAAACACAAATCAGAAACTTTTAGAGTTTCAACACGAAGTAAGAAAACAGACCGGTAAAAGTATTAAAAACATTACGGTTGGACTATAGTGTAAAATACTTGATCTTATGAGTTTCAAGATTACTTGAAAGAGTATGGTATTCTTTCACAGTGGACTCCTCTCGGGACACCTCAATTTGACGGTGCGTCGGAAAAGAGAAACCGAACTTTGTTGGACATGGTTAGGTTAACAATGAATCGTTCTGAGCTACCAATTTCCTTCTGAGGATACATATTAAATAGTGTAATACTTATTTTGTATAAGGTTCCATGAAAATATGTTAGACAGACTTCATATTAGATATGACCAGGAAAGAAACTGGGTTTCTCATTCCTAAAGATTTGGGAATGCTGGGCATATGTTTTGATGATACTAAACTAGAACCCAAATCGGATAAGTGCCTATTTATAGGTTGTCATAGGGAAACCAAAGTATAGTACTTATACAACTCACAAGAGAACAATGTAATTGTTGCTATCCATACGGTTTTCCTAAGAGGAATTCCTATATGCAGTGATAAGTGGGAGGAAAGTAAAACTCGATGAAAATTGGAGTAATACTGTTCCAAGCACCGAGTCCTCACAGAACACCAACAGTTCATCAGGGATGAAATTGTACCAATAATCTTCGAATACACAAGAACCGCGTAGGTCAGAGAGAGTCAGAAAACAACCTAAGAGGTATGGGTTTCTAATCTCACCTCATGTAGATATTAATCTTATTGAGGAAGACGAACCGGCTACATATGAAGAAGTGATACAAGGTATCAACTCCTTTTATGGCAAAGAGCCATAAAGTCCGAAATGGATTCCATATATACCAACTAAGTTTGGACACTGGTTGATATACCAGAAGGTATTGTTCCTATTGGTACTAAATGTGTCTTTAAGGAAGACATACATGGATGGCAATATATAAATGTACATAGCTAGGCTTGTAACGAAAGGGTATCGTCATCAACATTGTGTTAATAAAGAAAAATGTTTTTCACTTGTTGACATGATTAAATCCATTTGGATAATGCTTGCTAATGCTGCATATTTCATTTATGAAATATGGCAAATGAACGTCAAAACCGCTTTCCTTCATGGAAACCTTTTTGGAGGATGTTTACAACATCTTGACGGTTTTGTCATGCCAAAACATGTAAACAAGGTTTGCAAGTTAAATCGATCCATTTATTGATTGAAGCAAGCATTTTGTTCTTGGAACCAACATTTTGATGAGATCATAATGGTATATGATTTCATTCGAAATGAATATGATTCTTGTGTATATAAGAAGGTTAGTGGGAGCGCACTGACAATAAATGTCCTATAAGTTGATGATGTATTTGTAGGCACTGCATTTTTACATATAAGTCCCGATGATGAGTCTCACATGGAGACACTACCTCTTAAGTTACGGAAGCCACGGGAAACGGACGTCGGAAGGGAAAAGTCAAGAATTGACCCTTTGTTGGATTTAATTCGTTTGCTTAGCCTCGGGTTCACTTGTTGGATCTCTGTTTTAACTGTTAGCCTTGGCCCATGCCCCTACAAGTCACACACCAAGGCCATACATCACCAAACCACACACCAAGCCCACCAAGACACACCAAAGTCACGCCCATAAGCCCACCAAACCCTTCAAGTCACGCCCATGCCTTCCAAAATAACAAAATCACACATTAAACACATGCTAAAATCAAGACAAATCATCTTCCCTAATTAAAAGATACAAACCAAATCTCATCAAACACTTTCCTAATCCAATTAAATCACATTCCTAAACTAAATAAAATAAAATCAAATCAAATAAAATCTCATCAAACACTTTCCTAATTCAAGTAAATCATATCCATAATCAAAAGAGAAGAAATTAAATCAATCACTTCCCTAATTAAAAGATACAAACCAAATCTCATCAAACACTTTCCTAATCCAATTAAATCACATTCCTAAACTAAATAAAATAAAATCAAATCAAATAAAATCTCATCAAACACTTTCCTAATTCAAGTAAATCATATCCATAATCAAAAGAGAAGAAATTAAATCAAATCACTTCCCTAATTAAAAGATTTTTCCTTATCACATACTAATTTAAAAGATATTCCCTTTAATGCACAAATCCTTCTCCTTCTCAAACAAGGAAAGCCCCCATCCCTTTGCCTATAAAAGAACCCCCTCAACAACACATTAAACCCCTAACATTCACGCACCAAGAGCTGATTCACCACATCCACGCCCCTTTTTCTATCACAAACAGAACCTATACCGACAAACCCTAGCAGCCTTCGGCAAAGCAACAAAAGAACCATAAACCCTAGTAGCTCTTGGCCTTATTCTTCACACACTTACGGCTCCCTCACCATTCACACACTCAGGCCACGCACTTGGCTTCACATAAACACACACAGCACCTTTTGTGACACGCCACTTCACTGCCCACGAAACCCACACACACACATAGCCCACAAACTAGGCCACTAAAGCACACAACACTCACTTCCCCTAGACGCACATAAGTAGCTCCTCCACCGATCAAAATAGGCCACAAAATAACATCCCTTAGCCACGATGATAACCATGCAGCCACTGATGTAAATCACACTAAACACTTGCACTCTTTCACGTAAAACACCCCCACATAAGCCATACACTCACGCCAAACACAGCCACATAAGCCATATATTCGCACCAAACAGTCCTTAAAATTGCACCAAATAGCCCCTTATAACCCCGCAAACTGTTCACGCAAAACAACTCCAATTCACGTCTAAACCGTCCTATTTTACCACCGCAAACTGCACTAAAAATCAACCCTACAACCACCGCAAAACATGCCCCCAAACAACCTTAAAACCACAGCCCAAACCAATCTAAATAACCCGCAAAACAGTCCATAAGTTTCCTTAAAATAGTGACAAAAAAATACAGCGAAAATAGCAGTGAAACGGAGTGAAAACAGCAACCTAAATAGTGAAACAACGAGGAAAAATGTTGGATTAGTGAACCGGAAGAGTTACGGAGCATCAACCATTCTGACGGTCGTGTAACGCGCTTTTGAGAGACGACAAAAGAGGTTAGACCTGAGGGCACCTTTTTATTTATTATCTTTCATTTTTTTTATTTATTTTAATACTTTATTTCGCATGAGTGTTGTGGATTGGTGCATGATGTGATTTCTGGATGAACGAAATATGTGTTCTCTCTTGTGGTATATCGGATGGAAACCCAGACGTAAATTCCGTAGCCAAATCCGAATGGACATTATTACTGTTTATACTCGGGATACAATGCCACGTACCACTTGAGAGACACACGTATTTGTTTTCATCCAACCTTGTATTCGAGCATGATTTAGCCTAGTATGTTATTTATTTATAAGCATGATTACGTTAATTTTTTATGCATGATTTAGTTGTTTATTTTTAAGCATGATTAGTTATTTATTTTGCGTTTGGAATTTGCATTATGTTTAAGTTGTTCTTTGTTTTTCGCATTATATAATTGAAGTATGTTCATGAGATTGCCGTGTGTTATTGTATGTTTGCCGTTATGATGACTTACTTTCGAAGCATGCAAACTTAGACGTAGGATTTACTTTCATGAATGAGAACTAGATCTACCTTAGAAATCTGGCACAAGATATCCCTGACTGTAAATTCCAGCACTTGCCGCGAGAAAAGAATCAGATGGCAGAAGCATTGGCAACATTAGCCGCAACTTGGGAAAATCCAGAGAAATTGGTGATGAGACCACTGGTGTTGACAACAGCGAGTAAACCTGTTTATGAGATAGAGAGAATCTTGGAAATAGAGATCAACGATGGAAAACCTTGGTATCATGATGTCCAGCGGTACTTAGAATATGGGAACTCCCGGAGGAAGCGAGTAGAAAGGATAGGATAGCCATTCAGAAGTTGGCTTTTCAGTATGTGAGTTTGAAGGGAGAATTGTACAAGAGATAAGCGAATGGCATTCAGTTGAAGTGTTTGAGAAAAGAACAGGCTCATAAGGGGATGGAAGAAGTACATGCTGGAGTGTGTGGACCGCATATGAATGGGTTGAATCTGTCTCGTAAGATAAGGCTTTTTCTGGTCGACCATGGAAGCTGACTGCGCGAAGCTGGTAAAGCACTGTCATGGTTGTCAAGCGCATGGTAACTTGAATCATTTACCGCACACAGAGTTGTATGGGCTGTCAGAGCCGTAGCCTTTCTCAGCATGGGGAATTGATATAATCGGACAGATTCGACCGAATGCATCGAATGGACATCGCTTTATAGTAGTGGCAGTAGACTACTTTTCAAAATGGGTGGAAGCCGAGTCATTCTGCAATGTTACAGCAAAGTAAATGGCAAAGTTCATAGCTCAGAATCTCATTTGTCGATATGGTATGCCACACCACGTGGTCATGGACAATGGAGTCCAGTTTTAGGGAGAGACAAAGACGATGCTGTAGAAGTATGGAATAGGCCATCACAAGTCCTCACCTTACAGGCCACATGCTAATGGGGCAGTCGAGGCAGGCAACAAGACCATAAAGACGATTTTAGCCAAGATGACAGAGAATTACAAAAATTGGGCCGATAACCTACCATATGCCCTGTGGGGGTACATAATTCGGTAAGAACGGCTACAGGCGCCACGCCATATTCTTTGGTCTACAGAATAGAAGCGGTACTGCCAGTGGAAGTCGAGATACAGTCTATGCGGGTATTAGCAGAAGCAGAATTGCATGAACAAGAATGGGCCTCGCAGAGGTTTGAACAGTTAGCATTGATGGATGAGAAGAGGATGAGGTCCTTGCATCTTATGCAGATATACCAGAAGAGGTTAGCTCGAGCATTTAATAAGAAGGTGTGTCCCATCAAGATCAGAAAGGGTGATTTGGTGCTTAAGCAGTTGAAGCCGTCGACAACAGACCCGAGAGGAAAATTTAGACCAAACTGGGAGGGAACCTACATCGTCCAGAAAGTAATGGGAAATGGAGCAGTGAGACTGTCAGACTTGGAAGGGAATGAGTTCACCGAGCCGATCAACGTTGACAGATTGAAGCAGTACTTTGCCTGAGGAAAAGAAGACTGAGCAGTCACCAAGAGAATTTGCAGAAGACCTAACCCGACGGGGATAGAAAACTCATGCATGCATGCATACACGTAACATATTTTGCATTCCTTTATATGTTTGTTTTGTTTTGTATTCACAGGGTTTTAAGAAGAAAAAAAGAGAAAGCAGCAAATATAAGCCAGTCAGAATCAGCAATAGTACAGTCAGTTTCAGAAATGAATCGGTATTGGTTTTAGGGATGAGTCCCAGGGTTGAGGCTCATATCAGTCAGTTTCGGAGATGAGTCACAGGGTTGAGGCCCATATCAGTATAGTTTCGAGGATGAGTCTCAGGGTTGAGGCCCACGCCAGTATCAGTTTCAGGAAGGAATTTCAGGGGACGAAGCCCACACTGCTCAGCAGTCGAAAGGAAGAATTCCATGGAATGAATGAGTGAAAAAAAAGAAAAAAAAGAGAAGTCTTTGATAGTTAAGCATATATCCGGTGATGACACTGTTTGCTGTAGGGAGAAAGCCATAGAAACGATAAGTGCAAGATGTGCTCTCATCCGGTATTCTGAATGGATTGATCTCGGCTAGACCCACGAGCACTTGATTACAGGATCTCAATAGTAGAAGCCTGAGTAGTTGGCGAGATGAATAGTTGAAGAGATGATAGATCAGTGAATGACCGTTTGCCTGGATGTCCACCCTAGTTTACTTATGCTACGATATATGATATTGATGGAAACAAAGAAAAAGTCTCTGCAATGAAAAGAAAAGAAAAAATAGACCATCTATAACTGATAAGCGTGAAACTACCCATGGGCGAGTATTAGGACCACCATGAGGAGAAATACTACCTTAAAGGGTAGGTGTGTCAAAGAAAAAAGAAATGAAAAGAAGACCATATCAAGTTGAGTATGATGAAGTAATCACAAAATGTGATTAAGACATTCAGGTTGGTTAGACCCACTGATCCGATTCTCCGAGACAAAATCGTCGAGTTGGCTTACTTAAGGAATAAGCTGTGAAAGAGCCCTGACACACACACACTAGGAGTCTAGTTCGAATCACCTGTTCATACGATCGGAGTTGAGTGTATCGAGTACTTTGAAGGTTCTTAGGTTTCGACGCGAAGCATTCGTTGAGGATGAAAATATGTCTAACTATCAGGATTATCTTGAGAAGAGGCAATACAATATGTTGAAATGAAACGTCAGCATCAGTAGTAGTCTTGTCGAGTATGGCACTCTGGGGGTGAGGCCCACATCAGCATCAGTAGCAGTTTGGCCAGGTATGGCACTCTGGGGGCGAGGCCCACATTAGCATCATTAGTATCGGTTTTGCTGGGTATGGCACTCCGGGTATGGAGACACAACATCAGTTTTGCCCGGTATGGCACTCTGGGTATGGAGACACAACATCAGTTTTGCCAGGTACGACACTCCGGGTATGGAGACACAACATCAGTTTTGCCAGGTATGGCACTCCGGGTATGGATATATCACAGCGACGCCTCGGGTATGAGGTTTAGCATGCCAGAGACGGCACTCCAGGTATAGAGACACAACATCATTTTGCCAGGTACGGCACTCCGGGTATGGAGATATCACAGCGACGCCTCGGGTATAGGGTTTAACATGCCAGGTACGGCACTCCGGGTATGGAGATATCACTGCGACACTCTAGGTATGGAGACGCAACGCGAACACCTCGGATTTGGGGTTTAGCTTGCCAGGTACGACACTCCGGGTATGGAGATATTTTTAGACAGTTATGACCCATAGCGTCACTATTTTGTAAATGATATTGTATTATTGTACAAACATTAACTATGTAGTATGAAATTGCCTTTTACCGTTTTGTAATTTATTTACTTTGATATAAATGGTAAGAGTCCCTATGATTAGTTCCGGATTGTGATGATATGAGACGGTATCATCCATAAAGTTTAATAATTAAATATCCATAGTCGTAGTATTATCGAGATTGGACATCGATAATGCGGAATAGACTAGTACTGCATTGTGCATGTTGTGAGGGCACAACTGAAATAGTTCTCATATATTAAGTATATGATACTTATGCAAGTGCGGTAGAAGGTTGGTTTTACCGTGGTACGGAAAACAGCTTCGCTCTGGATGACCCCGCGGATCCCATTGGTAGTATGTCTGCGTGTCTATGGGAGTCCGCTTCAGGGTAGGTGCATATGATCTTAACCTGAGACTTGCATCGCTAGTACTTACGACAATCGGTAAACTTTAGGTTTGGTGGTCCAGGGCTTTAACGGGTTCTGTGTAACCTCTTTTGGATTTATCGAGAATCGTAGTGTATGGGTGTGATGTCAAGATGGAAGTATCACTTCAGACATATGGAGATGATGATCGCCGAGGGATACAGAACTAGTAACTCTATAATGTTTGCAACCATCGGGAAATATGACTAGTCAGGATTATCCGATTCAAAGAGACTGGTTGCTTGATGTCGATATGTGTATCGTACGGGGCATACACATCTCCAGCCCCAGGCCTACATGTGATCATCCGATACTGGTTCGATATACACTATACTACGGTTCTACACCTGTTATAGATCTTATATTCCAATAAGAATATTTCTGGAGAATTGGGTAGGCATGGCGTTTTGCTAGAGGCTAACCTTGTCTTGTAATCGGTAAAAACGGAGAGTACTGGTACGTACGTATTCAGATAATTGACGGCCGTATTTACTGCAAACATATCCAGAATCTCTTGGGCCGCTTCCCGAAGATTCACCAATGACGTATGATTCAAACTCGATTAATCTGGGATTAATTACGGAGAGAATTATCTTGGATAAAGTACTATACAAAGAGAGAGGAACGATTAATTGGAATTAAACGTAAAATTATTATATTCGATATAATAATCGAAATTCGATTTCGACGCGAAATTAAAATTAGATTTTAATTCGGGCAAACGAGTAATTAGAATTAATTCGTTAGCGACGTAAATAATAATTTCATAGGCGCAATTATTTATTTAAATTCGATTTAATTAACGTCGCGACGTAAGTTCGGATTTCGGAAATATCGAACCCGACGCGTGAGTGACGTGGGCCCACTTTCATTGGAAACGTGGGGGCCCACATGACAAATGTCATTTTATGCATTATTAATTGTTAATACATTGCATGGTGATAGTGTTAAATACACTCAATGGTTTTGCATGGAGTTGGAGTGTTTGACACTCTAAGCCATTGCTGATTGTGTCATAAGTTATTATTAATTTAATAAATATTATGGCATAAATAAAATTGATTTTGTAACAAAAATCATTCAACTTGTTAGACATTATGTCCCATAGCGTCACTGTTTGTAAATGATATTGTATTATTGTACAAAATTAACTATGTGATAATGAAATTGCCTTTTGCCGTTTTGTAATATTATTTACTTTGACTTATAAATGGCGAAAGTCCATATGATTAGTACCTGGACTGAGAATGATATGAGACAGTATCAGTCCCCAAAGGTTTAATCATTAAATATCCCTAGGTAGTATTATCGAGACTGGACATCGATAATGCGGAATAGACTAGTATTGCGCTTGTGCACGTTGTGAGGGCACAACGGCATAGTTCTCATATATTTAAGTATTGGATACTTATGCAAGTGCGATAGGAGGTTGTGTTTTACCGATGGTACGGAAAACAGCTTCGCTCTGGATAGACCCCGCGGAATCCCATTGGTAGTATGTCTACGTGTCTATGGGAGGCCGCATCAGGGTAGGTGTATATGGTCTTAACCTGAGACTTACATCGCTAGTACTTGCGACAATCGGTAAACTTTAGTTTTGGTGGTTGGGGACCTTAACCGGTTCTGTGTACACCTCTTCTGGGTTTATCGAGAATCGTAGTGTACTGGATGTGATGTCAAGATGGAAGTATCGCTTCAGACATATGGAGGTGATGATCACGCAGGACACAGAACTAGTACTCTATAAAAGGTTGCAACCGTCGGGACAATATGACAAGGTCAGGATTGTCCGATTTAAAGAGACTAGTTGCTTGATGTCCGATATATGTTTCGTACGGGGCAGACACATCTCCAGCCCCAGGCCTAGCATGTGATCATCCGATACTGGATCGATGTACGGAATACTACGGTATACTACGCCTGATACAGATCTTATATTCCTATAAGAATATTTCTGGAGAATTGGGTAGGCATGGCGCTTTGCTAGAAGCCAACCTTGTCTTGTAAATCGGTAAGACGTAGTACGAGGTACGTACGTGTTCGGATTATCCGACGACCGTATTTACTGCCAAAATATCCGGAGATCTCTTGGGTCGCTTCCTGAAGATTCACCTATGATATTTGATTCGGACTTAATTAATCTTGGATTAATTGCGGAGAAACTTTATCTTGGATAAAGTGCCTAATTTAGAGAGAGAACGATTAATTTGGAATTAATCGATAAAATTATTGTATTCGATATAATAATCGAAATTCGATTTCGACGCGAAATTAAAATTAGATTTTAATTCGGGCATACGAGTTAATTTAGAATTAATTCGTAAGCGACGTAAATAATAATTTCGCTAGGAGCGATTATTTATTTAAATCCGATTTAATTAACGTCGCGACGCAAGTTCGGTATTTCGGAAATATCGAACCCGAACGCGTGAGTGGACGTGGGCCCACTTTCATTGGGAACGTGTGGGGCCCACATGACACTTGTCATTATATGCATTATTTTATTGATAAGGCATTGCATGTTAATAGTGTACAAAACACTCTAAGGCATTGCATGGTGATAGTGTGCATTACACTCAAAGGCTTTGCATGGAGTTTGAGTGTTTGACACTCTAAGCCATTGCATGGTTTATGTCATAGATTTATTATTTATTTAATAAATTATAACATAAATATAAATTGATTTTTGGTAAAAAAAAGATCAATTAAGACTTTACACAAAATCTCTCTTCTCTCTCAAATTGCCGAGAACTCCATTGACAAGGGCAAGGAAGATTTGATCTTCTATTTCTCCAATTTTGCTAGCACAAGCAAGGGATCAAAAGAGGTGATAGGGAAACCATCAAAGAGCTTGGAATACAAAAGCTTGGAGCTTCAAGTCTTCTTCCTCCTCTTGGCCGAATCTTCCAACACTTGGAGCTTCCACCATTTGATCATCTTCTTCATCACATAGCTTTGTAAGTATGATTCCGCCATGCTTCAAGTCTTTTATATATATTCATTTATAGTATTTCATGAATGCTTAATCTTTCCTTGGGACATATTATAGAAACAACAATGGTATCATTGAGCTAGGTTTAAGCATGAAATACTTTAGGTTAAAATTTGATAAAATTGGTTGAAGCATGTTCTTGTGAAATTTGATGAATAAGTATGCTTGCATGTATATAGAATGATGTTATATGGAATCAATTTTATGAAAAATGCATTGGATGATTTTTCCCCAAAATTTTAACCTTGGCCGAATGGTGTGATAAAATTGATTAAAGCATGTTCTTGTGAAATTTGATGAATAAGTATGCTTGCATGTATATAGAATGATGATACATGGAATCAATTTTATGAAAAATGCATTGGATGATTTTTCCCCAAAATCTTAACCTTGGCCGAATGGCATGAAGAAATTGATATAAGCATGTTCTTATGAAATTTGATTAATAAGTATGCTTGCATGTGTATAACATGATGTTATATGGAATCAATTTTATGAAAAATGCATTGGATGATTTTTCCCCAAATTCATGCCTTGGCCGAATGTGTTGCTACTTGGAGTGGATTGGATTTTTTTGTGTTTAAGATCATGGATGACTTAGAACGTCTATGGGACGTAGATTAGTAATTCAATCGGATTGAAAAACAAATCGACACAAAAACTCACCTTGGCCGAATGTACTAAGACATGTAAAGGAGTTGATTTTTGTTAAAATTAATGTTGGACATTTATTTTGAACAATACATGATTAATAAATTAAATGGGTATTTTTTGAAATATTTGGTTTAATATATTAATCTTGGTATTACACTTTAATTAATTGGACTTTAATGTTTGGAATATTAAAATTTAATTAATGGGCTTAATTGGTGAATTGGGCTTTTAATATTGTATTTGGGCATAATGGGCTTGGTTGGACCAAGTAGATTTGGGCCAAATGGATTGGATCCAATTTGGGCCTAAATCACTCCATTAAGTCCAAATATAATATAATGGGCTTTAATAATTTAATTGGGCCTTATGGGCTTGAAATTGGTTTTATGGCACTTAAGGGTGATTCCTTATTTGGGCTTGGTAATTGGGTATGACCCACATTGACCAAAGCCCAAGCCTTAATAAATCAATTGAAAGCCCATTTGACTTGAATTAAATTAAACATTGGATGTTAGTTGGGCTTTGAGACCCAATAGAATTGGATTTAGAATCTAAGTCTTTAAAGCACATTAAAAGTGTAAACATTTAATTTGGAATTAAATAATTGAATTAGTATTGAATACGAATTAAATAGATTTAATTAGTAGTTCGATATAATTCGCGAATTCGTACCTTATGTACTTATTCTAAATCGAGTTGGACTCGCGCAAAATCAAACCGTTGTTTGAACATTGGATGATCACTTTAACAAAGACTAATTAATTGGATTAGATTGGTTGTAAAAGCATGTCTTGTTTGAATATATATGTATGTGATGAATGAATAGTGTATATCGGATGGATATTAGAAGGGAAAGGGTAATTTTAGAAATTATTGTAAATTTGGAATTTATAAATTGGACCTGCGTGTCCAGCCTTATCTCTTTATCTCTTTGTATTCTCTTCTCACCTAATTCCCCTCAATGTAAATGAGGTTTCTCTTATTGTATTATGTAATTGGGTAGAAGTAGAATAGTGCTAACGGGGAGAGGAAAGGGAGTGATTTGTTCTAGGAACAAGTTGTTTATATATCCATCCGCATATCACTATTACTTTACTTTACGCGCTTTATGATGTTTTAGAAGCATGCTTAAGGGTGTATGATGATGAGACCTAACAAAGATAAATTAATTGGTTGCCAATTACGCAAAAATCCCTCAAACAATATTAAGCGATTTTCCTTCCGTTGAATGATTCTTTCTCAAGATCCGAAATTGGCATTGGTTTGTTGGCCAAAGTCAAGACCTTTGTCAATTGAGGATGTGTTGAATCATGAGAGTTTTGTTCCACATCGGTGTCCTGTCCAAGTTGTGATTTGTTGGCCAAAGTCAAGATCACTTCTTGTCCATCGACATTGATTACGAAATTTTCCTTGTCAATGGGTCCCGCTTAACTGGAATCATTAGGTTTGTTTGTGCCAAAGCCAAGGCTTAGTTGATTCAGAGGAAATGGTTAGGAAAATGTATTAGATACATTGACATATGTATTAGATATATATGTTTCGGACTTGGATGTCCACCTACCGGATCTAGGAATTGGATGGGATCCAATTGATCTTCGAGATCTACCTAGTTAAATATCATACAACTTGTTGGCCAAAGTCAAGGTTGTGTGTTATTTAACGGGATCCTAGCCCACTAGGAAATTCGATTTCCCGAGTTCTCTACAGAGGGTTAGAAACTTGAAGAAAATAGTGGGAGGCTATTATTGAATTTGCAATTTCATTCAAATATTTAGCCTTACGCGTCTTTCAAAATTATTTCGTCAATATTTTAATAATTAGTTGGACTAATATATTGTTATTTTTATATGTAACAGTTTGACTGTACCCATAACATCGTTGACTTTATAGTTGGACTATAGTTGTCAAGATGATTGGCAAAGGTAATATCCGCGACATAATCATGGGCGATAATGTCTTCAAAGGGACAAACTTTGCCGACTGGGAAATGAACCTCAAGATAGTGCTTGGGGCTGAGAGGATACTGTATACTATTCAGAGACCTCTCCCGCCTAAACCCACTGAGCCACTGGAGCTAGAGTTATGGAAAACTCATAGTGATGATTGTGACCAAGCTCAGTCAGTTATGCTAGCTGCAATGACTCAGCATTTCAGACGCCAGAATAGGGATTTGGATCCCTATAACATGATGGCAAGATTGCGTGATCTTCACCGCACCAATAAGCGGATGAAGAGGTACGAGCTAGTAAGGAAACTCTTCCGCTCCCGGATGACAGACGGCGCATCAGTTGAAGCCCACGGGGCTCAAATGATTGCCGATATTGATGAGTTGGCCAATATGGGAATAGTCTTGGAGGCTGATCTGACTATAGATATGATCTTGCAGTCACTTCCTGATACTTGGAAACAAATCATAGTCAACTACAAGTTGATGGATACTGACGACACTCTTGGAGAGTTGTTGTCTGTGCTGAAGGAGTCCGAAAGGGAACTCCTAAAGGGGAGCAAGCGCGAGGCGCATTTTGCATTGACCTCTCATGCGCCAAAGGGTGGCCCCAAGGCAATTGGAGGTGCAAGGAAGAAGAAGTTCAAGAAGAAGGGTAAAGGCAAGTTGACAGTGGCTTCTAGGAAGCCAAAGGACAAATCTCGCGACATCTGCCTAACTGCGGCAAGAGGGGTCACTGGAAACGTGACTGCCGAATGAGCATTGTGCAGAGGGAGGATATCAAGGCTGGCAAGGCCATTGCCTCTGGTATGTTTGTTATTGAGATAAATATGAATACTTCTAGTTTTAAAAATTGGATTTTTGATTCTGGTTGTGGTGCTCATATTTGTACTGATGTGCAGGATCTGCATGATAGCAGGGTGCTGGCATCAGGGGAGATGGATCTACGGGTCGGAAACGGAACACCAGTTGCTGTTTTGGCCGTAGGGACTTTTGTTTTAGTACTGCCCTCAGGGCATGAACTTAAACTTTTGAACTGTTATTTTGTGCCTAGTTTAACTAGGAATATTATATCTGTATCCTTGTTAACCCAGCAGGGTTACACTTTTGTATTCAGGAACACAGGGTGTTATTTATATAAAAATGATACAGAAATTTGCACAGCTGTTGCAAATAACGGTCTTTATATTTTGAATATAAATGAATCTCCTAAAATGACAAACAAAAGGCTCAAAAGGAGTAATCTAAAAGATGAAGCTTATATGTGGCATTGTCGTCTAGGACACATCAACAAGACTCGCATATCCACACTTTCAAAGAGGGTACTTGGACGAATTTGATCCCAATTCATATGACGTCTGCGAATCTTGTCTTTTAGGCAAAATGCCTAAATCACCTTTTAGCGGTAAAGGTGAACGTGCCACAGAACTGTTAGCTCTCGTTCATACTGACGTATGCGGGCCCATGTCTAGCCAGGCTAGAGGTGGATTTCACTACTTCGTAACCTTTACAGATGATGCATCTCGTTACGGTTATGTGTATCTTATGAGACACAAGTCGGAAACTTTTGAGAAATTCAAAGAGTTTCGACACGAAGTGGAGAAACAAACAGGGATGAGTATCAAGACATTACGGTCAGACCGTGGTGGCGAATACTTAAGTTATGAGTTTCAAGATTACTTGAAAGAATATGGTATTCTTCACAGTGGACTCCTCCTGGAACACCACAATTAAACGGTGTGTCCGAACGGAGAAACCGCACCTTGTTGGACATGGTGAGGTCAATGATGAGTCGCACTGAGCTACCAATATCCTTCTGGGGATACGCATTAAACAGTGCTATACTTATTTTGAATAAGGTACCGTCGAAGTCTGTTGAACAGACCCCATATGAGATATGGACAGGAAGGAAACCAGGTTTCTCTTTCCTAAAGATTTGGGGATGCTGGGCATATGTTAAACGTTTGGAAGGCACCAAACTTGAACCCAAATCTGATAAATGCCTTTTCGTTGGATATCCTAGGGAAACCAAAGGATATTACTTCTATTACCCACAAGAGAACAAAGTATTTGTTGCTCTACATGCGGTTTTCCTTGAGAAGGAATTCCTAAATGCAGTGGTAAGTGGGAGGAAAGTAGAACTCGATGAAGATCGTAGTGATACTGTTCCTGGCAATGAATCAACGACGGAACAAGAACAGACCATCCGGGATGAGTCTGTACCACAAACTTCACATACACAAGGACCGCGTAGGTCGGAGAGAGTCAGAACAGTACCTGAGAGGTATGGGTTCCTGATCTCACCTCATATAGATATTAATCTTATTGAGGATAATGAGCCGGCTACGTATGAGGAAGCGATACAAAATATCGATTCCGCTTTATGGCAAGAAGCCATGAAGTCCGAGATGGATTCCATGTACGCCAACCAAGTTTGGACACTGGTTGATGCACCAGAAGGCGTAAAGCCTATTGGATGCAGATGGATCTTCAAGAAGAAGACCGACATGGATGGCAACGTACAAACGTACAAGGCTAGGCTTGTAGCGAAGGGGTATCGTCAACAATATGGTATTGATTATGACGAAACCTTCTCACCCGTTGCCATGATTAAATCCATTCGGATAATGCTTGCAATAGCTGCATATTTCGACTTCGAGATATGGCAGATGGACGTTAAAACCGCTTTCCTTAACGGAAACCTTTTGGAGGATGTTTATATGCAACAGCCTGACGGTTTTATCGTACCTAGACTTGCAAACAAGGTTTGCAAGTTAAATCGATCCATTTATGGATTGAAGCAAGCATCACGGTCATGGAATCAGCGTTTTGATGAGATCATAAAGGAATATGATTTCGTGCAAAACGCAGATGACCCTTGTGTATACAAGAAGGTTAGTGGGAGAGCACTTACTTTTATTGTCCTTTATGTCGACGACGTATTGCTTATAGGCAATGACATTCCCATGCTAACGTCGGTGAAAGCTTGGCTTTCATTAAAATTCTCCATGAAAGATCTGGGAGAAGCAGCCTTTATTCTTGGAATAAAGATCTACAGGGATAGATCTAGAAAGCTGCTTGGACTCTCCCAGAGTACATACATTGATAAAGTGTTGAAGAGATTCAACATGGAACAATCCAAGAGGGGATTGGTTCCAATGGTACGTGGTACCTCTCTGTCTAAGGACATGTGTCCTAAGACTCAGGAAGAGAGAGACCACATGAGTCGGATACCGTTCGCCTCGGCAGTCGGATCGATCATGTATGCCATGATATGTACACGACCTGATGTCTCATATGCTTTGAGCATGTGCAGTCGCTATCAGGCCGATCCAGGTGAAGGTCACTGGATAGCAGTTAAGAATATCCTTAAGTATCTTAAACGAACTAAGGATGCTTTCTTAATTTATGGAGGTGGAGAACTTGCGGTATCTGGGTATACCGATGCAAGTTTCCAAACCGACAAGGATGACTACAAGTCGCAATCCGGGTACATTTTTTGCTTGAATAACGGAGCAGTGAGCTGGAAATCTTCCAAGCAAGATACTGTTGCCGATTCAACAACAGAAGCGGAGTACATCGCTGCATCTGAAGCAGCAAAGGAGGCAGTTTGGATCCGAAAGTTCCTAATCGGATTAGGAGTAGTTCCGTTAGCAGCTGCCCGTTCCATTGTATTGTGACAATAACGGGGCTATAGCACAGGCTAAGGAACCAAGGTCTCATCAACGGTCCAAGCATGTTCTTCGACGTTATCATCTGATTCGGGAGATTATACATCGTGGCGATGTAAAAGTCGAGAAGGTCACATCAGATGACAACATTGCAGATCCGCTGACGAAAGCTGTTCTACAGCAAGTTTTTGAACGACACATACATAGTTCGGGTATTAGATGCTTGAGTGACTGGCTATAGGCCAAGTGGGAGATTGTTAGACATTATGTCCCATAGCGTCACTGTTTGTAAATGATATTGTATTATTGTACAAAATTAACTATGTGATAATGAAATTGCCTTTTGCCGTTTTGTAATATTATTTACTTTGACTTATAAATGGCGAAAGTCCATATGATTAGTACCTGGACTGAGAATGATATGAGACAGTATCAGTCCCCAAAGGTTTAATCATTAAATATCCCTAGTCGTAGTATTATCGAGACTGGACATCGATAATGCGGAATAGACTAGTATTGCGCTTGTGCACGTTGTGAGGGCACAACGGCATAGTTCTCATATATTTAAGTATTGGATACTTATGCAAGTGCGATAGGAGGTTGTGTTTTACCGATGGTACGGAAAACAGCTTCGCTCTGGATAGACCCCGCGGAATCCCATTGGTAGTATGTCTACGTGTCTATGGGAGGCCGCATCAGGGTAGGTGTATATGGTCTTAACCTGAGACTTACATCGCTAGTACTTGCGACAATCGGTAAACTTTAGTTTTGGTGGTTGGGGACCTTAACCGGTTCTGTGTACACCTCTTCTGGGTTTATCGAGAATCGTAGTGTACTGGATGTGATGTCAAGATGGAAGTATCGCTTCAGACATATGGAGGTGATGATCACGCAGGACACAGAACTAGTACTCTATAAAAGGTTGCAACCGTCGGGACAATATGACAAGGTCAGGATTGTCCGATTTAAAGAGACTAGTTGCTTGATGTCCGATATATGTTTCGTACGGGGCAGACACATCTCCAGCCCCAGGCCTAGCATGTGATCATCCGATACTGGATCGATGTACGCAATACTACGGTATACTACGCCTGATACAGATCTTATATTCCTATAAGAATATTTCTGGAGAATTGGGTAGGCATGGCGCTTTGCTAGAAGCCAACCTTGTCTTGTAAATCGGTAAAGACGTAGTACGAGGTACGTACGTGTTCGGATTATCCGACGACCGTATTTACTGCCAAAATATCCGGAGATCTCTTGGGTCGCTTCCTGAAGATTCACCTATGATATTTGATTCGGACTTAATTAATCTTGGATTAATTGCGGAGAAACTTTATCTTGGATAAAGTGCCTAATTTAGAGAGAGAACGATTAATTTGGAATTAATCGATAAAATTATTGTATTCGATATAATAATCGAAATTCGATTTCGACGCGAAATTAAAATTAGATTTTAATTCGGGCATACGAGTTAATTTAGAATTAATTCGTAAGCGACGTAAATAATAATTTCGCTAGGAGCGATTATTTATTTAAATCCGATTTAATTAACGTCGCGACGCAAGTTCGGTATTTCGGAAATATCGAACCCGAACGCGTGAGTGGACGTGGGCCCACTTTCATTGGGAAACGTGTGGGGCCCACATGACACTTGTCATTATATGCATTATTTTATTGATAAGGCATTGCATGTTAATAGTGTACAAAACACTCTAAGGCATTGCATGGTGATAGTGTGCATTACACTCAAAGGCTTTGCATGGAGTTTGAGTGTTTGACACTCTAAGCCATTGCATGGTTTATGTCATAGATTTATTATTTATTTAATAAATTATACATAAATATAAATTGATTTTTGGTAAAAAAAAATCAATTAAGACTTTACACAAAATCTCTCTTCTCTCTCAAATTGCCGAGAACTCCATTGACAAGGGCAAGGAAGATTTGATCTTCTATTCTCCAATTTTGCTAGCACAAGCAAGGGATCAAAAGAGGTGATAGGGAAACCATCAAAGAGCTTGGAATACAAAAGCTTGGAGCTTCAAGTCTTCTTCCTCCTCTTGGCCGAATCTTCCAACACTTGGAGCTTCCACCATTTGATCATCTTCTTCATCACATAGCTTTGTAAGTATGATTCCGCCATGCTTCAAGTCTTTTATATATATTCATTTATAGTATTTCATGAATGCTTAATCTTTCCTTGGGACATATTATAGAAACCAAACACAACTCTCCTCTCTCTCACATTGCCGAAAAAATACATGCAGTTTGGGCTCTCCATTTCTTCAATTTTGTGACAAGATTTGAAGAAGTGTTGCATTCAAAATCACAAAGGATAGCCCCTTCAAGGGATCATACATAGGTGATATGGGAATAACTAATCTTGAGCTTGGAAGGATAAAACCGACTTGGAGTCCTCTTTTCTATTGCCGAAGCTTCACTTGCAAAAGGGAGGATTTCGCATCATCTTAGCATCCATTTTCAAGTATTGTGAGTATGATTCCGCCATTACTTCAATTTATTCATTCATGTATTTATATATTTTGCTTGTTCTGTTGATCTTGGGGCTTGGTATTTTTTCCAACAGATATCACTATGACACTCTAGGTATGGAGAGCAACCGGACACCTGGGTATGAGGTTTAGACGCCAGGTCGACACTCCGAGTAATAGAGACATCATGCGACACTCCTAAGTATGAGACGCAACGCGACACATCGGGTATGGGGTTTAGCTTGCCAGGTACATCATTCTGTATAGAGATATCAATGCGACACTCTAGGTATGGAACGAAACCAAGACACCTCAGGTATGGGGTTTAGCTTGCCAGAAAACGTACGGCACTCAGGTATAGAGCATCAACTCTGTGACACTCTAGGTATGGAGACGCAACGTGACAACTCAGGGGTATGAGGTTTTAGCACGCCGAGTATGGCACAAAAATCAACTCTACGACACTCTAGGTATGGAGATGCAACCGCGACACCACGGGTATGGGGTTTAGCACACCGGGTATGGCACAAAAAAATCAACTCTGCGACACTCTAGGTATGGAGACGCAACTGCGACACCTCGGGTATGGGGTTTAGCATGCCAGGTATGGCGCAACAAAATCAACTCTGCGACACTCTAGGTATGGAGACGCAACCGCGACGCCTCGGGTATGGGGTTTAGCATGCCAGGTACGATACAACATCAACTCAACTCAAAGCAACAGACAAGTCAAGTGGCAGCTGGTGAGCCAGGTAAGTAAAAATGCATTGCATAGACTTTGATAGGATTTTCATTGTCACACACTGCACAAGTCCCATCAAAGTGGGGGCGACTGTAGGCACTGTATTTTTACATATAAGTCCCGATGATGAGTCTCACATGGAGACACTACCTCTTAAGTTGCGGAAGTCGCGGGAAACGGATGTCAGAAGGGAAAAGTCAAGAATTGACACTTTGTTGGATTTAATTCATTTTCTTAGCCTCGGGTTCGCTTATTGGATCTCTGTTTTAAATGTCAGCCTTGGCCCAAACCCCCACAAGTCACACACCAAGCCCATACATCACCAAACCACACACCAAGCCCACCAAGACACACCAAAGTCACGCCCATAAGCCCACCAAAACCTTCAAGTCACGCCCATGCCTTCCAAAATAACAAAATCACACATTAAACACATTCTAAAATCAAGACAAATCATCTTCCCTAATTAAAAGATACAAACCAAATCTCATCAAACACTTTCCTAATCCAATTAAATCACATTCCCAAACTAAATTAAATCAAATCAAATCAAATCATATCCATAATCAAAAGAGAAGAAATTAAATCAAATCACTTCCATAATTAAAAGATTTTTCTTTATCACATACTAATTTAAAAGATATTCCCTTTAATGCACAAATCCTTATCCTTCTCAAACAAGGAAAACCCCCATCACTTTGCCTATAAAAAGAACCCCTCACCAACACATTAAACCCCTAACATTCACGCAACAAGAGCTGATTCACCACATCCACGCCCATCTCTCTATCACAAACAGAACCCACACCGACAAACCCTAATAGCCCTCGGCAAAGTAACAAAAGAACCATAAACCCTAGCAGCTCTCGGCCTTATTCTTCACACACTTACGGATCCCTCACCACTCACACACTCAGGCAACGCACTTGGCTTCACATAAACACACACAACACCTTTTGTGACAAGCCACTTCACTGCCAATGAAACCCACACACACACGTAGCCCACAAACTAGGCCACTAAAGCACACACCACTCAGTTCCCCTAGACGCACACAAGTAGCTCCTCCACCGATCAAAATAGGCCACAAAATAACATCCCTTAGCCACGATGATAACCATGCAGCCACTGATGTGAATCACACTAAACACTTGCCCTCTTTCACGTAAAACACCCCCACATAAGCCATACACTCACGCCAAACACAGCCACATAAGCCATATATTCACACCAAATCAGTCCTTAAAACCGCACCAAATAGCCCCCTATAACCCCATAAACTGTTCACGCAAAACAGCCCCAATTCACGTCCAAACTGTCCCCTTTTACCACCGCAAACTGCACTAAAAATCAACCCTGCAACCACCGCAAAACATGCCCCCAAACAGTCCTAAAACCGCAACCTAAACCAATCCAAATAACCCGCAAAACAGTCATTAAGTTGCCTTAAAATAGTGGCCAGAAAATACAGCAAAAATAACAGGGAAACGAAGTGAAAACAGCAACCCAAACAGTGAAACAACAAGGAAAAATGTTGGATTAGTGAACCGAAAGAGTTGCGGAGCATCAACCCTTCCGACGGTCGTGTAACGCGCTTTCGAGAGACGAAAAAAGAGGTTAGACCTGAGGGCACCTTTTTATTTATTATCTTTCATTTTTTATTTATTTTAATACTTTATTTCGCATGAGTGTTGTGGATTGGTGCATGATGTGATTTTCGGATGAACGGAATATGTGTTCTCTCTTGTGGTATATCGGATGGAAACCCGGATGTAAATTCTGTAGCCGAATCCGAATGAATGGTATTACGGTTTGCACTCGGGATACAATGCCATGTACCAATTGAGATACTCACGTATTTCGTTTCATCCAACCTTGTATTCGAGCATGATTTAGCCTAGTGTGTTATTTATTTTTAAGCATGATTACGTTACTTTTTTATGCATGATTTAGTTGTTTATTTTTAAGCATGATTAGTTATTTATTTTGCGTTTGGAATTTTCATTATGTTTAAGTTGTTCTTTGTTTTCCGCATTATATAATTGAAGTATGTTCATGAGATTGCCGTGTGTTATTGTATGTTTGCCGTTATGATGACTTACTTTTGAAGTATGCAAACTTAGATGTAGGATTTACTTTCATGAATGAGAACTAGATCTAAGTCACCTTTGGGCATATATGTTGAGTAGATTCGGTTAGTTTATTGCAAAAATCATATCGTTACAAGTGACATAAGTAAGGGACCATTCCGAACCCAATGGTTTGAGGTCTTCTCTTGCGAGGGGTGAGTGCGGCCTTAAATCATTTTCCTGATTCACACCGGGTGGCGACTTCATGTTATTTTTCTGATTTAGTTCCCCTGCGGGCTATTCCGTACTCCCGACTAGGCCGCAAGCCTAGAACAGCGTCGCCGATTTCTGTTGTCTACATTATTGCTTCTTAGCAATAACATTCCCATAATATAATCGGTTAAAGCTTGGCTTTCATTAAAATTCTCCATAGAATACCTGGGAGAAACAGACATTATTCTAGGAATAAAGATCTACTGAGATAGATCTAGAAAACTGCTGACAACCCTCTCAGAGTTCGTACATTTTTGAAATATATGTGACCTGATGTCTCATATGCTTTGAGCATATGCAGAAGCAATAAGGCTAATCCAGGTGATGGTTGTTGGAGAATTATGACCCATAGCATCATTATTTGTACAGATCATTGTGTTTTTGTACAAATTAACTATGTGACAAAGGAGATTGCTCTCTTATCATTTCTGATTAGATCACCTAGATGTATAAATGATGAGAGGTCCTTATGATTTTTCCTGGACAAAGATTGATATGAGACAGTATCAGTCCACGAAGGATAAATCATTGAATATCCCTAGTCAGAGTATTATCGAGATTGGACATCGATAAATGCGTAAAAGACTAGTATTACACTTGTGCGCGTTGTGAGGGCACAACATCATATTTCTCATATATTTGGGTATATGATACTCATGCAAGTGTAATAGGAGGTTGTGTTTCACCGATGGTACGGGAAACAGCTTCGCTCTGGATTAGACCCCCTCGGAATTCCATTGGCAGTATGACCATGTGTCTATGGAAGTCCGAAATCAGGGTAGGTGTATTTGGTCTTAACCTGAGACTTGCACCGTTAATACTTATGACACTCAATATACTTTGGTTGAGGTCGTCCAGGGCTTTAACAGGTTCTGTGTACGCCAATGCTGGGTATATTGAGAATCGTAGTGTGTTGGGTGTGATGTTAAGACGAAAGTATCACTCCAGTCATATGGAGATGATGGTCACATAGGATACAAAACTTGTTCTCTTAAATGCTCGAGCTATCGGGATATTATGACTAGGTCATGTATATCCGATTATAGAGACTAGTTACTAGAGATCCGACATGTGCTTCGTACGAGGCAGACACAATTCCAGCTTCAGGCCTAGCACGTGATCATCCGATGCTGGACAGAAATACACAATACCACGTATACTACGCCTAATATAGATTTTTTATTCCTGTAAGCATGTTTCTGGAGAATTGGGTACGCATGGCGCTTTGCTAGAAGCCAACCTTGTCTTGTAAATCGGTATAAACGTAGTACGAGGTACTTACGTGTTCGGATAGTCCGACGACCGAATTTACTGCCAACATATCTGGGGATTTCATAGGTCGCTTCCTGAAGATTCACCGATGACGTATGACTCGCACTTTAATTAATCTGGAATTAATTACGGAGATATTTTATCTGGGATAAAATATCAATTAAAGAGAGAGAACGATTAATTTGGAATTAATCGGTAAAATAATATATTTGATATATTTAACGAAATTGGATTTCGACGCGGAATTAAAATTAGATTTTAATTCGGGCGAACGAGTTAATTTAGAATTAATTCGTTAGCGACGTGAATAGTGATTTCGCTAGGCGTAATCGTTTAATTACGTTGCAACGGAAAATTCGTTAATTTGGAATTAGCGAACCCGAGCCCGAGATTATTTGCGAGCGCATTCGCATTTCGAATTTGAGTGCGGCATGTAAGTCAAATCAAGCGTCAAATCATTAGTCACATCAAGCGTCAAATCACATGTCTCTTTGAGTGATGTGACAAGTTGACAATTGATTGATGTGAGTTGATGTGTATTGATTAAAAGCGTTTAATGTTTTGCTTTTGGAAATTTTTTTTGGTAAATGGTTAATTAATTTGGAAATTAAATAAACCTATTACAATTTTCTTTTTCCCACTCTCTCTCTTGGTTCACGGTTTCACTAGTTTTGGAGCCAAAACTCTCTTCTCTTTCCTCTCTTCTTCTTCACGCCCAAATGGTAGTTCTTCACTGGTTTTGCAGAAAAACCGTGAGTCTTGGAGAAAGATGAGTGATTTTGTTGCAAAATCAAAGTGCTAGCACACTCTAGGAGGCATACCAAGGTGATATGGCAGTGATTTCGTGAGCTTGGAATCCATTTGGAGCTTGGAGTTTTGAAGACATCCATGGCCGACTCTTGGAGGAGGAAGACAACCCCACTGCCGAGCAGTCCCCCACCGAGCAGCCCACTGTCGAGCTTAATGGAGGAGGGCAGTGCATTTTTGGTTCATCACCACATGCACCCAATCCGTTCATTGTGAGTTTTCCGCACCTCCTATGATTGTATTTACACTTGTTTCATGCTTTATTAATGATCTTGGGAAGCTTTGAGTAGACCAACAATGGTATCAGAGCCTTTGAAAGCATGAAATTGATTTTATGGTTAAAATTGGGTAAAACGAATTTGGGCATGATTTAATAAAATTGGATGAATTATTATGCTTAAATGTTGTTGAATTGATGATTGATTGGATCAATTTGATGAAAAAGTGTTTGGAACCATTTTCCCCAATTTTGGAGGCTTGGCCGAAAATGAGAACCCTATATTGTCTTGGATTTTTTTTGTTTTTTGATTAATTGGATGACTTGAAAATAATTTGGGATGTTGATTTAATGTTAATTTGGATTCAATTGGATTGGATATAAAATTGGACATGAAAATCCTCCTTGGCCGAGACTTTATAAAGCATGAAATGGGTTTGATTTTTTGTTAAATTGTGTTGGACACTATTTGATGTTCAAGTGCATGATTAATTTGGCTAATTGATGTTTTAGAAATGTTAATTGGGTGATTAATTGTGTATTACACTTAGGTTAATTAATTGTGGAATTTGGAATTTTATAAGTTAATTAATTGGGTTTAAATTGGATTTGGGCCTTAAAGGTTGTAATTGGGCTTTTGGGCTTGGTTGTACCAAGTAAGGTTTAGGCCAATTTGGTTGGATCCAATTGGGCCCAAAACCGCATCCATAAAGTCCAATTATGACTTAATGGACCTTAATTATTTAATTGGGCCTAATGGGCCAAAATTGATTTCTGGGCTTATGGGGTAAATCCCGGATTGGACTTTGGTTATCGGTTTGACCTGAGTTGACCAAAAGTCCACGCCTTAAAGAAATTAATTAAAAGCCCATTGGACTTTAATTAAATAAACATTGGATGTTAATCGGGCTTTGAGACCCGTAATGATTAAATTTTGAATTTAAGTCGTAAAGGTTCGTTAATAAAGTGTAATATTTAATTTGTAATTAAATAGTGAATTAGTATTAAATACAAATTGAATTGGATTTAATTTTATAGTTTAATTTAATTCAAGAATTTGTACTTTGAGTACTTATTCGCGAAACGAGTTTAACTCGAGCAAAATCAAATCATTGTTTGAACATTGGATGATCACTAATTATCAGATTAATTAATTGGATTAGATTGATTGATAACATGCTTGTGTGAATACATGGTTACGATGCATGAATAATGTATATCAGATGGATATTAGATGGGTGGGGCAATTTTGGAAATTTTAATAAATTTGATTTATTAATTGGACCTGCGTGTCCAGCCTATTACCTCATTTCTCATTGTATTTCTCTTCTCAGCTATTCCCCTCAATGTAAATGAGGTTTCTTTAGAAGTGTAGTGTAACGGGTAGAAGTAGATACATGTGCTAGCGGGAGAGAGAAAATGAGAGATTTGATCTAGGATCAATGTGTAAAGTATCCATCCGCATATCATTATTATTTTATTATACGCGCTTTATTATGTGTTTAGAATGCATATATAATGGTGTATGATGATGAGACCTTAACAAAGATAATAAATTGGTTGCCAATTTGCACTCGAAAAACCCTCGCTTCATATTAAGCATTTTTCCTTCTATTGAGTGATTCTCACTCAAGATCCGAGACGACATTGGTTTGTTGGCCAAAGTCAAGGCCTTTTTCTGTCGAGGATGTGTTTGAATCATGAAGGCTTTGTTCCATATCCGTTGTCTGTCCAAGTTGTGGTTTGTTGGCCAAAGTCAAGACCACTTCTTGTCCATCGACATTGATTACGAAGCTTTCCATGGTCAATGGGTCGCGCTTGACTGGGATCACTAAGTTTGTTGTGCCAAAGCCAAGGCTTAGTTGATTCAGAGGAAAAAGGTTAGGCAATATATTGGATATATTGGCATTATGAGATATATGTTTCGGACTTGGATGTCCCCCTACCGGATCTAGGAATTGGATTGGATCCAATCGATCTTAGAGATCTACCTAGTTAATTATCATACAATTTGTTGGCCAAAGTCAAGATTGTGTGATATTTAACGGGATCCTAGCCCACTAGGAAACGCGGTTTCCCGAGTACTCGATAGAGGGTTAGAGGCTCACCGAAAAATAGTGGGAGGCAAGAATTGAATTTGCAATACTCGTTCAATTACTCACCATACGCGCTCAAACCATATCATTCGTCATATAAATTAATATATTAGTTGGACTAATATTTAATTGTTGTTTTAATTAAAGCAGTTGGACTGTATTATAGTTGATTATATAATTGGATTATAGTAATCAATATATTTGAATTAATTAATTCCAATTTACAGTTGATTTTATAATTGGATTATAGTAATCAATGTAATTGAGATTAATTAATTTAAATTATATTTGATTATATAGTTGGACTATAATAATTATTATAATAAATAGTACCACAAATCGTTGATTAAATAGTTGGACTATTAGAATCAAGATAAATGAAACATTAGTGTTTAAAACATAATCCTGGGTGAAAATGTATTTAAACGACTATAATTTTTCAAATTGGGAATTATTTCAGGATAGTCCTGGAAAAATAATAAGTTATTTTATTTGATAAAATAATATATTAAGCCTAAGCCCGGAGTTAAGCAAATAGTAGAGCATAATCTTTGGAAGATTTATGTAATGATAACTTAAGTGCTTAATCCATTAAACTTGTTTAATAGACTCCTTAATTTTAATCAGAACTAAGGATTAGATCCTTAAAGTATGATAATGAAATTGAAGGATCTTCATAGGTCTATTATTAGATCACCTAGTTTGCAATTAGGCAAGTAGCACAAGGCGCACCTTACTTCGATATTCTAGAAACCCGAGGCTTGGCCAAAGGCTACTGGAATGTTGAAAAGGGCAAAGGCAAAATCATTATAATCTTCCGGGAAGAAAAAGGACATATCCTAAAATATCTGCCTAAATGTGGCACACGGGATCGCGGAAGCGTGACTTCCGTTTGGACAAAGCAGACATGAAGGAATTGAAGAACGAGCAAGGCTCTGACATCAAATATGGTTGCCATAATTATGTTCACTACTAGTATTAAATTGGATTTTAAATACTTAGTGTGGTACATAAATATATGTATTGATGTTCAGAATCTGTTATGAACATGATACTGACTTCAATAGAGATTAATCTGCAAATCGAAAATGGGACGAAAGTCGCTGTTTTGACCGTAGATACCTAAGTTTAGGAACTACCTTCGGGTGTGTACCTAAATTTGGGAACTGTTATAATGTAACTAGTTCGACTAGTTACATTATCTCTATATCAGTGTTTAACCCGCTGCGGGTGAACCTTTATATTCTAGAACACTAAATTGTTTTATTATATAAAGATGATATTGAGATAAACACATTAGATGTGAATAACAGCATTTGTATTTTGAATATAAAGAAATCTCAAACATATAACATGACAAACAAATAGCTCGAACTGATTTGATCAGAAGAAACAAAATTGTGGCAATGTTGTCTGGGACACAATTAAACAAGAATCGTATATCCACACTTTTGAAGAGTGGGTACTCGGAATGATTTGATTCCAATCAAATAAAGTCTACGAATCTAGTTTATTGGGCAAAGTGCCTAAAACACTATTTACTTGGTAAAAGTGTAAATGCCACCGATCTGTTAGTCCTAGTTCATAGTGAAGCAAGTGGGCCCATATCTAGCTAGGCTAGAGGTGGATATGAATATTTCGTGATCTATACGGATGTGGCATCACATAATGGTTATGTGTTTCTTTTGAAGAACACAAATCAGAAACTTTTAAGTTTCGACACGAAATAGACAAACAGATCGGCTATAGTATTATACTGTCACTGTAAGACCGTAATGGAAAATACTTAAGCAATAAGTTTCTTAAATACTTGAAAGAGTATAATATTCTTTCAAATGAGGACTCCTCCAGGAACACTTCAGTTTGACGGTGTGTCCGCACTGATTAACCGAATTATGTTAGACATGATAAGGTTAATCATGTGTCGCTCTGAGCTACGTTTTCCTTCAACGGATAAGCTTTAAACAGTGCATAACTTATTTTGAATAAGGTTCCATAATAATCTGTTAGACAGAATTCACATTAGAAATGAACGGGAAAGAAACCGGGTTTCACATTCCTGAATATTTGGGTATGCTAGACATATGTTTGGATGATACCAAACTAGAACCCAAATTGGATAAGTGCCAAATGTAGGTTATCCTAGGGATACCATAAGTATTGTACTTATACATCTCACCAGAGAACAATTAGATTGTTGCTCACCATGCGGTTTTCCTGAGAGGAATACCGATATGCAGTGGTAAGTGGGAGGATGGTAAAACTCGATGAAAATCGGAGTAATACTATGCCAAGCAGTGAATCCTAATGGAACACATATAGTTCATCAAGGATGAAACTAAACCATTAATCTTCGAATACACAAGAACCGCGTATGTCGGAGAGAGTCAGAAAACAACCTGGGGTATGGGTTTCTGATCTCACCTTATAAAGATTTTAATCTTATTAAGGTATACCAACTGACTACGTATGAGGAAGTGATACAAGGTATCGACTCCCTATTATGACAAAGTGTCATGATATCCGAAATGGATTCCATGTATATCAACAAGTTTGGATACTAGTTGATGTACCATAAGGCATTGTGCCTTATGGTACTATAAGTCTTCAAGGAAGACATACATGGATGGCAACATACCAAATGTATAAAGCTAGGCTTTTAACGAAAATGTATCGTTATCAACATTGTGTTGATTACGATTCAACCTTTTACCTGTTGCCACTGTAAATCCATTTGGATAATGCTTGCTAAAGCTGCATATTTCATGTATGAAATATGACAGCTTAACGGGAAAATCGATTTCCTGAAAAGGAAACCTTTTGGAGGATGTTTACAACATCCTGGCGGTTTTGTCGTACTAAAACTAGCAAACAAGGTTTGCGGGTTATTCGATCCATGTTTGGATTGAAGCAAACATAGGTTCTTGGAATTATCATTTTGATGTAATCATAATAGTTTATGATTTAATTCAAAACGAAATGATTTTTGTGTATATAAGAGGGTTAGTGGGAGCGCACTGACAGTGGCTATCCTATACAATAATGATAATATGTCATTTCTTGGAAATGATATTCCCATAAATGACAATCGGTGAAAGCTTGGCTTTCGAGAAAACTCTCCGAGAAAATCGTACATTGAAAAATGTACGCGACCTGGTGTCTCATACGCTTTGAGCATATAAATTCACAAACAAGACAATCTAAGTGATAGTCACTAGATTGATGTTAAGAACATCCGTTAGTATCTTAGAGAACTAAGGATGCTGTCTTAGTCTATGGAGATGGAGAACTTGAAGTGACTGGGATCATTGTAGCAAGTTTCCTAACCGATAAGATGACTACAAGTCGCAAACGGTACTACACAGTTTGAATAACGGTACAGTGAGCTGGAAATCTTCCAAGCAAGATACTGTTACCGAATAAACAACAAATGCGGGTTAATTGCTGCAGCTGAGGCGGCAATAGAAGCCTTTTGGGTCAATAAACAAATCTAATTAGATTAGATATAGTTCTGTTAGCTGCTGAGCTAGGCGTCAGCACAAGCTAAAGAATTAATGTCTCATCAACGATCCAGATACATACTTCGACTATTCATCTGATTCGTTCGGATCATACATCGTGGCGATGTGATGATCGAATAAATCGCATCAGATGATAATCATACAAATCCACTGACGAAAACCTTTCCTCAGCAATTTCAGCCAACAGTATAGAGTTCGTGTGTAAGACACTCGAGTGACTGGCTATAGGCCAAGTGGGAGATTGTTGGATAATTATGACCCATAGCGTCACTATTTGTACATATCATTATGTTGTTGTACAAATTAACTATGTGACAAAGAAGATTGCTCTCTTATCATTTGTGATTAGATGACCTAGATGTATAAATGATGAGAGGTCCGTATGATTTGTTCTTGGATGGAGAATGATATGAGACAATATCAGTCCACGAAGGATAAATCATTGAATATCCCTAGTCAGAGTATTATCGAGATTGGACATCGATAAATACGTAAAAGACTAGTATTACACTTGTGCGCGTTGTGAGGGCACAACGACATAGTTCTCATATATTTGGGTATAGGATACTCATGCAAGAGTAATAGGAGGTTGTGTTTCACCGATGGTATGGGAAACAGCTTCGCTCTGGATTAGACCCCCTCGGAATTCCATTGGTAGTATGACTATGTGTCTATGGAAGTCCTAAATTAGGGTAGGTGTATTTGGTCTTAACCTGAGACTTGCACCGCTAATACTTACGACAATCAATATACTTTGATTGAGGTCGTCCAGGGCTTTAACAGGTTCTGTGTACGCCAATGCTGGGTATATTGAGAATCGTAGTGTGTTGGGTGTGATGTTAAGACGGAAGTATCACTCCAGTCATATGGAGATGATGGTCACATAGGATACCGAACTTGTTCTCTTAAATGCTCGAGCTATCGGGATATTATGACTAGGTCATGTACTTCCGATTATAGAGACTAGTTACCAGAGATCCGACATGTGCTTCGTAAGGGGCAGACACAATTCCAGCCCCAGGCCTAGCACGTGATTATCCGATGCTGGACAGAAATACACAATACCACGTATACTACGCCTGATATAGATCGCTTATTCCTGTAAGCATGTTTCTAGAGAATTGGGTAGGCATGGCGCTTTGCTAGAAGCCAACTGATGAGCGAAAAATATATCAATATTTACCGCCCCTTTTACTTAATATTTTGTTTAGTTTCTCGGGTTTGATGAACGTTTTGATGTGTTTTAGTTTATTTTGCAGATAAAATAATATCGGATCTCAATGAAATCATTTAGGACGAAATATGGGTCAAATAAGGGCAATTATTGGACTTGATATTTTAATTGTGGAGATTGGAAACTTGAAAGGGCGTTTTTGACGAAGTGCAGTTTTGGAAATTCCAGTTTTGTGCATCTGTCGTATTTTGGGCATAATATTTTACTCCGATATTGGATTGAGCTGATTCAAGTTCCGGATTAAAGAAGACTCAAAGATCTACAGCTTTTAAAGACAAAATATTTTCGAATTCCGATGATTTCTTGCCCGAAATTGATGAACCATCCAAAAGTGTGTTGTGTGTAATTATTAAAGTCACTTTCAATCATTTTCAAAGAAAAAAAATAAATTAATAAATAACTAATAAAAATTATCAAATCATCACCAAACATGATAAGAGATTATTGGAGCAATTAATAATGGATTTGGTGGAGCAATTAGTGGAGCAATTAATGGAGCAATTAATAATTGATTTGGTGGATGATTTGATGGAGGCAAAATTTTACCTATAAATACCAAGCCATTTCATTTGTAAAATTCATACTTTCTTCTAAGGAATTCCTTAAGAATACTAAGAAGATTGTATCTTATTTGTTTATTTACAGCTTTCAGTAATTAATTTCCGCTTTTGCACTTTCTTTTCTTTACTTTTTAGTTTTTACTTTCCGCAATTTACTTTTACGCACAATTCTTTTCTTTCTTTAATTTTCAGTTTTTACTTTTCAGTAATTTACTTTCAACAATTTACTTTTCAGCAATTTACTTTTCAGCAATTTACTTTCAGTAATTTACTTTCAGCATTTAATTTTCAGTATTTAATTTCAACATTTACTTTTCAGCATTTACTTTTCAGTATTTAATTTTCAGTATTTAATTTTCAGTATTTAATATTCAGTATTTTACTTTATATCTTTTATTTTATTTAAGTTTTTTTACTACCCGTAAATATGTGTCGTAACTAAGCCAGTTATCTGAGGTTGTGATGAAATCCAATATCACCGGTTTATAAGGGGTTAGATTATAGCTTGGGTAATATAAAGATTTATTTATTGAGTCTTAATCTTAATGCTTTTTCATTAACTGGCCATTAATAAAATTGAACTGGGAAACTTAAAATGAACTAGACATAGGGATTTTAAGTTTAAGACCTTAGACTCAATAGTCCACGATCTTCCTTGAGGATAGATAACCCTTTAATAGATTTCCTTACAGGATAGACATATACCTGTCGGGAGGGGGTAGCCATAATTGGAACTTAAACTTAATGAATCCAGATAATCTGGTTGACATAGACATATGGTTCAATTGGGTTAAACTGGGTATTTGTGTCTGACCATCGACAGAGGCTTACACATAATTTAGTATTCCAAGTTAATAAATCAATATATTACCCAACTTTAAGATAACCACTTCATCTTTAAAATGATATTGGAAGAAATCACAACCCTAGATAGTTTTTAATATTGAATTTTCTTAAAACCTACTTTCGAATAATTTTATTTTTAAATTTAGAATCGTCACCATTTCAAATTAATCAAACAACCTGTTAGATACTAGTAATCATTTGACCTCATAAAATTAATAGATTAGATATTAAGTCCTCGTGGGATCAATATTTTTTTACTACTTGAACGATACGTGCGCTTGTGTTATACGTGTGTGTTTACGCCGGTCAAGTTTTTGGCGTCGTTGCCGGGGACTTATTTATCTTTTACTATTAGTTTAAGGGTTAGATATGTTACTTCTATCTAATTTCTTTTTACTTATTTTTTTTGTTTTCTTGTGTTTCAGGTTCTCAGAAACTACATGAGACGAACCAGAAGCTTTGAACTCCGACCGCTTGACCCAGAAATTGAATGAACCATCAGACAGTTGAGAAGGGAAAGGCGAGAAGGCCAAAAAGCAATCATTAACATGGAACCTGAACCGTTGGAGGTTGCACCACCAATTCCTATTCGAGACAGAACCATTCCGGTGGTTGACAGACTCATTTCCTGTATTGTACTTCCTCCTTTACCAGCAAATGCGTGTGACATCAAAACATGCATTCAGATAATTCAGCAGTCAGTTCAGTTCGGGGGGAACGCAACTGAAGATCCTAATGCCCACATCAGTAACTTCCTGGAAGTTTGCGGTACTTTCAACTACAATAGAGCATCAGAAGAAGCAATGAGACTGCGTGTTTTCCCATACTCCTTGAAGGACAGAGCTAAAGCTTTGCTACATTCACTACCAGCAGGTTCTATCACAACTTGGAACACTTTAGCCACCAAATTTCTTGCAAAGTACTTTCCACCGGCCAGAACTGGAAAGCTGAGGAATGACATCACATCCTTTATGCAACAAGACTCAGAAACTCTCTACGAAGCTTGTGAAAGGTACAAAGATTTGCTTCGGAAATGTCCTCACCATGAAATTCCAAAATGGCTTCAAGTCCAAACATTCTATAGTGGACTTTCTGGAATAATGAGAACCACAATCGATGCTGCTGCTGGAGGAGCTTTAATGGCAAAAGGAGAAGATGAAGCCTGGGACCTAATCGAAGAAATGGCCAACAACAATTCTTTATGGCCAACAGAAAGGAGCATGATCCAAAGAATTGCAGGAATTTATGAAAGTGGAGCCAATACAGCAGTCAACACCAAGCTAGATCAGATATGCAAATTCATGGAGACTCTTACCACTGGATCCAAAAGTTCACCATATGGAGGAGCACCAGAGTCGAACCAACTTGAAGAGACGGTGAATTATGTCAACAATTTCAACAGACAGGGGAACAATCCATATTCCAACACCTACAACCCAGGGTGGAGGAATCATCCTAATTTATCATGGAGCAACAATTCAGGCCAACAACAAAACTATCCACAACCTGAATTCCCGCAACAGAACAAAAGCCAGGAGCAGGAAAATGAACCAGGAATAACAGAAGTGTTGACCCACTTGAAAAAGATAGAAGCAAAACACGACTCTCAAGCAGCAAGATATGATACTATGTTTCAATCTCAAGCAGCAAGATATGATGCTATGTTTCAATCCCAAGCAACATTAATTCAAGGTCAATCTGCTTCTATTAAAGCACTGGAGAATCAAATTGGACAACTGGCAAATGCTCAGAGTTACAGACCGCCAGGTACCCTTCCTAGCAACACAGAGCCAAATCCAAGGAACATGGGGAATGAGCAATGTCATGCAATCATGTTAAAAAGCGGTACTGAAATCAACAAAGATGTTGGAGCCAAAACAGCTGCTGAGGAAGTTCCAAAAGAAACAAAGCAACAGATGGAGGAAAAAGAAGCAAAGGAAAAAGAACAGATCATTCCACCTCCACCTTTTCCTCAACGTCTTCAGAAGAACAAACTGGACAAACAGTTTGCTCGGTTCCTGGAGATCTTCAAAAAGCTGCATATCAACATTCCATTTGCAGAAGCATTGGAACAAATGCCCAGCTATGACAAATTCATGAAAGACATTATTTCACGAAAGCGGAGATTGGGAGATTACGAGACAGTAGCATTATCAGAAGAATACAGCGCTATCATTCAGAGGAAACTTCCCCCAAAGTTGAAAGATCATGGCAGTTTCACTGTTCCTTGCACCATAGGAGAACATGACTTCGGTAAGGCTCTGTGTGATTTAGGTGCTAGTGTTAACTTGATGCCTTTTTCTATTTTCAGGAAATTACAGATTGGAGAAACAATGCCAACTTCAGTCTCACTACAACTTGCTGATAGAACGCTCGTATTTCCGAGAGGTGTAGTTGAAGATGTGCTGGTCAAGGTTGACAAATTCATTTTCCCAGCAGATTTTATTATCCTTGATATGGAGGAAGACGCAGACATGCTAATCATCCTCGGGAGACCATTCTTGGCTACAGGTCGAACCATTATTGATGTACAAAAAGGAGAATTAACCATGAGGGTACATGACCAAGAAGTAAAATTCAATGTTTTCAAGGCCATGAATTTCCCAGATGATGCAAAGAATGAGGAATGTTTCAAACTCGATGTGATACATAGTACCGATCAATACTCTGATGAAGGACAAAGTTCTACTGACAAACTTAAAACATGTCAGTTGCCTGTGGAGCCTAAAGATATAGCATCTTTTCCACTGAAAGAGCCAATTCTTGCACAACAAGCAACTGAAGAGAAAAAGTTCCACCAGCTCAACGAATTGGAGGAATTTCACAATCAGCCTTTTGAGGATGCCAAATTGTACAAAGAAAAGGGCAAGAAAAGACATGATGAGAAGTTAGTGCGCATACAACTGGAACCAGGGCAGAAGGTACTGTTAAACAAATCAAGGTGAAATTCTTCCCATGGAAGCCAAAATCACGGTGGTCAGGTCCATTTGTGATCACCAAAGTTTTACCAGATAGAGTTGAGATACATGATCCTGACTCCAACAAGACTTTCAAGGTTAAAAACAAGCGTGTCAAGCACTACTGGGGAGAATCATTTGAGCGACAAAAAGAAAGTGTTACACTTTCAGATCCAGCTTAACGTTCGAGAAGTCAAGTCTGGCTGACGACTTTAAACTTAGAGCTTGAAGGGAGGCAACCCATGCAATTTTTTTATATATTGTGATTTGGTGTGATTTAAATTTGGTGTGTTTAATTTTTGCAGGTTTAGTCATTTCAAGATGGAAGAAGCTCTCGTAAATCTTCGTAAGCAATTTCCTTCCCTCCCTAAAAAATCTATGATGAAAGTTTATAAAGCTCGCTTGGAACGGATGAGATTACTAACAATCCATGGTGTTCCTAATGACATTCGTTGGGTAATTGAAGCACGAGTCCGATTGGCAGGTGAGTCTTCTGACTCTTTTACTTCACATCTGCCTGGTTTTGGAAGAAGCACCTATGCAAAGAAACGTAGAGCTAAACAAATGGGTGTTTGTTACAAATGTGCACGCTGGAATTGCAATACTCGTTGTCGTTATTTAGGAATGGTGTCTGATAATCGTGAAGACAAAATTAAATTCATTAGGGATGGCTTGAGTAAGGAGTCTTTAGATGATATATCTTTAACTCTTGAGATGCATCCCAGTGGATATGTTCACATAGCCATTCGCAAATTACATACACAATTCCAAAAAGAAAGACAACAATTAAGTCTTGGGAATCTGACTCAAAAGGACCCTGTTTGCCAGTTTATAAGAAAATTGGATAGGAAGCTTGTCTCTGACGCATAGACGTTAATCAAGCCGTTACTTTTCTTGTAAATATTATATCTCTTTGTCTTTTCTTAATAATTGTAATTTGTTTTGTTGTTTTCTTTTATTTTCTCCGACAGGATCCAGACCTTTTTTACTATCACGATATTATTTCGCTACTAATCGTCCTCTGGAAGATACTTGTGCTATTTTTACTCACCCTTTTAAGGTACTATAAATTCAGCCCGTCATTGCACTTTTGAAGGCATCCATAGTTGAGAAAGAAATACATATAAATAATGGAAGCCACTTCAAGAAGACGAGTTGAAAACATCTGTGTGTTTTGCGGTAGTAGTGTTGGTGTTAAGCCATAATGCGTAGAAGCAGCACAAGAGTTGGGTCGAGTCTTAGCTGCAAGAAATATGCACTTAATATATGGCGGAGGCAATCTTGGACTTATGGGGATCGTTTCAAAGGTCGTACAAGAAGGAGGCAGTCATGTTTTGGGAATCATCCCAAAACCCTTGGCAGTAGCAAATCTTATTGAACCATCAAACGGAGAGGAACTGATTGTGCCAGGTATGTCTGAACGACTGGTAGAAATGATTAACCGTGCTGATGCTTTTATTGCTTTGCCAGGTGGCTTGGGTACATTGGAGGAAATTTTTATTGTGTTATCTTGGGCGAATCTGAACATACACCAGAAACCAATTGGGTTGTACAACGTTGATGGATTTTATGATTTTCTTTGTGTATTTCTTGATGATGCCCGGAGAAATGGGTTCGTGTCAAAACCTTTGAAAGAACTCCTCTTTACTGCCAGAACTGCTCCGGATCTAATTGATCAACTCTTAGCCTATGAACCACGAGTTGACCCTATCATTTCAAAGATAAATTGGTCCGAGGACGATCGTGGTAAGAGGCGTCGTGTTAATCTGGATCTCAACCTTTAATTTCTTGTAGAATTTCAGCTAACCAGATACTACCTTTTAAACTCTTCTTCTACTGTTTAAGACATTGGGGATAATGTCTCATTTAGGTTTGGGGGAGGGAATTAGTTGATCAGTACCTTGTTTTTAGTTTGTATGTTGTTTCTATTTTTAGACCAAAATTTTTCGAAAAATACAAAAAATTGAAAAATTTTCAAAAATTACAAAAATATTTTGCATTTTTTTTTATTTTGACTAAAATGTGAAATTGGTAAGAGATAGCTGAGTAAGGAGTTTCCACTCCTGAGACGTATCTCAAGCTTATTTTCGAAATAAGTTAATTTTTGTTTATTTCCTTTTAAATTATTTAATTTGTGAATTCTCCTTAACACTGACTAAAATGAATCTTCATATGTTCAGTTAACAGATATTATCAACATATATAGTAACATACAGACATGAGCTAAAATTGAAAAGTTTGTAATATTCAGTGCTCTAGTTTAATTGGAGGAAGCATCTCAAAAAAGTAGTGGAGTAAAAAAAAAAAAAAACGGTCTAAGATCCGAGTTATTAAGTCTGTAAGGGTGTTTTAACACCTAGTGCCCTACAACCAACTGGCTTGGGAGTCACTGGCCCAAAGCTCGCTACATGGATCAAAGATGCTGCAAAAATATATATATATCTCTGAAGTCTGAGTAATTAAGTCCGTAGGGGTGTCTTAACACCTGGTGCCCTAAAGCCAACTGGTTTGGGAGCCACCGACCTAACACTCGTTACATAGATGGAAGATATTATATATAAATAAAAATAGAGAAAAATCAAAGAAAAAATCTGAAAAATCAGAAAAATTATTCTATTGCTGCAAAAAGGTGTGAAATCTGATAGAACTTTAGGACAAAAATATTACTCTCTTATCAACTGCACTTATGACTGTGTAGGCATTGCATTTTCGCATGTGAAACCCGATGATGAGTCTCAGTTGGAGGCACTACCTTTTTAGCTAAGGATATTGCGGGAAACGGAGGTCGGAAGGGGAAATTCAGAATAAGTATGTCATCAAGTTCATTTCACAAGTTCACTGTCTTCGTTAGTGCTGCGTTCGTTACTTTGTTCGAATGTCAGGCAGATTGCGGACGTTCATGTAGCGTTCGAATGGGCGTTCGAACGGCGTCGGTGTTTCTAGTTTTGCTGCTAGCCTCGCACCCCAGCCCAATTAGCCCCCCAAAGCCCATAAAACACATCCCAATTAATAAAACACATTTAAAACACATGGGGAATTAAATTAAATATTAAATAAAATATTTAAACCATTTACCAATTAAATAAAACATAAAATATAATCATACCTAATAAAGATAAATCAAATATATTAACTTCCTAACTAAACAAATCACATACTAAATTAAAAAGATGTCATGCCTAATTAAAATGAATCATAACAAATTAAAGATATTGCATTCCTAATATAGCCAAATTTTGTCCCCCATCAAATCCCTTCCTTGTGAGACAAGGTGAAGCCCTAGCCTTTCTCTATATAAACAACCCCTAACCAAGACATTCACTACTCTAGCTCATACAGATAACTCACAGAAAAATCATAACACAAAGAGCCTTAGCCACTCACGGCAATAGCAACAGGAAGAACACAAACCATTCCTTTCATCTCCTCCACTCCATAACCGAAAACAGCACCCTCCTAAACCTCTACCTATCACCGAAAATCTCCCCATACAGCAGCCCTCCATCACCGAAAATATACCTCCAAACAGCAGCCCAAACCACTCCCAAAACAGCCCCTAAAATCCCTTAAAACAGTAACATAAACTGCACTTATAATCCTTGAAATAACCATACAAAACTACACTAAAAAAACCACGAAAAACACTCGAAACAGTTCGTTGAAACGTCAAAACAGGTGACCTGAACAGTGAGTAGCAGAGCAGAGACCGAACAGCAGCAGAACGGAGACCGAACAGCAAGCAAAACAGCAAAACAGTGAGCTAGGACGCTAAACCAGTGAACCGGAGAAGTTGAGGAGCTGTACCCTTTCCGACGTCCGTGAAACGCAAGCCCGAAAGTTGGAAAAAAAGGTTAGACCTTAGGGTACTTTCCACACTCGTTTTTATTTGATTTTTTCTATTTATTTTGACTGTATTTTAATTATTTGTTGAATCTTGTGTGTGTATGATGCGTGTTGTGGGTATTGGATGAATGAAAGAGTGTCGTCTCTTGCGGTATATAGGATGGAAACCCAGACGTAAATTCCGTAGCCGAATCCGAATAGACGATAGTGCGGTCTGTACTTGGGATACAACTCCACGTACCGCTTGAATAAACGGCACCTTCTTTTGTTTTATGTTGCTTTGATTTATTTATTTATTTTTCGTCACTTGAATTCTGCATGTTGCTTATTTACGTATGATTCAATCGAACGCATGGGCTTAGTAAGTGGAATGAAAGATCCCCTATGGGGAGGGGTTAAAGCCCTTTACCACGATGTTTCGCCGCGCCGGTTGATGTGTGTTCAGTTGAATGAAAGACACGTTCAATCGGGCATACTACATTTGATATTATTGCTTTTAATTCTTTGTATGCATGATTCAATCGAGCGCATGGGCTTAGTAAGTGGAATGAAAGATCCCCTACGGGGAGGGGTTAAAGCCCTTTACCACGATGCTTTACCGCGCCGATTGACATGTGTTCGGTCGAATGCAAGACACGTTCAATCAGGCATACTACGTTTGATATTATTGCTTTTAATTCTTTGTATGCATGATTCAATCGAGCGCATGGGCTTAGTAAGTGGAATGAAAGATCCCATACGGGGAGGGGTTAAAGTCCTTTACCACAAGACTCTACTGAGACAAAGATGGGCTGTCAAGAACGTAGAAGAGGTAGGATGGGCGGTTGGTCAGATCTAGTATGGATCATACATGGACGGTAGTTGGAGTCGGCGGCTCTCTTAGGGTTCCCTCATCTGGGATCCCTGGGGAAGAGGATCAAGTTGGCCCTTGCGAACAGCTTGATGCATACTACGTTTGATATTATTGCTTTTAATTCTTTGTATGCATGATCCAATCGAGTGCATGGGCTTAGTAAGTGGAATGAAAGATCCCCTACGGGGAGGGGTTAAAGCCCTTTACCACGATGCTTTGCCGCGCCGGTTGATGTGTGTTCGGTTGAATGCAAGATACGTTTAATCGGACATACTGAGCTTGACATTGTTGCCTTTATTCTTTGTGTTGCATGCATCAGGTCTGGTTCTGTTCGAACGCGTTCTCGAACTCTACACGAACGCGAACCTTATGTTTACCGTTCGAAGGCGTTCTCGAACACTACGTGAATGCACACGCACTTTCTTAGTCTCATAATGCATCAGGTCTGGTTCCGTTCGAACGCATTCTCGAACGTTATACGAACGCGAACCTTCTGTTTACCGTTCGAACGCATTCTCGAACGCTACATGAACGCACACGTACTTTCTTAGTCTTATCATACATCAGGTCTGGTTCCGTTCGAACGCGTTCTCGAACGCTACATGAACGCAAACCTTCTGTTTACCGTTCGAACGCGTTCTCGAACGCTACGCGAACGCGCACCCACTGAACTGAGTCCTTTTCATTAGATTGCATACATAGTTTTCCTAGTAGCTATCCCTACATGTATGAATACAATGTGTTTATTGTATTACAATTCATATACTTATGTCATGATAACATTTGAGTATCATTTCTTGTGGTATATCGGATGGAAACCCAGACATAAATTACGTAGCCGATTCCGAATGGACGGTAGTACGGTCTGTACTTGGGATACAATTCCACGTACCACTTGAGAAGGTGCTCACATGTGTGCTTGTGTGGTTAGTATGTATGCTTGTGTTTCCTTGAATATAATATGCCAATGAAGTTGTATGTTTTTCGTTCTTTTGATGTACTTCCAAGCATGCAATCTTAGATGTGAAATATATGTGTAAGTTTTATTTTATACACGTGAATTTAGAAGCATGATACTCTTGGAAATAAGTGCTACTTAAGCCTGATTAAATTATTACATAAATCCTTTCATTACCAGTGGCATGAGTAAGGGACCATTCCGAACCCAACGGTTTGAGGTCTTCCCTTGCGAGGGGTGAGTGCGGCCTTAAATCTCATTTTCCCGGCTCACACCGGGTGGCGACTCCATTATTCTCCGGTTTAGTCCCTCGTGGCTACTCCGTACTCCCGACCGGGCCGTGAGCCCGGGATAGCATGCGTCGCCCAATTCCTGTGTTCCCACAGTCTGGCGACTCCACTGGGGATAGAGAATCGGTCCCGAAATATTGTCTTGTGATGTTTGGATTTATGTTTTAATTGACCGTGTCTATAGTGGATAAAGTGAGGGTTTAATCAAAGGCATTTTGAGGCTAGGTAATGGTTTGGTGTCTTCCTTCATTCACTACCTTTCTAGAAAGAAAAGCTGTGAAGGCACATAGATAGCCATCTACTCGTAGCCTATTGTGATGGACTAATTTGGAGGACTCGTTGTTTATTCCTGACACCAAGCGATAAGAGCCTAAGAGGCTTGGGTATTTAAGTGAGCCTCGCTCCACCTTCCCTCTGGGGAATCTGTAGAGTTTCAATCAAGTCCCAAGGATCACAAACATGCATAAAAACGAGTTGAATACACAAAGGAGTAAGGCGGAATACATACTCACATTGATGGGTTTTGATGAAATGAAGAATACAAGCCTTCAAGCTTCCTCCATAAGCTCGGCAATAGCTTCCTCATGCAGTGGACTGCTCGGTTGGTGACTGGTTTGCCTCCTCCATGTTCGGCCATTGAAGACTCCATTGAAGCTTCAAGCTTTCCAAGCTCACAAATTCGTTTCCCTATCACCATAATATAACCAATGTGTGTGCTAGCACTACTCGTCTTCATTTGCTTCTCAAAATTTCGGTCAAACCAGAAATTTTTGGAGAGGAAATCGGCTTTGAAACCGTGAAGAAAGAAGAGAAAAAAGAGGGAGAGGAAGAGATGCGTAAGTGTGGTGAAAGAGAGAGAGAAAATGATTTTAGTTTATATACTTATTTTATTTTCCAAAACAAAAACAAATATATAATCATTTTCATATATATATCAAAAGTCAAAAAGCAAAAGTCTATTAATGCTTTTTCCAACAACCATATCACTTCTACTTTTTACTTTAAGTCACATCACATCACTTTAATAAAGTGACACGTTGTCAAGTCACATCACTCAAAGTGACAATTGATTTGACGCATGATGTGACTAACTATTTGACGCTTGATGTGACTTGCGTGCCGCACTCGAATTCGAAATGCGAATGCGCTCGCAATCACTCTCGGGCTCGGGTTTGCTAATTCCAAATTAACGAATTTTCCGTCGCGTCGTAATTAAATGATTACGCCTAACGAAATCACTATTCACATCGCTAACGAATTAATTCTAAATTAATTCGTTCGCCCGAATTAAAATCTAATTTTAATTCCGCGTCGAAATCCAATTTCTTATGATATATCGAATATATTATTTTATCGATTAATTCCAAATTAATCTTTCTCTCTCTTTAATTAATATTTTATCCCAGATAAAATATCTCCGCCATTAATCCCAGATTAATTTTCTCTCTCTTCTAATTAATCCTAGATTAATTAAAGTGCGAGTTATACATCATCGGTGAATCTTCAGGAAGCGACCCATGAGATCTCCGGATATGTTGGCAGTAAATACGGTCGTCGGATTATCCGAACACGTAAGCACCTCGTACTACGTTCATACCGATTTACAAGACAAGGTTGGCTTCTAGCAAAGCGCCATGCCTACCCAATTCTCCAGAAATATTCTTACATGATATATAGATCTGTATCAAGCGTAGTATACCGTAGTATTGTGCATATCGGCCCAGTATCGGATAGTCACGTGCTAGGGCTGGGGCTGGATAAGTGTCTGCCCCGTCCGAAGCACATGTCGGATGTCTGGTAACATAGTCTCTATAATCGGATATTCATGACCTGGTCACAATATCCCGATTGGTTGCGCAACACTCAAGAGCACTAGTACCGTATCCTGCGTGACATCATCTCCAATATGACTGAAGTGATACTTCCGTCTTGACATCACACCCAATACACTACGACTCTCTGATAAACCCAGAAGTGGTGTACGCAGAACCGGTTAAAGCCCTGTACCACCAAGACCAAAGTCTACCGATTATCATAAGTATTAGTGATGTAAGTCTCAGGTTAAGACTATACACACCTACCTTGATTTCGGTCTCCCATAGACACATAGTCATAATACCAATGGGATTCCGAGGGGTCTATCCAGAGCGAAGCTGTTTCCTGTACCATCGGTGAAACACAACCTCCTATCGCACTTGCATAAGTATCCAATACTTATATAGATGAGAACTATGCTGTTGTGCCCTCACAACGCACACAAGTGCAATACTAGCCTATTCCGCATTATCGATGTCCTGTCTCGATAATACTCCGGCTAGGGATATTTAATGATTAATCCTTCGTGGACTGATACTGTCTCATATCATCTCAATCCAGGAACTAATCATATGGACCTCTCTTCATTTATATATCTATGGTGATTTAATCATAAATGATGAGAGTGCAATTTCCTTGTCACATAGTTAATTTGTACAATACACCGTGATCTGTACAAATAGTGACGCTATGGGTCATATTATCCAACAATCCCCACTTGGCACATAGCCAGTCACTCGAGTGTCCCACACCCGAACTATGTACGGTTCGCTCAAATTGCTGAGGAAAGGTTTTCGTCAGCGGATTTGCGTGATTATCGTCTGACGCGATTTATTCGATCATCATCACATCGCCACGATGTATGATCCGAACGAATCAGATGAATAGTCGAAGTATTTATCTGGATCATTGATGAGACCTTTAATTCCTTAGCCTGTGCTGACGCCTAGCTCAGCTGCTAACAGAACTATATCTAATCTAATTAGATTTATTATCGATCCAAATGGCTTCTATTGCTGCCTCAGCTGCAGCAATAATCCGCATTTGTTGTTAATTCAGCAACAGTTATCTTGCTCGGAATATTCCAGCTTACTGCCCGTTATTCAAACTTTATAGTACCGTTAATCAAACTTATACTTACTGTTTCAGTATTTTACCAGTCATGATTACTTAAACTTCAGCAGTGACCCAGTCACTTCAAGTTCTCCATCTTCATAGTTTAAGACAACATCTTTAGTTCTCTCAGATACTAACAGATGTTCTTAATCTTCAATCCAGTGACTATCACTTGGATTGACCCGATTGTGACTCCATATGCTCAAAGCGTATGAGACACCAATACAAGTACATTTTAAATGTACAATTTCTCAGAGAGTGTTAACAACTCCAAATCTAGCCCAGTAGATCTTTATTCCTTGAATAAAGGTTGTTACTCCCCAGAATTCTACGGAGAATTTCTTATGAAAGCCAAGCTTTCACACGATTGTTTTATGGGAATTTCATTGTCAGTGCCCTCTCCACTAACCTCCTTATATAGACAAGAATTATTTCGTTTTGAGTCAAATCATAAACTATTATGATTATTTCAAAACGTCAGTTCCAAGAACCTTATGCTTGCTTCAATCCAAATATGGATCGAATAACCCGCAAACCTTGTTTGTCGGTTATACAGAATCGTCAGGATGTTGTAAGCATCCTCCAAAAGGTTTCCTTTTCAGGAAAGCAATTTTGATCTGCAACTGACACATTTCATAAATGAAATATGCAGTTATCAACAAGCATCTTCAAAATGGATTTACCATGGCAACAGGTAAAAGGTTGAACCGTTATTAACACAATGTTGATAACGATACCTTTCCGTCAAAAGCCCAGCTTTGTACGTTGGTATGTTGCCTTCCATGTATGTCTTCCTTGAAGACGTTTAATGTACCAATAGGCACAATGCCTTGTGGTACAACAACTAGTATCCAAATAGTTGTTATACATGGAATCCATTTCGGATTCATGGCACTTTGCCATAATAGGGGGTCGATACCTCGTATCACTTCCTCAAAACGTAGTCGGTGGATATACCTTCATAAGATTGACATTTTTATGAGGTTAGATCAGAACCCATACCTAGGTTGTTTTCTGACTCTATCCGATCTACGAGTTCTTGTGTATTTGAAGATTAATGGTACAGATTCATTATTGATGAACTGTTTGTGTGTCCATTACGGACCTTGTGCCTTGAACAGTATTACTCCGATTTTCATCGAGTATCACTATCACTCATCCTCCCACTGACCACTGCATATCGGTATTCCTCTCAGGAAAACCGCATGGTGAGCAACAATCACATTGTTCTCATGTGAGATTTACAATTACTATACTTAAGGTTTCCCTTAGGATAACCAATATTGGCACTTATCCAATTTGGGTCCTTAGTTTGGTATCATCCAAACGTTATGCCTGGCATACCCAAATTATCAGGAATGAGAAACCTTGTTTCTTCCCTGTTCATATCTTATATGACATCTGTCAAACAGATTTATATGGAACCTTATTCTAAATAAGTTATTGCACTGTTAAACTTATCCGTTGAAGAAATGGTAGCTCAGAGCGACTCTTGATAATCTTATCATGTCTAACATGATTCGGTTAATCCATTCGGACACACCGTCACTTTGACGTGTTCCGGGAGGAGTCCTCATTTGAAAGAATACTATACTCTTTCAAGTACATATGAAACTTACTGCTTAAGTATTTTCCAATACGGTCTTACCGTGGCGGCATAATACTATAGCCGATCTGTTTGTCTATTTCGTGTCGAAACTCTAAAAGTTTCCGATTTGTGTTCTTCAAAAGAAACACATAACCATAACGTGATGCCACATCCGTTAAGGTCACGAAATATTCATGTTCACATCTAGCCTAGCTAGATATGGGCCCACTAACTTCACCATGAATAGGGCTAACAGATCGGTGGCACTTACACTATTACCAAGTAAACAGTGTTTTAGGTACTTTACCTAACAAACTAGATTCGTAGACTTTATTTGAATAGTCAAATCAGTCCTAGTACCCACTCTTCAAAAGTGTGGATATACGAGTCTTGTATAATTGTGTCCCAGACAACAATGCCACAAATAAGTCTCTATTGATCAAATCAATTTGAACTATTTATTTGTCATTTTATATGTTTGAGATTTTATTTATATTCAAAATATAAATTCTGTTATTTACATCTAATGTATTTATCTCAGTATCATCTTTATATAATAAAACACTTAGTGTTCTATAATATAAAGGTTTTATCCGCAACGGATTAAACACTGATATAGAGATAATGTCTCTAGTCAACTAGTTACATTATAACAGTTCCTAATTCAAGTACATACCCGAAGGGTATTTCCTAAACTTAGGTATCTACGGTCGAAACAGCGACTTTCGTCCCGTTTCCGATTCGCAGAGCAATCTTAGCTTGAAGTCAGTATCCTGCTCAAAGCAGATTCTGAACATCAATACATATATTTATGTACCACACTAAGTATTTAAATCTAATTTCAATACTAGCTGTGAACATAACTAAGACAAACATTTTTAAAGTAGAGCCTTGCCCTTTCTTTAATTCCTTCGTGTCTGCCATATCTAAATGGTAGTCACTTTGGGATATGTCAATTATCTTTTAATATTTCACAACCTTTGGCCAAGCCATGGGTTTTCGGAATATCGAAACGATGTGCACCTCGTGCTACATGCCCAATTGTAAACTTTGATTTTATCTCCTCTAGAATAGTCAATTAATTCTCCAAGAATTATAAATTGCAATTTTAATACTTCTTAATCTAAAATTAGATTTATGACAAGTATATTAAATTAAGCATTAAAGTCATCATCACATAAATCTTCCAAAGATTTTATACTCTACTTATTTTGCTTAATTTTGGCTTAAGATATAATAAGTTATTTTATCAAATAAAGTAACCTATTATTTATTCCCAATTTGAAAATTAAAATTTTAAAATATTTTAATCCCAGATTATATTTTAAATATCCAACTTTTCAATTTTATCTTGATTACATAGTCCAACTATTTAATCAACGATTAGTGGTACTATATATATTATACTGATTATAATAGTCCAACTATATAATCAAATATAATCCAAATTAATTAACCTCAATTACATTGATTACTATATCCAATTATAAATCAACTGTAAACTGAAATTAATTAATCCAAATATATTGATTAATATACCAATTATATATAATCAAGTATAATACAGTCCAACTGTTTATTAAAACAACAATTTAAATATTAGTCTAACTAACATTTAATAATGACGAAATAATTTGAATGAGCGCGTATGGCGAGTAATTGAACGAGTATTGCAAATTCAATTCTTACCTCCCACTATTTTTCGTCGAGTCTCTAACCCTCTGTCGAGTACTCGGGAAACCGTGTTTCCTAGTGGCTAGGATCCCGTTAAATATCACACAATCTTGACTTTGGCCAACAAATTGTATGATAATTAACTAGGTAGATCTCGAAGATCAATTGG
>SKCR01038356.1:0-175448 GCA_019454045.1 Zanthoxylum bungeanum
ATTAACGTCGCGACGAAAGTTCGGTATTTCGGAAATATCGAACCCGAACGCGTGAGTACGCGTGGGCCCACTTTCATTTGGGTTGTGTGGGGCCCACATGACACATGTCATTTTATGCATTATTTAATTGTTAATACATTGCATGGTGATAGTGTACAATAAACTCAATGGTTTGCATGGAGTTTCAGTTTGACACTCTAAGCCATTGCATGATTTGTGTCATAAGTTTATTATTAATTTAATAATATTATGGCATAAATATAAATTGATTTTTGTAACAAAAATCATAACACTCTCTCCTATTCTCTCATGACCGAAAACTGTGAGCTCTCACAGCCCTCTCCACTTTTCTGTTTTTGTTGCTTGCAAAAACTTGAAGAATTGGTTTGTTTGGAACATTAAATCACACACAAGGCTAGCACCATCAAGGGATCATACAAAGGTGTTATGGGAAACTAATCTTAGAGCTTGGAAGGATCAAAAATTGCTTGGAGCTTCTTTTCTGTTTGGCCGAAACCCTCACTGCACAAAGGAGAAAATTTTTGTTTCATCAACGTATCCGCATTCCGATCTTTGTGAGTATGATTCCGCCATACTTTAATATTGTTCATTCATTTATATGTTTTGTTTGCTCTTTTGATCTTGGGACATGGATTAGAATTTCCAACAGCAAGAGAGTGTTTTGTGCAAAACAAGAGTGCTAGCACACTCCGAGATCAATGCGAAGGTGATAGGGAAGTTTACCCATGAGCCGGGATTCAAATGATGAAGCTGGAGCTTCAAATTCTTGTTGAAAATGGCGCAAAACAGAGAGCCAAATCTGCAGCATGGGCGCATATTGCAGTGAGGCAGTGAGCAGTTTTTGGCGTCTTCGTGGCCTCCGCGTCGCTCAACCGATCGATGTAAGTATTCCGCAACTTTCGTCGTTGTATTAACTTGTGTATCATGCTTGAGTTTTGATCTTGGGACCTATAGAAACTCCAACAATGGCATCAAGAGCTTAGGTTAAAAGCATGAAAAAGTTAGGGCTAAAATTTGGGCAAACTTGATTTTGAGCATGATAAATAAATTGGATGGATTTGTATGCTTAAATGTGTTTTGAATTGAAGATTGATTGGGTCAATTTCAAGAAAATTGATTGGATCATTTTTCCCCCAAATTTCCACCTTGGCCGAATTTGATACATAATTTTAATGTCTTGGGATTTTTGATTTTTGACAATTGGATGTGTTGGAAATCATTTGGGATGATGATTTAATGTCGATGCGGAATCAATTGGATTGAATTCGAATCGGACGAAAAATCCCCAATTGCCAAGTATGTCAAAAGCTTGAAATTGGGTAAAATTGATTTAAGCATGCAATTATGAAATTGGATGATTAAGTATGCTTGAATGTATTTTAATTGATGATTGGTTGGATCAATTTGATCCAATTTGGTTTGGAACAAATTTGCCCAAAATCTTATCTTGGCCGAGAGTTATGCCCCTTTGTGTTCTTGGTGAATTTTGATTTTTTGAAACATTGGATGTGTTGAAAATCATTAGGGTATATTGATTTAATGTCGAATTGGGTTTAATTGGATTGAAACAAATCGAACATGAAATTAAACCCATTGCCGAGAACAAAGTGAGCATGAATGGGTTTGATTTTAATCAAAATATGTTGGACATATGATGATGATAATGAGCATGATTAATTGTATGAATTGATGTTTTAGAAATGTTAATTTGGGTGATTAATCATGATATACACTTTAGGTAAAAATTGCGAAATTGGATTTGTATGTAATTAATTAATTGGGCTAATTTTGGAAATTGAGCTTGAATTGTTGTTATTGGGCTTATTGGGCTTTGTTGTACAAACTTTGTTTTAGGCAAAATTGGTTGGATCCAATTGGGCCCAAAACCGTATCCATAAAGCCCAAATGCAACATAATGGACCTTTATAATTTAATTGGGCCTAATGGGCCAAAATAATTTATAGGCTTATGGGGTAACTCCCGGATTGGACTTTGGTTGCGTTAGACCCGAGTTGACCAAAAGACCACGCCTTAAGAAATTAATTAAAAGCCCATTAGACTTTAATTAAATTAATATTGGATATTAATCGGGCTTTGAGACCCGTAGCGATTAAATTTGGAATTTAAGTCGAAAAGGGTTTATTATTAAAGTGTGTTATTTAATTTGGAATTAAATAGTGAATTAGAATTAAATACAAATTGAATTGGATTTAATTGTGTAGTTTAATTTAATTCGGGAATTCGTACTTTAAGTACTTATTCGCAAAAACGAGTTGACTCGAACAAAATCAAATCGTTGTTTGAACATTGGATGATCACTAATTATCAAGATTAATTAATTGGATTAGATTGATTGATAACATGCTTGAGTGAATACATGGTTGTGATGCATGAATAATGTATATCGGATGGATATTAGATGGGTGGGCAATTTTAGAAATTGTTGTAATAAATTTGATTTATTAATTGGACCTGCGTGTCCAGCCTTATCACCTCCTATTCTTTGTATTCTATTCTCACCTATTCCCCTCAATGTAAATGAGGTTTCTTTAGAAGTGTAGTGTAACGGGTAGAAGAAATTTTGTGCTAGCGGGAGAGAGAAAGTGAGAGATTTGATCTAGGATCAATGTGTAAAATATCCATCCGCATATCATTATTATTTTATCATATGCGCTTTATTATGTGTTAGAATGCATGTTTAAGGGTGTATGATGATGAGACCTTAACAAAGATAATAAATTGGTTGCCAATTTGCACGCGAAAAGCCCTCATCAAATATCATGCGTCTTTTCCTTCCATTGAGTGATTCTTGCTCAAGATCCTAGATTGGCATGGGTTGTTGGCCAAAGTCAAGCCCTTTGTCTGTCGAAGATGTGTTTGAATCACGAGGCTTTGTTCCATATTGGTGTCTTGTCCAAGTTGTGGTTTGTTGGCCAAAGTCAAGACCACTTCTTGTCCAACGACATTGATTACGAAGCTTCCATGGTCAATGGGTCCACGCTTGACTGGGATCACTAGGTTTGTTGTGCCAAAGCCAAGGCCTAGTTGATTCAGAGGAAATAGGTTAGGGTATATATTGGATATATAGGCATATATATGATATATGTTTAGGACTTGGATGTCCACCTACTGGATCTAGGAATTGGATTGGATCCAATTGATCTTAGAGATCTACCTAGTTAATTATCATACAATTTGTTGGCCAAAGTCAAGATTGTGTGATATTTAACGGGATCCTAGCCCACTAGGAAACACGGTTTCCCGAGTACTCGACAGAGGGTTAGAGGCTCGACGAAAAATAGTGGGAGGCAAGAATTGAATTTGCAATATTCGTTCAATTACTCGCCATACGCGCTCATTCAAATTATTTCGTCGTAATATTAAATGTTAGTTGGACTAATATTTAAATTGTTGTTTTAAAAAACAGTTGGACTGTATTATACTTGATTATATAATTGGATTATATTAATCAATATATTTGAATTAATTAATTCAGTTTACAGTTGATTTTATAATTGGATTATAGTAATCAATGTAATTGAGGTTAATTAATTTGGATTATATTTGATTATATAGTTGGACTATTATAATCATTATAGTATAATAGTACCACTAATCGTTGATTAAATAGTTGGACTATTGTAATCAAGATAAAATTGAAAAGTTGGATATTTAAAATATAATCTGGGATTAAAATATTTTAAATGATTTAATTTTCAAATTGGGAATAAATAATAGGTTACTTTATTTGATAAAATAACTTATTATACCTTACGCCCAAAATTAAGCAAAATAAGTAGAGCATAAAATCTTTGGAAGATTTATGTGATGATGACTTTAATGCTTAATTTAATATACTTGTCATAAATCTAATTTTAGATTTAAGAAGTATTAAAATTGCAATTTATAATCTTGGAGAATTAATTGACTATTCTAGAGGAGATAAAGTCAAAGTTTGCAATTGGGCATGTAGCACGAGGTGCACATCATTTCGATATTCTAAAAACCCAAGGCTTGGCCTAAGGTTCCTAAAATATTGAAAAGGATAATTGACATATACCAAAGTGACTACCATTTGGATATGGCAGACACGAAGGAATTAAAGAAAGGGCAAGGCTCTGACTTTAAAAATGTTTGTCAAGTTATTCACAACTAGTATTGAAATTAGATTTTAAATACTTAGTGTGGTACATAAAAATATGTATTGATGTTCAGAATCTGCTTGAGCAGGGATACTGACTTCAAGCTGAGATTGCTCTGCGAATCGGAAACGGGACGAAAGTCGTTGTTTCGACCGTAGATACCTAAGTTTAGGAACTACCCTTTGGGGTGTACTTAAATTAGGAACTGTTATAATGTAACTAGTTTGACTAGAGACATTATCTCTATATCAGTGTTAAACCCATTGTGGATAAACCTTTATATTCTAGAACACTAAGTGTTTCATTATATAAATATGATACTGAGATAAACACATTAGATGTAAATAACAGAATTTATATTTTGAATATAATTAAAATCTCAAACATATAAAATGACAAATAAATAGCTCAAATTGATTTGATCAAGTAGAGACTTATTTGTGGCATTATTGTCTAGGACAGAATTAAACAAGACTCGTATATCCGCACTTTTGAAGAGTGGGTATTAGGACTGATTTGACTATTCAAATAAAGTCTACGAATCTAGTTTGTTAGGTAAAGTACCTAAAACACTGTTTACTTGGTAATAGTGTAAGTGCCACCGATCTGTTAGCCCTATTCATGGTGAAGTTAGTGGGCCCATATCTAGCTAGGCTAGATGTGAACATGAATGTTTCGTGACCTTAACGGATGTGGCATCACGTTATGGTTATGTGTTTCTTTTGAAGAACACAAATCGGAAACTTTTAGAGTTTCGACACGAAATAGACAAACAGATCGGCTATAGTATTATACCGTCGTGGTAAGACCGTAATGGAAAATACTTAAGCAATAAGTTTCTTATATACTTGAAAGAGTATAGTATTCTTTCAAATGAGGACTCCTCCCGGAACACGTCAAAGTGAAGGTGTGTCCGAACGGATTAACCGAATCATGTTAGACATGATAAGGCTAATCATGAGTCGCTCTGAGCTACCATTTCCTTCAACGGATAAGTTTTAACAGTGCAATAACTTATTTAGAATAAAGTTCTATTAATAATCTGTTTGACAGATTACATATTAGATATGAACGGGAAAGAAACCGGGTTTCTCATTCCTGACCATTTGGGATGCTAGGCATATGTTTGGATAATACCAAACTAAAACCTAAATTGGATAAGTGCCAAATTGGTTATCCTAAAGGAAACCATAAGTATAGTACTTATAAATCTCACATGAGAACAATATGATTGTTGCTCACCATGCGGTTTTCCTAAGAGGAATACCGATATGCAGTGGTCAGTGGGAGGATGGTGATACTCGATGTAAATTGGGTAATACTGTTCGAGGCACGAAATCCTTAATGGAACACATATAGTTCATCAATGATGAATTTATACCATTAATCTTCGAATACACAAGAACCGCGTAGATTGGAGAGAGTCAGAAAACAACCTAGGGTATGGGTTTCTGATCTCACCTCATAAAGATGTTAATCTTTTAAGGTATACCAACTGACTACGTATGAGGAAGTGATACAAGGTATCGACTCCCTATCATGACAAAGTGTCATGACGTTCAAAATGGATTCCATGTATATCAACAAGTTTAGATACTAGTTGATGTACCACAAGGCATTGTGCCTATTGGTACTGTATAAGTCTTCAAGGAAGACATACATGGATGGCAACGTACCAACGTACAAAGCTGGGCTTGTGATGGAAAGATATCGTTATCAACATTGTGTTGATTACGATTCAACCTTTTAACTGTTGCCACGGTTAATCCATTTGGATAATGCTTGCTAAAGCTGCGTGTTTCATTTATGAAATATGACAGCTTTACGGGAAAATTGCTTTCCTGAAAAGGAAACCTTTTGGAGGATTCTTACAACATCCTGACGATTTTGTATAACCGACAAACAAGGTTTGCGGGTTATTCGATCCATGTTTGGATTGAAGCAAGCATAGGTTCTAGGAATTGTCGTTTTGATGTAATCATAATGGTTTATGACTTAATTCAAAACGAAATGATTCTTGTGTATATAAGGAGGTTAGTGGGAGCGCACTGACAGTGAAATTCCCAATAAAGCAATTGGTGAAAGCTTGGCTTTCATAGATATTCTTTCATAGAAATTCTCCGTAGAATTCTTGGGAGTAACAACCTTTATTCAAGGCATAAAGATCTACTGGGCTAGATTTGGAGTTGTTAACACTCTCTGAGAAATTATACATTGAATAATGTACGTAACCTGGTGTCTCATACGCTTTGAGCATATGGAGTCACAATCAGGACAATCCAAGTGATAGTCACTGGATTGAAGTTAAGAACATCTGTTAGTATCTTAGAGAACTAAAGATGCTGTCTTAAATTATGGAGTAGGAGAACTTGAAGTGACTAGGATCACTGCTGCAAGCACTACAAGAGAAAAGGCTTTTACTGATACTAAATTAGTGTCAGTAAAGGGTTTTACTGACACTATATAAATGTGTCAGTGTTGCCGCAGCCAGAAATCACTGACACTAGTTTCTAGTGTCAGTAAACGTTAATACTGTAGTATCAGAAAATTATTGACACTATGGTATCAGTAATCTCTCACACTATTTTAGTGTCAGTAAATTATTGACACTATATCATCAGTATTTAGTGATACTATAGTGTCAGTAAATTTTGTTACTGCAGTATCAGTATATCGCATATATTTGATTTTTAGTGTCAGTAATTATTGTTACTATAGTATCAATATCCGTCAATATCTTTTAAAATTTAAAAATCGTATTATTTCACAATTATATTTCTTATTTTTTGTAATTAAATTAATCATAAAATATATATATATATATATATATATATATATATATATATATATATATATACCAACTCAATGAAATAAAAAACTAAAAATTACATTTATATAAATTCGCAATATAATAGATTAATCGTATTAATCAATTCAACAGTATCACATGATGAATACAAAACTCCATAGACAATCTTTAAATTAACATATATATATTTCAAAAACTACTCTTAAAGTCCCATCAAAATGTCATGCCCCCACCAAAATTCATGATACTTGTTGAGAAGCCTGCAACAATCCCCCACAATATGATATCTGGCACAAAATCTGAAATTATAAACCAAATGTTAAGAATTAGATGGACTTCCAAAAAAAATCGATATCTTCATAAATAAAAACATTAAATACATCCAAATAAAAATACAAAAATAACCCTAATCTAATTTTTGTCACATAAAGCACTTATTGACAATAACCATACCAACAACCTAAGAGCAATGCATATAAAAAACCAAATGGCATCCATAATAACAAGTTGTATCTTTCATACCGCTACATAATCACCAAACAAACAAATCAATAACACACACACACACACACACACACACACACACATATATATATATAGACGGACATAAAACTGAAATAAAAGGATCTCATGAACCAGATGAAGTTTATCAGATGACAAGATCTAATACTGTTTCCAAATGCAGGAAGCAAATCAAGATGACAAGATAGTTGTTCATTATGGAATTCCTGGAAACTAAAAGTTCAAAGCTCAAAATGTACTAGAATGTAACATTCCAGGTAATTGCCATAAAAATAGATGAGATAAACATGTTAGATCTCAATATATCAAATACTGCTTCCATAGCATTCATGCTGCACCTCAAAGCACATCAGATGACAGGTGCCATATCCCCCAAAGGTTTCAACAAGTATCAATCAGAACATGGCAAAACTTCATCAGGTAAAAAACTATCTCCAAGTTCATGTCTGACATAGAGAACATCGAGACACTGTTAATAGAATATTTTACATCATGATTGTTTTAACTTTCAAGTCTCAAAGCAATCTTACCCACTAGCAAAACTCACAAATAAAACAAATTAACCCACCAAATTAAACCCATCAGGGCATAAAACTGAAATAAAAGATATGATTCATATTGCTTTCACTGAAGTAAAAAATCTGGGGAAAAAATTCTAAGCTAAAAGTAGAAACAAGAATGTATTAATTTACAGAAAAGAGAAATACCATACTACTTCATTAACTCAACGAACAATAGCTATGTTATCCTTGTCATTTGTATTCTGCAAGAATAGAAGATTTCCCAATATGTCATGAATTAAAGTGAAAAAATAGGAAGTAATAATCACCTCTGTAAAACATGTCCTTGTAATTACCTCTTCATTATACTGTGTGATTATATGTGCAACATATATTGCCCAATCATCACGGAGTTGCGTTATATCTTCCAGAGTGTACTCATTAATCCCCTTGAATTTTAAAATATTTATAAGTTAGAATTTTAAACAGTAAGATATCTTAATTGACTAGTGATAAAACTTAACTATTGTTAACTTACATTGTCTTTTAGAATGTTCACATTTGTTACAATTTGCTGCATGTATTTCATCACATAATAACCGCATTCAAAACTTCCAGGCTGCATGGACACTATAAAAAAGAATTATCATATCAATATTAGTTCATTTAGACATATTCTAAATATTCTCATTGTTGCATATCACAAAAATATATATATATATCATAACTTTGTACCTTCACAGATACCCAAGTCACACTACCGCTCTTATTATTAGAATGTAAAGATTGATACACTCTACTTCATTTTTGGTTCCTTTACTGCAGGAGTTAACCTCGGAGATCTTCTTGGAGTCAATTTAGGTTTCGTTGGAGTTATTCTTGAAGTTGCTTCAATGTTTTGTTCTTTTTGATCATCATTTGGCACACCAACTTTAATAGGATCCTCCAATATTTTGCTCTTCACAGACTTTGGTGAAGTTTTACCCACAACTAACTGAACCTGTAGGATTAATTCATTATTAGTATTTAATAATACATATATATGAAGATATTAAAAAAGACGCCAAATGTATTAACCTTTCTTTTTCCAAGTATGTCTCGGGGAACGTTCAGCTCTAAGCAAGCGCCACTTGAAGATTTTTCCTTGGGAAAGTTAGAACTACCTACTTCAGTGTTGCTGTAGGCGTTCAGCCTTGCATTCATATACTCAAGTTGCGCTGTCATAAATTGAAAGCTCTCCTGATACTTCTTCCTTTCATTGCCAAACTCTGAAGATTCAGGAATTTGAAAGTACATGGATGGAGTGATAAATTGACCTATTCCTTGCACTCTAGATCCATAGGTTGCTTCTGAATAGCCTCAGTCAAAATATCTTTCGGGCCTTGAGAATGAAAAGAACCTTCTTCAACTTGGCTCTTAAGATCACTCTAAAAAAACAGAAAAATACAAGTAAGAAATTAAACATGCTTCTATATCAGCTATTAAGAGTTATGGTTCATTTACTATTTTCATCTCTATCGCAGCCACTGCAGGTTGTAGATTGCAATCCTTATCTTTTCTTGCCATTATCCAAGCATCACTCCGATCAATTTCATTTTCGGATGTTCCAGTTTTCAATTTCTGTGCCAGGTTGTAAATCAGTTATGATTCCAGAAAATAATAAATAATATGTAAAAATAAAAATACATACATGTCTATATAACATGCCACTGTATCCCGTGCTTCCCAAGTGATGATTGTAGGTATTTTTCGCCCTCTTCTCTTTGGCTTGTTGACTTTTTACCTACACAAGATAAATATTTTAATAAATACTTAATCATTACACACAATCAGCTTTAAACGCACCTGAAATTCTGCTGACAAAACTTTATTTACAAAAAACTTCCAATCGCCATCTTTTATGCTTGATACTCAATTGGAGGTGACCTAAGTGATTTCATGTCATTCTTGTTAGGTATGATAAATTCATTTGCCAACTCACTCCTCAAGTTCCTTAAAGAACTCCCATCAACTTTAGCACTTGTCCTTCATCTTTAAACTCAAAGCAAATTTTTTCTATACACAAATAAGAAAATATTAGCACTATAAATATTTAACAATATAGTTGTCATTGTAGAAAATATCAACCTGAAAATGTTGCCATAGGAACTCCTTCACCTCTAAGGGCACACGCCTCCAATCATCATATGTAATCGAAATTGTGTCCCGAACGATAACTCCTATGTAATTTCTCACTCATTTCTTCTTCCTGTCCAATAGGAACTCCCGTATATATTGTACTCAACCACTATTTTATCCCCATCCTTTTGCAAATCTTTCTTCTTGGTTTGTTTTCTTCTTGAAGGCCTACCTTCAAGATCTGGAAGATTCATCTCTTCATGTTCAGCCATAACTCTATATCCCTACAATACTGAAAACAACAAATAAGTACATCATTTAAATAACATTTAATAACAAACTGCTTTCTCTGATCCATATTATAAAGTACATATATAAATCACTTACATAATTAGAGACACAAAATAATGGTTTAAGGTAAAGATAAATAAAAGAGATAGACGAATCTAATAAAAAAGTGTCATTTAATATAAGAAACAAACCACTTACATAATTATGTTTGTTTTCCATTAACCAAAACATAACGCATAATCAAATAAAACAAATACAAATTCAAAATTGAAGAAAAAAAAATAATAATAACCTTCTTGCGGTGACCTTCCTGCATAATTAGTTGAAAACTGAAAAAAAAAATCTAAAAAATGGAAACGAAAATGATCAAATTAACCGCAATTGCCCCACCGGCCTCTGCTTCTGATGACAAGGCCGCAGTCCCACCATAAACCTCTCCTCATACAATTTTTACTCACACCGAATAATCATTAACCGCAACTAACATAATGATAGCCAAAAAGGAAAAAAAAAATCACAAAAAAATTCAGCTTAATTGAACAGAACAGGTATTGGATCTTGAACCACCAGCTTTGCTTTCAAAAGCGACCGCCGAAAGATGGTTCAGTATAGGAGCTGCGATATCGACAGTGTGAAGAAAGCTGCACAAAGAGAGAGAGAGAAAATTAAAGTTTTGGGCGTGAATGCACAGAGTTATTAATTCTTTTTTTTTTTTTTTTTTAAATTAGTTTGTAGCGTATGAGTATCCATAAAGAAGTGGCATTCGGTGTAATTATTAGGGAACTTTAGGGGTGGAATTAACGGATATACAATATGTTCCAAATTATCATCCAAAACTTTCCACCAATCACATTCTGCCACTATTAAATATGAGAGGCTTTGTGTGGGATGGTGTATGAATGAAGTGATATATTTCTCCATAAATATATATATATGGTTACAATTTCGAGTGGTTACATTTGGCCCAGTGGTAAAGCCTTACAATAAAAAAAAAAATTTATATCAATGGTTACAATTTCGAGTCCCAGCAGACTTAAGGAAATAATTTTTTTTTTAAATTTTTTTACTGATACTAAGGTATCATTAATTACTGACACTAAATTTACTGATACTCTAGTGTCAGTAATATATGCGAAAAACGTCACTTCCGCGAGGTGTTGGTTCGACTCCAGACGACTACGCGTTTTTTTTTTTTTTATTTCTTACTGATACTATGTAATAGTAATTACTGACACTAAAATCGCTGATACCATAGTGTCAGTAATTATTGATATTTAAGTGAAAAACACGGAAATATGCCCATTTACACGTCGTTTCTGACACTTTTAGCCTAGTGTCACTAACCTTAGTGTCAGTAAAGGCCTTTTTTCTTGTAGTGAAGTTTCCAAACCGGTAAATACTGCGGTACTATAAAGTTTGAATAACGGGACAGTAAGCTGAAAAATTCCGAGCAATAACTGTTGCCGAATAAGCAACAAATGCGGATTATTGCTGCAGCTGAGCACATAGAAGCCATTTGGATCGATAATAAATCTAATTAGATTAGATATAGTTTTTTAGCAGCTGAGCTAGGCGTCAGCACAGGCTAAGGAATTAAGGTCTCATCGACGATCCAGATATATCTTCTATATCATCTGATTCGTTCGGATCATACATCGTGGCGATGTGATGATCGTATAATCGCGTCAAACGATAATCAAACAAATCCGCTGACGAAACCCTTTCCTCAGCAATTTGAGCGAACCGTACATAGTTCGGGTGTGGGACACTTGAGTGACACGCTACGTGCCAAGTGGGAGTTGTTGGACAAAATGACCCATAGCGTCACTATTTGCACAGTTCATTGTGTTGTTGTAGCAAATTAACTATGTGACAAGGAAATTGCACTCTCATCATTTGTGATTAGATCACCATAGATATATAAATGAAGAGAGGTCCTTGTGATTAGTTCCTGGACTGAGAATGATATGAGACAGTATCAGTCCCCGAATGATTAATCATTAAATATCCCTAGCCGGAGTATTATCGAGACTGGACATCGATAATGCGGAATAGGCTAGTATTGCACTTGTGTGCGTTGTGAGGGCACAACGGCATAGTTCTCATATATATAAGTATCAGATACTTATGCAAGTGCGATATGAGGTCGTGTTTCACCGATGGTACGGGAAACAGCTTCGCTCTGGATAGACCCCTCGGAATCCCATTGGTATTATGACTATGTGTCTATGGGAGGCCGAAATCAAGGTAGGTGTGTATAGTCTTAACTTGAGACTTACATCGCTAATACTTAGATAATCGATAGACTTTGGTCTTGGTGGTACAAGGCTTTAACCGGTTCTGCGTACACCACTTCTGGGTTTATCAGAGAGTCGTAGTGTATTGGGTGTGATGTCAAGACGGAAGTATCACTTCAGTCATAGTGGAGATGATGTCACGCAGGATACGGTACTAGTGCTCTTGAGTGTTGCGCAACCAATCGGGATATTGTGACCAGGTCATGAAATCCGATTATAGAGACTATGTTACCAAGACATCCGACATGTGCTTCGGACGGGGCAGACACTTATCCAGCCCCAGCCCTAGCACGTGACTATCCGATACTGGGCCGATATACACAATACAATGGTATACTACGCTTGATACAGATCTAAATATTCTTATAAGAATATGTCCGGAGAATTGGGAAGACTTGGTGCTTTGCTAGAAGCCAACCTTGTCTAGTAAATCAGTAAAACGTAGTACTTGGTACTTACGTGTTCGGATATAGTCCGATGACGATTGACTGCCAACATATCCGGGGATCTCATGGGTCGCTTCCCAAAGATTCACCGATGACGTATGACTCGCACTTTTATTAATCTGGGATTAATATAATGAGAGAGAAAATTATCTGGGATTAATTACAGAGATATTTTATCTGGGATAAAATATATTTAAAGAGAGAGAATGATTAATTGGAATTAATCGATTAATTAATATATTTGATATATTAAACGAAATTGGATTTCAACGCGGAATTAAAATTAGATTTTAATTCGGCGAGCGAATTAATTTAGAATTAATTCGTTAGCGACGTGAATAGTGATTTCGCTAGGCGTAATCATTTAATTACGACGCGACAGAAAATTATTTAATTTAGAATTAGCGAATCCGAGCCCGAGATATTTACGAGCGCATTCGCATTTCGAATTCGAGAGCGGCTCGTCAAATCAAGCGTCAAATCATAGTCGCATCAAGCGTCAAATCACTTGTCCTTTGAGTGATGTGACTTGACAACTTGATTGATGTGACTTGATGTGATAAAGTGATGTGTGGTTGGGAATTAACCCAAATGTGTGTGAAATGAATTTCAAATGAAACAAATGCATTTGATGCATAAAGTTCCACCAAAACCGTATACACTAATCACTCCATTTTCCTCTCTCTCTCATCTTCTTCTTTCTCTCCCATGCATCACGCCATTTCCATTTTCTTGAGGCAGTGAACTGCCGTGAGACATAAAGGAAATTAATGGGGAAGCAAGTGTGTTTTGTGGCAAAACAAGAGTGCTAGCACACTCCGAGATCATGCGAAGGTGATATGGAAGTTACCCATGAGCCGAGATTCAAATGATGAAGCTTGGAGCTTCAAAGTTTTATTGAAAATGGCGCAGAACATAAGCCAAATCTGCAGCAGTGGGCGCACATTGCAGTGAGGCAGTGAGCAGTTTTTGGCGTCTTCGTGGCCTCCGCGTCGCTCAACAGATCGATGTAAGTATTCCGTCACTTTGAGTGATGTGACACTTGATGGATTGATGTGATTAAGTGATGGAAGTTGGTGTGGGCTTTTAATGTTTGACTTTTAAAAGCCAAATGAAATGCAAATTCATTTGAAATACAAATGAGTGTATTAGATACAAAAATTTGGTAATTCAACATATACAATTTTCGTTCTTCTCTCTCTTTCATTTTGGTGGCAAAAACTCTCCTCTCTCTCACGCCATTTTCACTTTCTAGTTTGCTGGGCTGTGACCGAAAATAATGGGGAGCAAGAGTGGTGTTTTGTGGCAAAACATCAAGTGCTAGCACACTTACGAGACATGCGAAGGTGATAGGGATGTCTACCCATGAGCCGGGAACCGTTCGACGAAGCTTGGAGCTTGACGAAGGACCAAAACCGAACCAAACCAGTGAGCTTGGACTGCACACTGTCGAAGCAGTGAAAGAGGACAACAGTTCATTTTTTGTTGCCTCGTTCGCCTCCGCGTCGCTCACCCATCGATGTGAGTATTCCACGACTTCGTCGATGTATTCACACTTCATTTTCATGCTTGTTAAAGATCTTGGGACCGTAGAATTTGCCAACAATGGCATAATGAGCTAAAGGTTGAGCATGAAAAGTTTAGGACTTAAAATTTGGGTAATTTGTATTGAGCATGATTTGAATAAATTGGATGTTTGAGTATGCTTAATACATGTTGAATTGAATCTTGATTGGATCAATTTCATGAATTAATGTTTGGAACAATTTCCCCCAAAATTGATGGCTTGGCCGAATGGTTGATGAACCATAATGTCTTGGAATTTTGATTTTTGATTCATTAGATGTGTTGGAAATCATTAGGGAATGTTTATTAATGTTGAATTTGATTCAATTGGATTGGATTTGTAATTTGGCATGATGAACCCTAATTGCCGAGAGTTATAGCCCTAAAATGTCTTGGTGATTTTTTGATTTTGATCATTGCATGACTTGAATCAATTGGGAATGATGATTTAATGTCGATTGTGAGTTTAATTGGATTGATACCGAATCGGACAAAATTATCCCTATATTGCTGAGACTTTATGAAGCATGTTTGGGTTTGATTTTAATTAAATTATGTTGGACATGATTTAATATTGATATCATGATTAGTTATGTTAATTGATGTTTTAGAAATGTTAATTGGGTAATTAATTGTGTAATGCACTTTATGTAATTAAATTGTGAAATTGGGTTTTTGTGATTTAATTATAATTAGGCCTTAAAATTGGATTTGGGCTTAATGTTGTAAATGAGCTTATTGAAATTTGTTGTACAAAGTTGGGTTTAGGAAAATTGGTTGGATCCAATTAGGCCCAAAACCGCTTCCATAAAGCCCAAATGCGACTTAATGGACCTTTAAAGTTTAATTGGGCCTAATGGGCCAAAATTGATTTATGGGCTTATGGGGTAATTCCGGATTGGATTTTGGTTATTCGGTTTGACCCGAGTTGACCAAAAGTCCACTCCTCAAGAAATTAATTAAAGCCCATTGGACTTTAATTAAATTGACGTTTGACGTTAATCGGGCTTTGAGGCCGTTGCGATTAAATTTGGAATTTAAGTCGTAAAAGTTCATTAATAAAGTGTAGTATTTTATTTGGAATTAAATAGTGAATTAAAATTGAATGCATATTAAATTGGATTTAATGATGTAGTTTAATTTAATTCGAGAATATGTACTTTGAGTACTTATTCGCAATAAAGAGTTTGACTCGAACAAAATCAAATCGTTGTTTGAACATTCGATGATCACTAATTATCAGATTAATTAATTTGATTAGATTGATTGATAACATGCTTGTGTGAATACATGGTTGCGATGCATGAATAATGTATATCGGATGGATATTAGATGGGTGGGACAATTTTAGAAATTGTTGTAATAATTTGTTTATTAATTGGACCTGCGTGTCCAGCCTTATTACCTCATTATTCTTTGTATTCTCTTCTCACATATTCCCCTCAATGTAAATGAGGTTTCTTTAGAAGTGTAGTGTAACGGGTAGAAGTAATACTTGTGCTAGCGGGAGAGAGAAATGGAGAGATTTGATCTAGGATCATTGTGTAAAGTATCCATCCGCATATCATTATTATTTTTCATATGCGCTTTATTATGTGTTTAGAATGCATGTTTAAGGGTGTATGATGATGAGACCTTAACAAAGATAATAAATTGGTTACCAATTTGCACTCGAAAAACCCTCGCAAAATATTAAGCGTCTTTCCTTCCATTGAGTGATTCTCACTCAAGATCCGAGACTGGCATTGGCTTGTTGGCAAAAGTCAAGGCCTTTGTCCAACGAGGATGTGTTTGAATCACGAGAGCTTTGTTCCATATCAGTGTCTTGTCCAAGTTGTGGTTTGTTGGCTAAAGTCAAGACCACTTCTTGTCCATCGACATTGATTACGAAGCTTTCCATGGTCAATGGGTCGCGCTTGACTGGGATCACTAAGTTTGTTGTGCAAAAGCCAATGCTTAGTTGATTCAGAGGAAAAAGGTTAGGTAATACATTTGATGTATTGGCATATATAAGATATATGTTTCGGACTTGGATGTCCCCTTACCGGATCTAGGAATTGGATTAGATCCAATCGATCTTAGAGATCTACCTAGTTAATTATCATACAATTTGTTGGCCAAAGTCAAGATTGTGTGATATTTAACGGGATCCTAGCCCACTAGGAAACACGGTTTCTCGAGTACTCGACAGAGGGTTAGAGGCTCACCGAAAAATAGTGGGATGCAAGAATTGAATTTGCAATACTCGTTTAATTACTTGCCATATGCGCTCATTCAAATATCATTCGTCTTATAAATTAAATGTTAGTTGGACTAATATTTAAAATCTTGTTTTAATAAATAGTTGGACTATATTCAAACTATTCATTTATAGTTGATTTTATAATTGGATTATAGTAATCAATATAATTGATTTTAACCTATTAAATTATAGTTGATTAAATAGTTGGACTATTGTAATCATTATAATAAATAGTACCTAAATCGTTGATTAAATAGTTAGACTATTAAAATCAAGACATAAAATTGAAAGATTGACATTTAAAACATAATCCTATGGAAAATGTATTTAAATGGTTTAATTTTCAAATTGGGAATTAAATTTCAGGATGGTCCTGGAAAATAATAACTTACTTTATGTGATAAAATAACATATTATGCCTAAGCTCGGAGTTAAGCAAATAGTAGAGCATAATCTTTGGAAGATTATTGTGATGATAACTTAAGTACTTAATCCATTTAGCTTGTCGCAGTAGACTCCTTAATTTCTGAATCATAACTAAGGATTAGATCCTTAAAGTATGATACTGAAATTGAAGGATCTTCAAAGAATTTATCCTTAGGTTTTAGAAGTACTAAAATTGCAACAATAACTCTTGGAGAGTTAATGACTATTCTCAAGGAGACAAAGTCAAAGTTTTCAATTAGGCAAGTAGCGCAAGGCGTACCTTACTTCGATATTCTAGAAACCCGAGGCTAGGCCAAAGGCTTCTGGAATATAGAAAAGGGCAAAGGCAAAATCATTATAATCTTCTAGGAAGATAGATGACATATCCCAAAATGTCTGCCTAAATGTGGCAAATGGGATAGCGAAAGCGTGACTGCCGTTTGGACAAAGCACACATGAAGGAATTAAAGACGAGCAAGGCTCTGACTTCAAATATGTTTGTCAACATTATATTCACTACTAGTATTAAAATTAGATTTTAAATACTTAGTGTGGTACATAAAAATATATGATGTTGTTCAGAATCTGCTATGAGCAGGATTAGGAAACTGTTATAATGTAACTAGTTTGACTAGATACATTATCTTCATATCAGTGTTTAACCCGCTGCGGGTGAACCTTTATATTCTAGAACAATAAAGTGTTTCATTATATAAAGATGATATTGAGATAAACATATTAGATGTGAATAACAAAATTTATATTTTGAATATAAATATATTTCTAACATATAAAACGACAAACAAATAGCTCAAACTGATTTGATCAGTTAAGAAACATAAATATGGCATTGTTGTCTGGGACACGATCAAACAAGAATCGTATATCCACACTTTTGAAGAGTGGGTACTCGGACTGATTTGATACTATTCAAATAAAGTCTACGAATCTAGTTTATTGGGCATAGTGCCTAAAACACTATTTACTTGGTAAAAGTGCAACTGCCACCGATCTGTTAGCCCTAGTTCATAGTGAAGCAAGTGGGCCCGTAACTAGCTAGGCTAGATGTGGATATGAATATTTCGTGACCTTTACGGATGTGGCATCACGTTATGGTTGTGTGTTTCTTTTGAAGAACACAAATCGGAAACTTTTACAGTTTCGACACGAAATAGAGAAACAGAACGGCTGAAGTATTAAACCGTCACGGTAAGACCGTAATGGAAAATACTTAAGCAATAAGTTTCTAATATACTTGAAAGAGTATAATATTCTTTCAAATGAGGACTCCTGCCGGAACACGTCAGTTTGACGGTGTGTCGGAACAGATTAACCGAATTGTGTTACACATGATAAGGTTAATCATGAGTCGCTCTGAGCTACCATTTCCTTCAACGGATACGCTTTAACGGTGCAAAACTTATTTTGAATAAGGTTCCATAAAAATCTGTTTGACAGATTTCATGCCAAATTGTAAGTCATCATGGGGATAACAAAGTATAGTACTTATACATCTCACTTGAGAACAATTAGATTGTTGCTCACCATGCGGTTTTCCTAATAGGAATACCGATATGCAGTGGTAAGCGGGAGGATAATAAAACTCGATGAAATTGGAGTAATACTGTTCAAGGTACCGAGTCCTTAATGGAATAAAAATAGTTCATCAAGGATGAAACTATTACCAGTAATCTTCGTATACACAAGAACCGCGTAAGTCGGAGAGAGTCAGAAAACAACCTAGGGTATGGGTTTATGATCTCACCACATAAAGATGTCTATCTTATTGAGGTATACCAACTGACTATGTATGAGGAAGTGATACAAGGTATCGACTCCCTATTATGACAAAGTGTAATGAGTCCGAAATGGATTCCATGTATATCAACTATGTTTGGATACTAGTTGATGTACAGCAAGGCATTGTGCCTATTGGTACTAAATAAGTCTTCAAGGAAGACATACATGGATAACAACATACCAACGTATAAAGCTAGGCTTTTAGCGGAAAGGTATCGTTATCGACATTGTGTTGATTACGATTCAACCTTTTACCTGTTGCCACATTAAATCCATTGGATAATGCTTGCTAAAGCTGCATGTTTCATTTATGAAATATGTCAGCTTAACGGGAAAATCATTTTCCTTAAAAGGAAACCTTTTGGAGGATGTTTAAAACATCCTGTCGGTTTTGTCGTACCATAACTAGCAAACAAGGTTTGCAGGTTATTCGATCCATGTTTGGATTGAAGCAAGCATAGGTTCTTGGAATTATCGTTTTGATGTAATCAAATGGTTTATGATAATTCAAAACGTAAAAGATTCTTGTGTATATAAGAGGGTTAGTGGGAGCGCACTGACAGTGGCTGTCCTATAAAATAATGATAATACGTCATTTCTTGGAAATGATATTCCCATAAAATAACTATCGGCGAAAGCTTGGCTTTCGAGAAAACTCTCCGAGAAACCGTACATTGAAAAATGTACGCGACCTGGTGTCTCATACGATTTGAGCATATGAAGTCACAAACAGGCCAATCCAAGTGATAATCACTGGATTGATATTAAGAACATCTGTTAGTATCTTAGAGAACTAAAGATGATGTCTTAATCTATGGAGAAGGAGAACATGAAGTGACTGGGATCACTATAGCAAGTTTCCTAAACCGATAAAACGACTATGTCGCAAACGATACTATACAGTTTGAATAACGGTACAGTGAGATGGAAATCTTCCAAACAAGATACTGTTACTGAATAAACAAAAATGTGGTTATTGCTGGCAGCTGAGGCGGCAATAGAAGACTTCTGGGTCGATAAACAAATCTAATTAGATTAGTGTTGGATAATATGACCCATAGATCACCTTAGATATATAAATGAAGAGAGGTCCATATGATTAGTTCCTGGATTGAGATGATATGAGACAGTATCAGTCCACGAATGATTAATCATTAAATATCCCTAGCCGGAGTATTATCGAGACTGGACATCGATAATGCGGAATAGGCTAGTATTGCACTTGTGCGCGTTGGGAGGGCACAACGGCATAGTTCTCATATATTTGGGTATTGGATACTCATGCAAGTGCGATAGGAGGTTGTGTTTCACCGATGGTACGGGAAACAGCTTCGCTCTGGATAGACCCCTAGGAATCCCATTGGTATTATGACTATGTGTCTATGGGAGTCCGACATCAGGGTAGGTGTATTTGGTCTTAACCTGAGACTTGCACCGCTAATGCTTACGACAATCAATATACTTTGGTTGAGGTCGTCTAGGACTCTAACCGGTTCTGTGTACGCCAATGCTGGGTATATTGAGAATCGTAGAGTATTGGGTGTGATGTCAAGACGGAAGTATCACTCTAGTCATAGTGGAGATGATGTCACGCAAGATACGATATTAGTGCTCTTAAGTGCTGGCCGGCCATCGGGATATTATGACAAGGTCATGTATATCCGATTATAGAGACTAGTTACCAGACATCCGATATGTGCTTCGGACGGGGCAGACACTTATCCAGCCCCAGCCCTAGCACGTGACTATCCGATACTGGGCCGATATATACGATACTTGGTATACTACGCTTGATATAGATCTTAAATATTCTTAGAGAATATGACCGGAGAATTGGATAGACTTCGTGCTTTGCTAGAAGTCGATCTTGTCTCGTAAATCGGTAGAACGTAGTACTTGGTACGTACGTGATTCGGATATTCCGACGACCGTATTTACTGCCGAATTATCCGGGGATCTCATGGGTCGCTTCCCGATAATCCACCGATGACGCACAACTCGCACTCTTATATAATCTGGGATTATATAGAAGAGAGAGAAAATTAATCTAGGATTAATTACGGAGATATTTTATCTGGGATAAAATATCGTCTAGAGAGAGATAACGATTAATTTGGAATTAATCGATAAATTAATATATTCGATATATTAAACGAAATTGGATTTCGACGCGAAATTAAAATTAGATTTTAATTCGGGCGAACGAATTAGTTTAGAATTAATTCGTTAGCGACGTGAATAGTGAATTCGTTAGGCGTAATCATTTAATTATGACGCAACGGAAAGTTCGTTAATTTGGAATTAGCGAACCCGAGCCCGAGTGTGATTGCGAGCGCATTCGTATTTCGAATTCGAGTGCGGCGTCGCAAGTCGCATCAAGCGTCAAATCATTCGTCACATCAAGCGTCAAATCAAATGTCACTTTGAGTGATGTGATTGATTGATGTGATTGATTGATTGATTGAAAAGACAACTAGTCACTTTGAGTGATGGTAGTTGTTGGAATAGTTGATGTAGTTATGGCGGGAGACTTATTAGAGACTTTTTAATTTTTATTTTGATTTTTGAAAAGAAAAATAAATGGTAATTGTTATATATTTTGGTGGAAAATATATATAAGAAAAGTCTTTCACATTTAAAACATGTAACACAACTTCTTCTCTCTCAATTCTCTCTCACTCTCTCACGTTTTTCTTCACTGGTTTTGAACCAGAAATGGCGTGACACTAAGGGGAAGCAAGAGTGATTTTCATGGTGAGAAATCAAGTGCTAGCACACTTACGAGTCTTGCGATGGTGGTAGGGAGGTTCACCCATGAGCCGGGATCCGTCGGACGAGGCTTGGAGCTCCGTTTGACATCTCAAAATTCTGAAAATTGGAGGCAGTGGACTGGTCAGTTTTGGCGTGAAAGGCAGTGGGCTTTTTGGCTTCATTCGTCTCCAAATCGACTCAACCGATCGATGTGAGTATTCCGTAACTTCGTCGATATGTATTCGCAATGTTTTTCATGCTTATAATCGATCCGGGACCTTAATAGAAACCAAAAATTAGATATAATTCTGTTAATAGCTGAGCTAGGCATGAGCACAGGCTAAAGAATTAATGGTCTCATCAACGATCCAGATAAATACTTCGATATTCATCTGATTCGTTCAGATCATACATCGTGGCGATGTAATGATCGAATAAATCGCATCAGATGATAATCATGGAAATCCGCTGACGAAAGTCTTTTCTCAGCAGTTGAGCCAATCGTACATAGTTCAGGTGTCAAGCACTCGAGTGACTGGCTATAGGCCAAGTGGGAGATTGTTGGAAACTATGACCCATAGCGTCACTATTTGTACAGATCATGGTGTGTGGTACAAATTAACTATGTGACAAAGGAGATTGCACTCTTATCATTTGTGATTAGATAACCTAGATATATAAATGATTGGAGGTCCCTATGATTTGTTCCTGGACAGAGAATGATATGAGACAGTATCAGTCCACGAAGGATAGATCTTTAAATATCCCTAGTTAGAGCATTGTCGAGATTGGACATCGATAAATGCGTAAAAGACTAGTATTACACTTGTGCGCGTTGTGAGGGCACAATGTCATAGTTCTCATATATTTGGGTATATGATACTCATGCAAGTGTAATAGGAGGTTGTGTTTTACCGATGGTACGATAAACAGCTTCGCTCTGGATAAGACCCCCTCGGAATTCCATAGGTAGTATGACTATGTGTATATGGAAGTCCGAAATCAAGGTATGTGTATTTGGTCTTAACCTGAGACTTGCACCGCTAATACTTGTGACAATCAATATAATTTGGTTGAGGTCTTCCAGGGCTTTAACAGTTTTTGTACGCCAATACTGGGTATATTGAGAATCGTAGTGTGTTGGGTGTGATGTCAAGACGGAATTGTCACTCCAGTCATATGGAGATGATGGTCACGTAGGATACGGGACTGGTTCTCTTAAATGCTGCACAGCTATCGGGCTAAAATGACAAGGTCATGTTTATCCGATTATAGAGACTAGTTACCAGACATCCGACACGTGCTTCGTACGGGGCAGACACAATTCCAGCCCCAGGCCTAGCACGTGATCATTCGATACTGGAAAAAAATACGCAATACTACGTATACTACGCCTGATATAGATCCTTTATTCCTGTAAGGATATTTCCGGAGAATTGGGTAGGCATGGCGCTTTGCTAGAGGCCAACATTGTCTTGTAAATCGGTAAAACGTAGTACGAGGTACTTACGTGTTCGGATAGTCCGACGATCGAATTTACTGCCAACATATCCGGGGATCTCATGGGTCGCTTCCCAAAGATTCACCGATGACGTATAACTCGCACTCTAAATTAATCTGGGATTAATTAGTTGAGAGAGAAAATTAATCTGGGATTAATTGCGGAGATATTTTATCTGGGATAAAATATCAATAAAGAGAGATAATGATTAATTTGGAATTAATCGGTAAATTAATATATTCGATATATTAAACGAAATTAGATTTCGACGCGGAATTGAAATTAGATTTTAATTCGGGCGAACAAATTAATTTAGAATTAATTCGTTAGCGACATGAATAGTGACTTCGCTAGGCGTAATCATTTATTACGACGCAATGAAAAATTTGTTAATTTGGAATTAGCGAACCCGAGCCCGGGATTGTTTGCGAGAGCATTCGCATTTCAAATTCGAGTGCGGCACACAAGTCAAATCAAGCGTCAAATCCCATGTCACTTTGAGTGATGTGACACTTGATGGATTGATGTGATTAAGTGATGGAAGTTGGTGTGGGCTTTTAGTGTTTGACTTTTAAAAGCCAAATGAAATGCAAATTCATTTGAAATACAAATGAGTGTATTAGATAGAAAATTTGGTAATTCAACATATACAATTTTCGTTCTTCTCTCTCTTTCATTTTGGAGGCAAAAACTCTCCTCTCTCTCACGCCATTTTCACTTTCTAGTTTGCTGGGCTGTGACCGAAAATAATGGGGGAGCAAGAGTGGTGTTTTGTGGCAAAACATCAAGTGCTAGCACACTTACGAGACATGCGAAAGTGATAGGGAAGTCTACCCATGTGCCGGGAACCGTTCGAGGTGGAAAATGTATATGGCAAATGGTCGTCTAAACGATTTGGCCATGACTTTCCGGTTGTACTCCTTGGCCATCCTTGCTTTCTGTGCTTCCAAACGGTTAATGACATCGCACTTAATATCATCTAACTCTAACAGATTTTGGATCATCGCTTCACTATAGTTTTCTTTGGTCAATTCCCCTTGTAACGCCACTCTTACAGATTTGACATTGACTTCGATCGGTAATACGGCCTTCTGACCATATACTAGCTGGAACAGGGTGACCGAGCTACTTGTTCTGGATGATGTCCTATATGCCCATAAAGCTTGACTTAAACATTCGTCCCCTTGCCTGGCATTGTCCGTTATCATCTTTCGAATCAGACCTTTAAGGATCTTATTGGATGATTCTGCCTGACCATTTGACTGAGGGTAGTATGAAGTAGTGTTTACTAACTGGATCCCATATTCACTTAAGAAACTCTTAACTTTTTCACCCTTCAGAGACGTCCAATGATCTACCATTAATGTCTGAGGAATACCGAATCGATGAATGATATGTTCTTTTATGAACTTGATGATTTGTTCTTGGGAAATTTCTATTATCAGGATTGCTTCCACCCACTTGGTAAAGAAATATGTGGCGACGATGATGAAGGTATGTCTTTTGCTAGAAGCGGGATAGATTTTCCCAATCAAATCAATCGCCCATCCCATAAATGGCCACAGTTTAATGACGAGGACCATTTTTGTTGCTGGAGTTCTTTGTATGGGTCCATGTTTCTGGCAAGCTACGCATACCTTATGCAAGATTCTCCCATTTTCAACCAGTAGTACATGCTCCTTATGATTAACCATCTTATTTTCACTTCGGCCTGATGAGCCCCACAGACCCCTTCATGTACTTCGGCCATAATGGTCTTAGCTTCTGATGGTCCTACACATTTTAACAGTAAACCATCCTGACGTTTCTTATACAATACATCCCATGATACCACAAAATGTAAGGCTTTTAGTTTTAGCTTTCGATTTCCTCCGTTCTCTGGGTTCTTTAAGAAATCTCTGATCTCACTTCCCATGTCGTCTTCATCTTGGTTTTCAGTGACCATAACGTCCATTTCATTCATTCGCCTTACTAGAGCTGGTTTGATTTCCCCCCTTCTACACATGATATCCATACTTGTCTGTTTATATCCTGAGGCTGCTTGGGCTATCTCATTCTTCGTCCTTGAGACATGCTCTAACTCCACATAGTCAAATTTATCTAGAAGTTTTTGAGCTATTTATAACAGTGCCATGAATCACGAACTCTAGAATCTAAAGACCCTCATCATCTGTTGGACAACTAGTTGTGAATCTCCATTAATGGACACATTTATTACTCTCATATCAATGAGTATCTCCAACCCAAATATTAAAGCCTCGTATTCAGACTGATTGTTGGGGCAACATTCGTCCAATTTGACAATGAAACATAATAATTCTCCTAAGGGACTAATAAGGGCTATTCATATTCATGCCCCTTTCGATGTACTAGACTAATCAAAATACATCGTCTATGGTTTTAAGCTGCACTCGCCTATTTCCATTTCCATTTCTTTGGTTGTGCTTAAACAAGGGTGATCAGATAAAAAATCAGCAAGGCCTTGGTTTTTTAAGCCTTTTGGGGTTCATGCCGTATGTCGAATTTCGACAACGATAGAGACCAAAATCTAACTCTTTGATGCAAAATGGGATGAGAGAACATGTATTTCACTATATTGATTTTTGTAACTAGATACACAGTGGTCGGCCTAAGATAGGCGTGTAATTTAGTACATGTAAAATACAAAGCCAAACACAATTTCTTCATTAGAGAGTAATTACATTCATATTCAATAATTGCCTGTTGAGATAATAAATGGCTCTTTCTACACCCATGTTATCATCATTTGCGATCATTCTTGCTATGGACTGCTCCTCAGTAGATATGTAAAGCTTCATTGGCCGTTCTGGCACAGGGGGTACCATCACCGACGGCTTTGCTAAATAGTTCTTTAGGTTCTCAAAGGCTTTTTGATGCTCTTCCATCCAGACGAAATCATCTTTTTCTTTTAGCCTCAGTAGGGACGAGAAAGCTTTAGTTTTTCCTGCACAATTTGAAATGAATCATCTTAAAAAATTGACTTGTCCTAGGAACCTGTGCAACTCATTTTTGCTCCTGGGAGGTTTGGCTTCTGTTATCGCCCGAGATTTATTGACATCAATTTCAATTCCTCACTGATGGACTAGAAAACCCAAAAAATTCCATGCGCTAACCCCGAAAGTGCATTTGGCAGGATTTAGTTTTAGTTTGAACTTCCTCATTCATTTGAAAGCCATTGTCAACTGATTAAAATGCTCACCTAAAACCATATACTTAATTACTATATCGTCTACATAAACTTCTACAAAATCATTGATCAGGTCATGGAAGATTAAATTCATAGCCCGTTGGTAAGTGGCCCTGATATTTTTTAGACTGAATGGCATCACCACCCACTCATAACATTCTAAACATGTTATTTTCGGCATCTAAAATTTGTTTCGTGGATGTCATTTTCGGCGATGTAAATCTGGTTATACCCTGCATACCCATCCATGAAAGAATACATTTGGTATCCTGCCATGGAGTCCACTAAATAATCTATCATAAGCATATGGTATTGGTCTTTTGGTGTTACCAAGTTTAAATTTCTAAAGTCTTTACAGATTTTTAACTTTCCACCATTCTTCAAGATGGGGACGATATTTGAAACCATTCTACATATTTGGTTGTCCTAATTAATTTCACCTTCAAAAGGCGCTCGAATTCTTTTTTAATGTCAGGCATGACATTGGGTGCAAACTTCCGGGGGGTTGTTTACATGGTTTTTGGTTTGGTATAATAGGCAACCTATGTTCTACCAAAGTTTTATCTAAACCAGACATTTTCTCGTAGTCCCAAGCAAAACAATCTTTATACTTTTTTAAGAGAGAAATTAGTTCTTCGCGTACCTGGGCATCAAATTTCTTACTGATATAAGTATTGCGCTTGTCGCTCTCACCTCCCAGGTCCACTTCTTCTAAGACATCTTGTGCCATTGTAATGCTTGCATTCTGATGTTCGTTCAGAGCGTATTCCAAATTTTCTTATTTCCCATCGATTGTTTAGTCCATTCATTTCTTCTTTCCTCCAAACAATCTACCCCATATGCCTCTCTCGTTCTGTTTTCTGTTTGATGCGTTATCAATTTCCCTTTTAAGGCCGAAATCACAGCCTGAGTATCGATTTCAATTTCCTGTTCTGCACATAATCAATTAAGCTGGCTCTGGTGGCCGCGAGTGCGGCTTGTTCTTTAATCTGTTCACCATTCTTCATTTGAATTGCTGGTTTCATGACCGGATACTGGCCTTTCAAATGCCACTATAGTTGGCCTTGTTTGTACGAACAAATCATTTAATAACTCTGCAGTGTAAGGCTCATCATTTTGGGCCACTATGGATGGATTCCCCATTTCATCTGACACTCTGGCCGGTCCGTAATTTCCTTCATATAAGAAATATTATGCCGAATTTGTTTCTGCTGCGAAAGGCTTATTATCAGCGTGCACCACCTCCACTTCGTCCTTCTGATTCCAAAAGACCAGGCACTGATGGAGAGAAGAAGGAATACATCGACTGCCGTGGATCCAACCTCGTTCTAAAAGCATGTTATACCTGGTTGGTCCGTCTATAACAAAAAATATCGTCGTCTGAATGGTACTCCTCACCTGTAAGTCTAATGGGATGTCTCATTTAGCTGTTGTTCCTCCCCCATTGAAGCTTGTGAGCACTACTTCCATAAGAATTAGATCGTCCCCTGACTTCGCTAATCGTCCCAACATCTTAACTGGGATAGCGTTAATGGCCACCCCGTTGTCGATCAACACCTTGGTGATTGGTATTTCATTTGCCTTTGCCTTTACATATAGCGATCAGAGATGCTTTGTCATTTGCTGCGGTGGTTTTGGAAATGTCACTTTCTTGTATCTTCATATTTCCATTGCTTGTTCATTACTTACACCCTCTTGAGGTGAACCTTACTCTTTGTCCCATCCGGATGGTGGCAATGTGATCGATCCATTGTGGGATGCATCATTGGCGAACACCCTCTATTTCTCTGTTCTGGTTACGATTCATTTTATTTTGGGCTTTCCGTACAGTACGAGATACAGGGATCATCCCAAGTCTTCTCCCAGTATCCCCACGGCTGGATTTTCAACTTCGTACAATTCTTTGATAAGCTGATTCTGTGTTGTCCCCCTTCTTCGTGCTTTGGTTCTTAGATCTATTTCTTCTTCTACATATTTTAGCTCGTCATCCGAGACTCCCCTGCCGTCCATGGTAAGTGTCGAAAATTCTGTCTCCTCCCCATCGTAGACATCTTCACTCATTCCAAGGGCCCCATTATTATCCCGCCTTAACTTTTTAGACAACAAGTAATGATTGACCACAACCGGCGGCATACTGCCAAACTGAATAACAATGGGTTGTTCTTCATCATCTGTATCATCCCGCTTCTTTCGTCGGTCAAACTTGGTTTGATCTTTACAACCTGGACCGATTCTCTCTTCGCCACCGCCATCCTTCACATCCACAACTAGCTTCTTTTCATAGGGGTGTCAGTTGGAAGAACGTGGTCTCACTCTTCATGGCCAGTGGTAGCTTTCACCTCACACCACTGGCGCATCATCCGGCCATAATTCCTTTGATGATGTCCCAACTGCATTCTTGTCATTTTATCCACAGGAGGATAGCTCATCCCTTGCTGATTGTACGAATACCAAACGTTAGGCCGATGGAACCTCGGCCTAAAAGTCCTAATATTATGGACAATGTTTGAGTGTTCTCCATAGAATATTGGTGCGAAGGTTTTCGGCTGCCACACTACTGGTTCCCTTATTGGCGGCTTCCTTTCACAAGTCTCTTCCAGTTCTTTCATCCATTCTATATTGTTCTGGCAGTGAACACACAAATTTTGTGGAACCTTTCCTCCTTGGTGCATTTATATCCTTTCAAGAGAACTAGGACATTGATCGTTCTGATCTCCATCTAAAACCAGCTTAAATTTTGGCAAATTCATCTTAGTAAGGTCAGAATTGATCATATTCAGCTCCAACGGTTTAGGGAATGGGTTGTCGTCCACTGCCATCTTTTTTCGAACGTTATTCGTCCAGATTCTATGGCATCCTGTAACACATTCTGAAACACAAGACAACTGTTAGTTGAATGAGACCATGCATTATGCCATTTACAATATTTTTTTCCACTAACTTGCTCGGGGCTCGGCAATTTGTGGCGGTCACTCAACTTAATTTGTTTATCTTTATATAATTGATCGAATATGGCATCAACTTTAGTGAAGTCAAAAGAAAAATTCCTACTTTTTTATCATTTTCTGTTTCTGGGCGTGGTTCGGCCCACGTCTTATAGACATATGGCTTTCCCTTAATTAATTCCACCAGGCATAAGTCAGCCGATTCAACATTCATTTCCCTTATCTCATAGTTTCCATTCCAATAATAAGTTCTCTTACTATCATTCTTCATTTGCTCTTCCTCCCTCAACAATCGTTCATATCGCACTACGCTAGTGGTGAGTTGGAGGAGGTCCCAGAACTCTCGATCTTGAAATTTATTTTTTAAGTCAAAATTAAGACAACTGTGGGACACAAAAACTGGGCGACGCATGCTGTTCTAAGCTCGCGGCCTGGTGGGAGAGTACGGAGTAGCCCGCGGGGGAACTAAACCGGAGAGAAATAATGGAGTCGCCACCCGGTGTGAACCGAGAAAATGATTTAAGGCCGCACTCACCCCTCGCAAGGGAATACTTTAAACCGTTGGGTTCAAAATGGTCCCTTACTTATGCCACTTGTAATAAAATGATTTGTGCATAATTTAATCGAGTCTATCAACATATATTCCTAAGGGTATTTGTGGGAACACACAAAAGGACGACACTTTTCTGTCATAGGCTCGCGGCCTAGTTGGGAGTACGGAGTAGCCACGGGGGACTAAACCGGAGAGTAATGGAGTCGCCACCCGGTGTGAACCGGGAAAATGAGATTTAAGGCCGCACTCACCCCTCGCAAGGGAAGACCTCAAACCGTTGGGTTCGGAATGGTCCCTTACTTATGTCACTTGTAATAAAATGATTTATGTAATAATTTAACCAGGCTTAAATAACATTTATTTCCAAAAATATCATGCTTCTAAATTCATATGCATACATCAACAAGTTCATCACGACATGCAACATCACATGGCAATCTCATGAACATATTTCAGTCCTATAATATGGAAAACTAAGAACAACCTAATCATGCTTGAGTACTATCTCATGAACCTATTAACCAAATAACATGCTAACAGCCTAATCATACTTGAATACAATCCCGAGAACACATAGAATGGATAAATGCAGGGATACAAATAATATGGTTGGCAATATAACACAAGAAAGATCAACCAAGAGGAAATTAAGCATGAATATGATAAGACAGACTCAGTTCAGTGTATGCGCGTTCGTGTAGCGTTCGTAAACGCATTCGAACGGTAAACAGAAGGTTTGTGTTCGTGTGGCGTTTGATAACGCGTTCGAACGGAATTGAAACAGAATGCTCGCGTTCGTATGGCGTTTGATAACGCGTTTGAATGGAAATGAAGCAGAATGCTCGCGTTCGTATGGCGTTTGATAACGCGTTCGAACGGAAATGAAACAGAATGTTCACGTTCGTATGGCATTCGTGAACGCGTTCGAACGGAAATGAGACCTGATGCATGATAAGGCAAAAATGCATGCGCGTTCGAGTTGCGTTCGTAAACGCGTTCGAACGGGAACAGACCTGATGCATGAAATGGGACGCAATACAACAAAATAAAGGGGCGCGGCGAAGTACTGCCGTAAAGGTGGCCTTTTGGGGCTCTTGATCTCTCAAAGAGATGACCTTTAGACCCACATACTAAGCCCATGCGCGTCACATCACATCATGCATACAAACATCAAGACAATCATATTCAACTAAGTATGTCCGATTGAACGTGTCTTGCATCCAACCGAACACACATCAACCGGCGCGGCAAAGCATCGTGGTAAAGGGCTTCAACCCCTCCTATAGGGGATCTTTCATTCCACTTACTAAGTCCATGCGCTCGATTGAGTCATGCATAAATAAGCAACATGCAGAATTTAAGTGACGAAAAATAAATAAATAAAAGCAACACAAAACGAGAGAAGGTGTCGTTTACTCAAGTGGTACGTGGAGTTGTATCCCAAGTACAGACCGCACTACCGTCCATTCGGATTCGGCTACGGAATTTACGTCTGGGTTTCCATCCTATATACCACAAGAGACGACACTCTTCCATTTTATTCAAGCCACAACATGCATCCATAAACGACTCTCATGCGAATAGAATTCAATAATAAAAAAAAGAATATAAACCAATGAAAATGTGCCCTCAGGTCTAACCTTTTATGTCACCTCTCGGATGTACGGTACACGATCATCGGAAGGGTGGATGCTCCGCAACTCTCCAGTTCACTGGTTCACTGTTCTCGTTCGTTGTCTTACTGTTTTGAGTCGTCGTTCTCCGTCTCTTGATGCTGTTCCTTGTGGTTTCGCTGTTTTTTGGGTGTGTTCTTCCTGTAATTTTCCTGTGTGTTGTGTGTGAAGTTGCTAGCTACCGGCCCCACATGTCTTGTTGGGTTGGGTTGTTTATATAGAGAAGGGTTAGGGATTCACCTTGTCTCACAAGGAAGGGATTTGGCATTCAATTTAGGATTTGATTGGTGTTGGACAAGGAAAGCAAGGGATTTGATTTGGTTTGGTTTAAGAATACAATATTTTAGATTGGTAATTATCTTATTAGATTAGGAAGTCAAATAGATGATTGGCTTTAATTGGTTAGGATAGATTTTAATTAGGTATATCTTCTTTTTAGTTTTAGTATATAATATATTCAAATTATTTAAATTAGGCATGATTTTAGTTTAAGTTGGTTAAATGCTTTATTTAATTGGTAAATGGTTTAAATATTTTATTTAATGTTTAATGTTTAAATTAATATTTATTTATTAATTTGGGATGTGTTTTATGGGCTTTGGGGGGGCTAATTGGGCTGGATGTGAGGCTAGCAGCAAAACCAGAATTACCGACACCGTTCGAACGCTTCCTCGAACGCGGCACGAACGCCCAAAATCCCTTTGACGTTCGAACGTAAACACGAACGCAGCACGAACGAAAAAAGTGAACCTTGTTTATTCTGAATTTCCCCTTCCGATGTCCGTTTCCCGTGACTTCCATGACTTAAAAGGTAGTGTCTCCAAAATGAGACTCATCATAGGGACTTATGTGTAAAAATGCAGTGCCTACAGTCGCCCCCACTTTGATGGGACTTGTGTAATGTGCAACAGTGACAATCCTATCAAAGTTATGTAATGCATTTTCACTTACCTGGCTCGCCAACTGCCACTTGACTTTCCACGTGTTGAGTTGATTTAGGTAGTGAGGTGCTGCGACCCCTGGTTCATTCCCGAACCGTGTTGTGATGTGGTCCATTCCCGAACCGTTGCCGTAATGTGGTCCATTCCCGAACTGTTACTGTGAGGTGTCCATTCCCGAATTGTTACTGTAAGGTGGTCCATTCCCGAACCGTTACTGTGAGGTTTCCATTCCCGAACTGTTATTGTAAGGTGGTCCATTCCCGAACAGTTACTGTGAGTTGGTCCATTCCCGAACTGTTACTGTAAGGTGGTCCATTCCCGAATCGTTACTGTGAGTTGGTCCATTCCCGAACCGTTACTGTGAGGTGTTCATTCCCGAACTATTATCGTGAGGTGTTCATTCCCGAACTGTTATCGCGAGGTGTGGTCCATTCCCGAACCGTTACTTTTATTTTTTGGAGTGCCATTCCCGGCTTGTTCATTCCTGAACTGTATTTCCATTCCTGTAGTGCCATTCCCGGCTTGTTCATTCTCGAACTGTGTTTCTATTCTTGGAGTGCCATTCCCGGCTTGTTCATTCTTGAATTGTGTTTCCATTCTTGGAGTGCCATTCCCGGCTTGTTCATTCTCGAACTGTCCATTCCCGGACTATATCTCCATTCTCGGAGTGCCATTCCCGGCTTGTTCATTCTCGAACTGTGTTTCCATTCTTGGAGTGCCATTCCCGGCTTGTTCATTCTCGAACTGTCCATTCCCGGACTATATCTCCATTCTCGGAGTGCCATTCCCGGCTTGTTCATTCTCGAACTGTGTTTTCATTCTTGGAGTGCCATTCCCGGCTTGTTCATTCTCGAACTGTCCATTCCCGGACTATATCTCCATTCTCGAAGTGCCATTCCCGGCTTGTTCATTCTCGAACTGTGTTTCCATTCTTGGAGTGCCATTCCCGGCTTGTTCATTCTCGAACTGTCCATTCCCGGACTATATCTCCATTCTCGGAGTGCCATTCTCGGCAGAACTGATATGATGTAATGTGGGCCTCGCCCCCAGAATGCCATACCCGGCAAGACTGATACTGATGTAATATGGGCCTCGCCCCCAGAATGCCATACCCGGCAAGACTGATACTGATGCTAATACGGGCCTCGCCCCAAACTGATGCTGATGTGGGCCTCGGCCCTGGGATTCATTCCAAAATCCTGCTGATGCGGGCCTCGGCCCTGGGATTCATTCCCTGGATTCATTCCGGGATTCTGCTGATGTGGGCCTCGGCCCTGGGATTCATTCCCTGGATTCATTCCAAAATTCTGCTGATGTGGGCCTCGGCCCTGGGATTCATTCCCTGGATTCATTCCAAAATTCTGCTGATGTGGGCCTCGGCCCTGGGATTTATCCCCAAACTGATACTGATGACTGATATTAATGTAGGCCTCGGCCTTGGAACTCATCTCCAAACTGATACTGATGTGGGCCTCAACCCTGAGACTCATCCCCAAACTGATACTGATGCGGGCCTCGCCCCCAGATTGATGCTGATGTGGGCCTCGCCCGCAGAATGATGTGGGCTTCGCCCTAAACTGATATTGACATGGGCCTCGCCCCCAGACTGATACAGCTGATATGGGCCTCGCCCCAAGACTGATACTGATATGGGTCTCGCCCCAAGACTGATACTGCTGATATGGGCCTCGCCCCCAGACTGATACTGATATGGGCCTCGCCCCAAGACTGATACTGCTGATATGGGCCTCGCCCCCAGACTGATACTGATATTGGCCTCGCCCCAAGAATGATACTGATATAGGCCTCGCCCCAAGACTGATACTGCTGATATGGGCCTCGCCCCCAGACTGATACTGATATGGGCCTCACCCCAAGACTGATACTGCTGATATGGGCCTCGCCCCTAGACTGATACTGATACGGGCCTCGCCCCAAGACTGATACTGATACGGGCCTCGCCCCAAGACTGATACTGATACGGGCCTCGCCCCCAGACTGATACAGTATTGTCGATGTTCCTGATTGGTTTGTCTTTTAACGCTTTCTTTTTTTTTTCTCTTTTGAAACCTGTTATTACAAAACAGAACAAACACAAAAAGGATGCAAATATGTTACGCGTATGCATGCATGCATGATTGGGTTTCCTATCCCGTTGGGCTAGGTCTTCTGCCAGTACTCTTGGTGGCTGCTTGGTCTTTTGACAAGTCTGTCATCTTCCCTAACCAACGCGTATCTATGATGGCTTTCAAGACAAAAATGGGGTTATCATGGTGCATGTATGCATGAGGTGCATGTGATGCATGATATGCATTCGATACAAGAAATATATCAACTCATTAAAATTTTCACACAAACCGGCTCATCATCATTTTAGAAGTTTTTGGGCCAACTGTCATAGGAGTGAACTCGTCCCAGTTTAAATGGCCCAACGAGTTCACATCTCATGGCAAGGAGCCCAACTAAATCCAAATGGTAACGTTCCGAACACAATCACAAAGTTGCCCATCAATCACTTAGAAGTCTTTGGCCCAATAGTCATGAAATACGTTCTTGTCCCAGTTTAAATGGCCCAACAAGCCCATATCCCATGACAAATGGTCCAACTGGATCCAAACAACGATGTTCCCAAACACAAGCATAGAAGAAAGATGATGCAAACATGACATAATAATTTCTACACAATGGCCCATCAACATTTCAGAAGCTTTTGGCCTAATAGTCATAAGGTGTGAACTTGCCCCAGTTTAAATGGCCCAGCAAGCCCGCATTTCTGACAATAGTCCAACTGCATCCAAATGAGGATGGTCCACAAGCACATATTCAATGAAATAATTGTTACTTTAGCCAACCCGGTCTATGGGTGGGTTAGCAAGAGTTTAGACAAAGGCTCTCACCGGCGAAGGATGGCCCACAACTAGGTCTCCCCACTCAAGGGTTCGAGCAACCAAGTGAGCGCACCCCTTTTTATACACTAAGGTACGTGCCAATGAGCTATGGTGTGTGACGGACTGTCAAATGGATTTCCCGTTGTAGATCCCCCAGAGGGAAGGTGGAGCGAGGCTCACTTAAATACCCAAGCCTCTTAGGCTCTTATCGCTTGTTGTCAGGAATAAACAACGAGTACTCCAAATTAGTCCATCACAATAGACTACGAGTAGATGGCTATCTAGGTGCCTTCACAGCTTTTCCTTCTAGAAAGGTAGTGAATGAAGGAAGACACCAAACCATTACCTAGTCTCAAAATGCCTTTGATTAAACCCTCACTTTACCCACTATAGACACGGTCAATTAAAACATAAATCCAATCATTACAAGACAATATTCGGGGCCAATTTTCTATCCCCAGTGGAGTCGCCAGACTGTGGGAACACAGGAAACTGGGCGACACTTTTCTGTCCTAGGCTCGCGGCCTAGTTGGGTGTACGGAGTAGCCACGGGGGACTAAATCGGAGAGTAATAGAGTCGCCATCCGGTGTGAACCGGGAAAATGAGATTTAAGGCCGAACTCACCCCTCACAAGGGAAGTCCTCAAACCGTTGGGTTCGGAATGGTCCCTTACTTATGTCACTTGTAATAAAAGGATTTATGTAATAATTTAACCAGGCTTAAATAACATTTATTTCCAAAAATATCATGCTTCTAAATTCATGCATACATCAACAAGTTCATCACGACATGCAACATCACATGGCAATCTCATGAACATATTTCAATCCTATAATATGGAAAACTAAGAACAACCTAATCATGCTTGAGTACTATCTCATGAACCTATTAACCAAATAACATGCTAACAACCTAATCATGCTTGAATACAATCCCGAGAACACATAGAATGGATAAATGCAGGGATACAAAAATATGGTTGGCTATATAACACAAGAAAGATCAACCAAGAGGCAATTATGCATGAATATGATAAGACAGACTCAGTTCATGTGTGCGCGTTCGGTAGCGTTCGTAAATGCGTTCGAACGGTAAATAGAAGGTTCGCGTTCGTGTGGCGTTTGATAACGCGTTCGAACGGAAATGAAATAGAATGCTCGCGTTCGTATGGCGTTTGATAAAGCGTTCAAACGGAAATGAAGCAGAATGCTCATGTTCGTATGGCGTTTGATAATGCGTTCGAACGGAAATGAAACAGAATGTTCACGTTCGTATGGCGTTCGTGAACGCGTTCGAACGGAAATGAGACCTGATGCATGATAAGGCAAAAATGCATGCGCGTTTGAGTTGTGTTCGTAAACACGTTCGAACGGGAACAGACCTGATGCATGAAATGGGATGTAATACAACAAAATAAAGGGGCGCGGCGAAGTACTACCGTAAAGGTGGCCTTTTGGGGCTCTTGATCTCTCAAAGAGATGACCTTTAGACCGACATACTAAGCCCATGCGCGTCACATCACATCATGCATACAAACATCTAGACAATCATATTCAACTAAGTATGTCCGATTGAACGTGTCTTGCATCCAACCGAACACACATCAACCGGCGCGGCAAAGCATCGTGGTAAAGGGCTTCAACCCCTCCCCATAGGGGATCTTTCATTCCACTTACTAAGCCCATGCGCTCGATTGAGTCATGCATAAATAAGCAACATGCAGAATTTAAGTGATGAAAAATAAATAAATAAAAGCAACACAAAACGAGAGAAGGTGTCGTTTACTCAAGTGGTACGTGGAGTTGTATCCCAAGTACAGACCGCACTACCGTCTATTCGGATTCGGCTACGGAATTTACGTCTGGGTTTCCATCCTATATACCACAAGAGACGACACTCTTCCATTTTATTCAAGCCACAACATGCATCCATAAACGACTCTCATGCGAATAGAATTCAATAATAAAAAAAGAATATAAACCAATGAAAATGTGCCCTCAGGTCTAACCTTTTATGTCACCTCTCGGATGTACGGTACACGATCGTCGGAAGGGTGGATGCTCCGCAACTCTCCCGGTTCACTGGTTCACTGTTCTCGTTCGTTGTCTTACTGTTTTGAGTCGTCGTTCTCCGTCTCTTGATGCTGTTTCCTTGTGGTTTCGCTATTTTTTGGGTGTGTTCTTCCTGTAATTTTCCTGTGTGTTGTGTGTGAAGTTGCTAGCTACCGGCCCCACATGTCTTGGTTAGGGGTTGTTTATATAGAGAAGGGTTATGGCTTCACCTTGTCTCACAAGGAAGGGATTTGGCATTCAATTTAGGATTTGATTTGGTGTTGGACAAGGAAAGCAAGGGATTTGATTTGGTTTGGTTTAGGAATACAATATTTTAGATTGGTGATTATCTTATTAGATTAGGAAGTCAAATATATGATTGGCTTTAATTGGTTAGGATAGATTTTAATTAGGTATATCTTCTTTTTAGTTTTAGTATATAATATATTCAAATTATTTAAATTAGGCATGATTTTAGTTTTTAATTGGGTAAATGCTTTATTTAATTGGTAAATGGTTTAAATATTTTATTTATGTTTAATATTTAAATTAATATTTATTTATTTAATTTGGGATGTGTTTTATGGGCTTTGGGGGGGCTAATTGGGCTGGATGTGAGGCTAGCAGCAAAACCAGAATTACCGACACCGTTTGAACGCTTCCTCGAACACGGTACGAACGCCCGTAATCCGTTTGACGTTCGAACGTAAATACGAACGCAGCACGAACGAAAACAGTGAACCTTGTTTATTCTGAATTTCATCTTCCGATGTCCGTTTCCCGTGACTTCCGTGAATTAAAAGGTAGTGTCTCCAAAATGAGACTCATCATAGGGACTTATGTGTAAAAATGCAGTGCCTACAGTATTCTATTTCTATGTTCGCACGCATAAATCAAAAGTTCATCTAAGTTCACATGTAACACATTTTCATATTTGCATACAACCTATTTTCATATGATCTATGTCCAAATTTGCATACAACCTATTTGTATACAATCTATGTCCGAATTTGCATACAATCTATTTGCATATAATCTATGTCCGAATTTGCATACAACCTATTTGCATACAATCTATGTCCAAATTTGCATACAACCTATTTGCATATAATCTATGTCCGAATTTGCATGCATAAAGATAAATTGAAATACGGCAAGCATACAATGTTATAAGCACATTACATTCATGGTCACGGAAATGCAAACAAATGGCAGTTGCACAATCATACGTAATAAAGAGAAACAATTAGTTATATAATACAAAGAAATAACCAAAGAGGCAATTGTATATCAAAATAAACGTGCCATGATGCGATTTGAAAGATAAATAATGGAAGTGAAAGAAAAGATATGCGACATATGCCCACATCTATATATGACTTCAAGTGTCTGATTTAACGTATCTCACATTCAATCGAATGCACTTTGTCCGGCGCGGCAAAACGTCATGGCAAAGGTAGCCCGTAGGCTTTCTATCCCTCAAAGTGGAGAACCTTTAATCCAACTTGATTTGCCCATGCGCGATGCAACATGATGCATGATTATGCAAGAAGATGACATACAAAGAAAACAAATAACGGAATAAAAGGCGTGGCGAAGTATCATGGTAAAGGTAGACCATATGCTTTTTATCCCTCCAAATAGAGGACCTTTAATCCAACTTACTAAGCCCATGCGCATCACATCATAATGCATATAAAAGTAAAGACAACAATATTGGACTTCGTATCCCCGACTGGACACGTCTTACATCCAACCGAATATACATTATCCGGCGCGGCAAAGCATCGTGGTAAAGGCTTTTAACCTCTCGACATGGAGGACCTTTAATCCAACTTACTAAGCCCATGCGCTAATAAAATAATGCATATAAAAATAAAGACAACAATATCAGACTTCGTATACCGGATTGAACACATCTTACATTCGACCGAATATACATCATCCGGCGCGGCAAAGCATCGTGGTAAGGATTTTAACCCCTCGATATGGAGGACCTTTAATCCAACTTACTAAGCCCATGCGCTAATAACATATAGCAGTCCAGGTATAACCTTTTCTGGTTCACTGGTTTGCGTCTTTCCTCGCTGTTTTCACTACTCGGACTGCTATTTTCCAATGTTTCGCTGCTTGTTTTTACTGCTGTTTTTCAGTCACTATTTTTACTGTATAAGGCCACTGTTTTGCGGTTAAGAGGGGTGTTGTTCTTATGGGTTTTTGGCTGCTATTTACGCAGTTTGGGGCTGTTATTAGGGACTTTTTTCGGTGGTATTGTGGTGTAGTTTGTGTAGGGGTTTTAGGGGCTAAATCCGGTAACGCAGCGGAAACGGTGGAAAATCAAATTTTCCGATTTCAAAAATTTTTCTTGGATTAATTAAATAAACATATTTATTTAATTATCCGATAATCAAATTATGAAATAAAATTCAATAAATCATATTTAAGTGAATTTACCGAATTTCCCTTACACTTGGTATTTTGTTTCAAAACATCAAAACACCAAAAGCAACAAAAATCTCCAATTTTGTTCATTTGGCCGAGAGCCTCCAAAGGGGAGGGGGGATTGTGCATCTTTCAATTTCATGCTTCAAAACACATCAAGATGTAATCCAATCAACATGAAACTTTATATGCATCATATACACATCCTTATACACAACATAAATGAAAAGCCCCAAATTTGGACAAGGTCTTAAACCCTAATTTTTCAATTTCTTCAAATTGGACAAATTAGACCAAATTGTTTAAATCAATTACTTCAATCATCATTCTTCCATCCAACCAAAGTCTCAACACAATGAAACAACTCAAGATCAAATTTAGGTCATTTAAGAGTGGGTCAACAACTCTAGATTAACAACAAAGTTTCCAAAACCATAAAAGAATACTTATAACTACACTAGTCACAAGCTTCCTCCATTATACATGCTCAACACTTTCACAAAACATTTATCCATCAGAAACACAAGGAATAAAGAATATAAAAACTCAAGAACATCAGAAGATGTTGCCCACAACAAGAGGAACAAATTACACTCTAATGGAAGGTTGGAAATACTTACAATTTTCCAAGCTTTTTCTTGATTTTCTTTTCTTTTCTCTCTACCTCTCTTTGTCTTCTTTAATGGAGTTTAGGTTAGAAATTGTATTAGGTTAGATACCAAATGAAAAAGAAAACAATATATACTTGCTTCACAAAGGCCTTGGCCGAATTTGGTAAAGGCATATACAAGAATATTAATTTCATCTTCATTTGATTTTCATTTGATCAACTTGATTTAAATATCTAATAACACTTTATAGATATTTTAATTAAGTCAAAAAAGGCAACTTAGCCATTTAATCCAAATATCCAAATGTTAAGATATTTATATTTTAATTAATTTAATCATTTAACAATTAATTAATTAAATACAAATATATTAAATATATATATAATATTTACATTAAATATCAAATATATATATTCATTTAGGATATTAGTCAAATATCTCAATTTGACTATTAATTAATGTGTATTTAAATTAATCAAGTATTAAATGTAAATACACAATAATTAAGCAAATGACTATCAGGTCCCTTTAGCATGTATCTTTCGTTTAACCTTTAAACGACTTTATAAATAATCAATATTATTTATAAATGTTGCTCTAGTGCTCTACGAGTATATTTCATTATTGAGACTCTCTAGATTCAGGTATATCCGTCATGAAATCAAATTTCCTGTCCATAATTTATCCACCTGTAAATTATGATGATCACGGATAAACTCGTTGAATCATACAGGTCGAGGTCATGGCAAATGTATAATTCCTCCGTCACAGGTATCCGGATATATCCCAAAGATATAGATGTAAACGTCAAATCTCTATGGGGATTATCCAGTCGACAATTCTATTAGCAATCTCAAAAAGAATGTTTAGAACTAGTTTCTAAACTGTACCACGGGCCCATGGTTTTACCTGATTGCTAATCATGTGGACTACCTATGCTCTGGTACACAGAACTGACGGATCCTTTCTTGATACACATAAGATACCCTGAGGATCTATCTACACCCAACAAACAGGCGGAGGTCTAATCTAAATAGATCGATGACGTGACTGCCATCTAAGTGTAGAAGATGCTCATGTGCCCACAATGGCATCTAAAGTCTAGGAATCACAAGTGCTACTAACCCGAGAAGATTCTTATTGACGTTGTTGTACCATCCATTAAGAATCTTGGGTGAGCCGTTCAGTGTTTATCCGCTATAAACACCCACAAGTCTATACTAGTCTCCAAGACTTATGGTTCATTGAGAAACCATTGGAATCATATATTCCAGTATACGACATGTACCGGTCTCAACGGATTTACTTTACTGTCCAAGTAGTGTAAACCTTGACCAGGAACTGTCTGAGAATGACAACGTCATGATACAACTCAATGTCAGTTGCGACGCTTTTGCAACTGTATCATGACTAGTCATTCTAAGGTCATTACGTCTTTACCATATTAAAAGATACATTATATTATAGAAACTGCATATATTATTCATAATAATAATGTTTTACAGAAGTATTCAAAAGAAATACAACCGGGAATTGGCGCTCTGAGCACCAACCCCAACAAAATCTCCCACTTGCTCTAGTGCCAATATCGATTGTATCTAATACCCATCGACTCCACGTTTTATCAAACAGCTTCGGAGGTATGGCCTTCGTCAGCGGGTCTACTACATTATCTTCACTCGGTACCTTGCACACGACATATCCCATCGCGACACAATCTCTCGAATGATGTGGTACTTGCGTACCACATGCTTCGACTTCTGATGCGCCCTCGGTTCCTTTGCTTGCGCAATGGCTTCAGTATTATCACAGTATAACGGAATCACATTCTCGATACTTGGACAACTCCCAATTCTATGATAAAGTTCTTTATCCACATAGCCTCTTTTGCAGATTCAGAAGCTGCATATATTCCGCCTCAGTGGTGGAATCTGCTGTCGATCCCTGTTTGGAACTCTTCCAACAAACTGCACCTCCGTTAAGGGTAAATACGAATCCAGATGTAGACTTTCTATCATCGGGATCCGATTGGAAATCAGAATCCGTATACCCGTTAACTTGCAGTTCGTTTCCTCCATAAATAATTAACTTATCCTTAGTACCTTTAATATACTTGAGGATTTGTTTAATGGCCATCCAATGGTTATTACCTGGATTGGACTGATATCGACTAGTTACGCTAGCAGCGAAACTGATATCAGGCATCGTACATAACATGGCATACATTATACTACCCAAACACGAAGCATCAGGTTGGTTAGACATTCTAACCTTCTCATCTTCTGTTTGTGGACTCATCTTCTTAGAAAGATGAATCCCATGCCTGAACGGTATGTTTGCTGTCTTACAGTTACCAAAATATACCGTTCCAAGATCTTATCTATGTACGTTGATTGGGACAACCCAATTAGCCTCCTTTGTCTATCTCTATAGAGTTTTATCCCTAAAACATATGAAGCTTCTCCCAGGTCCTTCATGAGAAAATTCTTATAGAGGTACGCTTTAGCCTTGTCATCAACATATAGGACTAAAAATACGACCATGCTCCCACTGGCCTTCTGATACACACATGATTCTTCTGAATTCTTGAGAAAACCAGACGATCTAATAATCTCGTCGAATCGAAGATTCCAACTTCGTGAAGCTTGTTTAAGTCCATAAATGGACTTCTTAAGCTTACATACCATGCCCGAGTTTTCACTGGATGCAAAACCTTCCGGCTGTTCCATATAGATTTCTTCATCAAGAAATCCATTAGAAAATTCGTTTTGACTTCCATTTGCCAAATCTCATAGTTATGATACGCAGCAATAGAAAGCAAAATCTGAATAGACTTAAACATTGCTACTGGCGAAAATGTTTCATCGTAGTCAACGCCAGGTCACTGCGTGTAACCTTTTGCTACCAGTCGGGCCTTGTAAGTTTCAACCTTACCGTCAAGCCCGTGCTTCCTTTTGTAGACCCATTTACAACCAATAGGAACAATTCCTTCGGGAAGCGGAACCAAGTCCCAAACTTGATTCTCATGCATTGAGTCTATCTCGGATTTCATGGCACATTGCCATTTCACGGAGTCGATGTCCAACATCGATTCTCTATAGGTGAAAAGATATGTCTCTTCAACTAAGAGAACATCCAGACTCTTTTCTTGTATCAAATACAAGCATTCAGGAGGTCTAGATACCCTTTCCGACCTACGGAGTGTGTGTGTTGAAGGTCCTTCATCTACTTAATCTTCAGGTTCCTCCATTGGTTCGTTGTTTTCAGGTTGGACTTCATCAAGCTCAACCTGTCTATGATTACCACCTTCTGACAAAAATTCTACTTCTAGAAATTTTGTGAAGCGAGCTACGAACATATTTTGATGCTCGGTATCATAGAACAGATATCCCCTCGTATTCGAAGGATATCCGACAAACCTAAACTTTAGCCCTCGAGGCAAAAGCTTATCTTGCTGAGTCACCCTGACATACGCAAGACAACCCCAAACCTTAATGTAATTAAGATTTGGTCTCCTACCGAACCATATCTGATACGGAGTCGTAGGAACAGCTTTTGAAGGAATCTTGTTCAAAAGATGTGCAGCTGTTAAAAGAGAGTAGCCCCATAAACAATAGGGCAAATCTGTGAAACTCAACATTGATCGGACCATATCCAATAAAGTCTGATTTCCCCTCTCAGACACTCCATTGTGCTGTGGAGTACCTGGAGGAGTATATTGAGTGAGAATCCCATTCTCCTTCATATAATCCATTAACTCACCACTCATATATTCACCGCCTCGATCTGATCGAAGGCATTTAATATATTTACCAGTTTGTTTTTCTACTTCATTTCGGAACTCTTTGAACTTTTCAAAGGTTTCCGATTTATGTCGCATCAAATAGACATAATAGTACCGTGATAGATCATCGGTAAAGGTAACGAAGTATGAATAACCACTGTGAGCAGTTTGACTTAGTGGACCACATACATCAGAATGTACGAGTTCCAGTAAGTTAGTGGTGCGGTGTCCAGCACCAGAAAATGGGGCTTTGGTCATCTTACCCTGAATACATGATTCACAAGTTGGATAGGATTCAATGGTAAGATCTGGTATCAAACCATTCCTAACCAATTGGGTAAGGCATTTAACGCCAATGTGACCAAGCCGCATATGCCAAAGTTCAGTATCATTAATTACAGGTAAACTACGTTTATTAACTCCAGTATTTAAAATATCTTTTGAAGTTTGCAATGTATAATGACCATGCTGGTTTGGACAACTAAGGATCTGAATATTATTTCTATCATATAAATATAAAGAACTGTTCTTAATATTAATACAAAAGCCTTCTGTATCCAATACAAAAAGTGATATAATATTAGCTACACATCCTGGTACAAAATGGCATTCATTTAACAAAAGTGTCCCATTCGGCAATGAGATCTCACATACTCCAACTGCAACTGCATCCAAAGAGTCTCCACTCCCGAATCACAACTGCATCTCTCCGGGCTTCAGCCTCCTACTTTCCTTCAGCACCTGCAACGAATTGCAAATGTGAATGGGACAAGCAGAATCTAAAATCCAGTTGGATGTAACGGCTTCACAAGCCAAAGATATATCAATAACTGGAAAAATAAAAGTACCTGACGTAGATGCTCTCTCCCTCCTCAGTTGGGCGATGTAATCAAGACAGTTCCTTTTCCAGTGCCCGACTTTGCTGCAGTGATGACACTTGTCTTCAGAAGCCCTTTTGGGCTTAGCTATCTTTGCCTGCGGTTGAGGACCAAAACCCTTCTTCTTTTTCCCTTTCTTCTTCTTTCCCTTTGGCCAGGCCTGGGAAGAAGCAAAAAGAGAAGTGGGTCTAGGAGGGCGAGTCGGTACTGTTGGACAAAATGACCCATAGCGTCACTATTTGCACAGATCATTGTGTTGTTGTAGCAAATTAACTATGTGACAAGGAAATTGCACTCTCATCATTTGTGATTAGATCACCATAGATATATAAATGAAGAGAGGACCCTGTGATTAGTTCATGGACTGAGAATGATATGAGACAGTATCAGTCCCCGAAGGATTAATCATTGAATATCCCTAGCCGGAGTATTATCGAGACTGGACATCGATAATGCGGAATAGGCTAGTATTGCACTTGTGTGCGTTGTGAGGGCACAACGGCATAGTTCTCATATATATAAGTATTGGATACTTATGCAAGTGCGATAGGAGGTCGTGTTTCACCGATGGTACGAGAAACAGCTTCGCTCTGGATAGACCCTTCGGAATCCCATTGGTATTATGACTATGTGTCTATGGGAGGCCGAAATCAAGGTAGGTGTGTATAGTCTTAACCTGAGACTTGCATCGCTAATACTTGCGATAATCGGTAGACTTTGGTCTTGGTGGTACAGGGCTTTTAACCGGTTCTGCGTACACCACTTCTGGTTTATCAGAGAGTCGTAGGTATTGGGTGTGATGTCAAGACGGAAGTATCACTTCAGTCATATTGGAGATGATGTCACACAGGATACGGTACTAGTGCTCTTGAGTGTTGCGCAACCAATCGGGATATTGTGACCAGGTCATGAATATCCGATTATAGAGACTATGTTACCAGGCATCCGATATGTGCTTCGGACGGGGTAGACACTTATCCAGCCCCAGCCCTAGCACGTGACTATCCGATATTGGGCCGATACGCACAATACATTAGTATACTACGCTTGATACAGATCTTAATATTCTATATGGATATGTCCGGAGAATTGGGAAGACTTGGTGCTTTGCTAGGAGTCGACCTTGTCTCGTAAATCGGTAGAACGTAGTACTTGGTACATACGTGATTCGGATACTCTGACGACCGCATTTACTGCCAACTTATCCGGGGATCTCATGGGTCGCTTCCCGATAATCCACCGATGACGCACAACTCGCACTCTTGAATAATTTGGGATTATATAGAAGAGAGAGAAAATTAATCTAGGATTAATTACGGAGATATTTTATCTAGGATAAAATATCGTCAAGAGAGAGATAACGATTAATTTGGAATTAATCGGTAAATTAATATATTCGATATATTAAATGAAATTAGATTTCGACGCGGAATTAAAATTAGATTTTAATTCGGGCAAACGAATTAATTTAGAATTAATTCGTTAGCGATGTGAATAGTGAATTCGCTAGGCGTAATCATTTAATTATGACGCGACGGAAAAATCGTTAATTTGGAATTAGCAAACCGAGCCCGAGTGTGATTGCGAGCGCATTCGTATTTCGAATTCGAGTGCGGCAACGCAAGTCACATCAAGCGTCAAATCAATAGTCGCATCAAGCGTCAAATCACTTGTCACTTTGAGTGATGTGACTTGACAACATGTCACTTTAATAAAGTTGATGTGAATAGTGATGGACATGATGTGCAAAGTGTTTGCCTTTATTGTTTGACTTTTTGAATTCAAATTAAAGGTAAATGCAAGTGAAATCATTTGAAATTCACTAAAGTGTATAAGATACACTTGAAATTCAAATGCAAAACTTAATACACATTTTTTTTCTCTCCGTTTCTTTCTCTTCTTCTCACGCCAAACACACAAAATGTGGACTGTTTTTGAAGCTAAAATGGCGTGGACAAAGGGAAGCCAATAGTGGTTTTTCATGGTGAGAAATCAAGTGCTAGCACACTTACGAGTCTTGCGAAGGTGGTAGGGAGGTTCGCCCATGAGCCGGGATCCATCGGACGAGGCTTGGAGCTCCGTTTCGTATCTCAAATTTCTGTTTTGCAAGGCAGTGGACTGCTGCAGTTCACGCATGAAGCAGTGAGTATTTTGGGCTTCATTCGTCTCCAAATCGACTCAACCGATCGATGTGAGTAATCCGCTACCTCCGTTGATGTATTCGCACATTGTTTTCATTGCTTGTTTGATCTTGGGACCATAGATAATAACAAACAATGGCATCAAGAGCTTAGGTTCAAGCATGAAAATTGTAGGGCTTAAAATTTGGGTAAACTTGTTTTGAGCATGATTTGAATGAATTGAGTGTTTGAGTATGCTTATAACATGTTTAATTAAGGATTGATTGGATCAATTTAATGAAATAATGATTGGATCAATTTTCCCCAATTGATGGAGCTTGGCCGAATGGTATAAGGCATTTGGAAATTTGGAATTTTTTGATTTTTGATTCATTGGATGAGTTAGAATCATTTAGGATGATGTTAATTTGAAATTAATTGGATTGAATTTTAAATTGAACAAAATCCCTAATTTGTTTATGTTGGCCGAATTCAATTATTGCCCTAATGTCTTGGTGATTTTGATTTTGTGACATTGGATGTGTATGAAATCAAAGTGGATGGTGATTTGATGTCGATTGTGGGTTCGATTGGATTGAAACCAAATCGGACACAAAATCCCTCCTTGACCGAGACTTATAAACATATAAATGGGTTTGATTTTTGATTAATTTGTGTTGGACACCAATTGATGAAAATGACCATGATTAATTATGTAATTCATGTTTTAGAAATGTTGATTTGGGTAATTGATCATGTAATACACTTTGGTAATTAAATTGGGAAAATTGGATTTTTTGAATTTAATTATATGGGCCTAATTTTGGAAATTGGATTTGGGCTATTAAAGTTGTTATTGGGCTTATTGGGCTTTGTTGTACAAGTTGGGTTTAGGCCAAATGGATTGGATCCAATTGGCCCAAAACCACTTCCGTTAAGCCCAAAGGCAACTAATGAACCTTTAAAGTTCAATTGGGCCTAATGGGCTAAGATTGATTTATGGGCTTATGGGGTAAATCCCGGATTGGACTTTGGTTATCGGTTTGACCCGAGTTGACCAAAAGTCCACGCCTTAAGAAATCAATTAAAAGCCCATTGGACTTTAATTGAATTGACGTTGGATGTTAATCGGTCTTTGAGACGCGTTACGATTAAATTTGGAATTTAAATCGTAAAAGGTTTATTAATAAAGTGTAATGTTTAATTTGGAATTGAATAGTGAATTAGTATTAAGTATATGTTAAATTAAATTTAATAATGTAGTTTAATTTAATTCATGAATTCGTACTTTAAGTACTTATTCGCAAAAACGAGTTTGACTCGAAAAAATCAAATCGTTGTTTGAACATTGGATGATCACTTAATTATCAGATTAATTAATTTGATTAGATTGATTGATAGCATGCTTATGTGTATGAATACGTGGTTGTGTTGAATGAATAATGTATATCGGATGGATATTAGATGGGTGGGCAATTTTAGAAATTGTTGTAATAAATTCGATTTATTAAATTGGACCTGCGTGTCCAGCCTTATCACCTTCATTCTCTTTGTATTCTCTTCTCACCTATTCCCCTCCATGTAATGAGGTTTCTTTAGAAGTGTAGTGTAGCGGGTAGAAGTAATACAAGTGCTAGCTTGAGTGAGAAAGGGAGAGATTTGATCTAGGATCAATGTGTTAAGTATCCATCCGCATATCATTATTATTTATTTTCATACTCGCTTTATTATGTATTTAGAATGCATGTTTAAGGGTGTATGATGATGAGACCTTAACAAAGATAATTAAATTGGTAGCCAATTTGCACGCGAAAAACCCTCGTTAAATATCAAGCGTTTATTTTCCTTCCATTGAGTGATTCTTACTCAAGATCCGAGATTGGCAGGGGTTGTTGGCCAAAGTCAAGCACTTGTCCGTCAAGATGTGTTTTAATCACGAGGCTTTGTTCCATATCGGTTGTCGTGTCCAAGTTGTGGTTTGTTGGCCAAAGTCAAGACCACTTCTTGTCCATTGACATGATTACGAAGCTTCCATGTCAATGGGTCCGCGCTTGACTGGGATCACTAGGTTTGTTGTGCCAAAGCCAAGGCCTAGTTGATTCAGAGGAAAAAGGTTAGGGTATACATTCGATGTATAGGCATATATTAGATATATGTTTGGGACTTGGATGTCCACCTACTGGATCTAGGAGTTGGATGAGATCCAATTGATCTTCGAGATCTACCTAGTTAATTATCATACAATTTGTTGGCCAAAGTCAAGATTGTGTGATATTTAACGGGATCCTAGCCCACTAGGAAACACGGTTTCCCGAGTACTCGACAGAGGGTTAGAGGCTCGACGAAAAAAGTGGGAGGCAAGTATTGAATTTGCAACATTCGTTCGAATACTCGCTAAACGCGCTCATCTATTTTACTCGTCATATTAATCAAAAGTATTAGTTGGACTAATATTTTATGTTGTTTTAAATATATATATAGTTGGACTATATACAAACTCATTCGATATATAGTTGATTTTATAATTGGATTATAGTAATCAATATAATTGAATTAAAATTATAGTTGATTAAATAATTGGATTATTGTAATCATTATAATGAATATTACCTTATTAAATTGATTAAATAGTTGACTATTGAAATCAAGAAAGAATTGAAAAGTTGAATATTTAAAATATATAATCCTTGGATTAAATGTTTTAAATGATTTAATTTTCATATTGGGAAGAAATAATAGGTTACTTTATTGGATAAAATAAGTTGTTATATCTAGGCCCATAATTAAGCAAATAAGTAGAGCATAAAATCTTTGGAAGATTTATGTGATGATGGCTTTAGTGCTTAATTAATATACTTATCATAAATCTATCTTTAGATTTAAAAGTATTAAATTGCAATTAATAATTCTTAGAGAATTGAATTGACTATTCTAGTGGAGAAAAGTCAAAGTTTGCAATGGGCTTTTGCACAGTTGCACAAGGTGAACATCATTCGATATTCCGAAACCCAAGGCTTGGCCAAAGGTTTGTGAAATATTGAAAAGATAATTGACATATCCCAAAGTGACTACCATTTGGATATGGAAGACACGAAGGAATTAAAGAAAGGGCGAGGCTCTAACTTTAAAATATTTGTCAAAGTTATGTTCACTACTAGTATTGAATTGGATTTTAAATACTTAGTGTGGTACATTAAATATATGTATTGATGTTCAGAATCCGCTATGAGCTGGATACTAACTTCAAGCCGAGATTTCTCTGCGAATCGGAAACGGGACGAAAGTCGCTGTTTCGACCGTAGATACCTAAGTTTAGGAACTACCCTTTGGTATGTACTTAAATTAGGAACTGTTATGATGTAACTAGTTTGACTAGAGACATTATCTCTATATCAGTGTTTAATCCGTTACGGATAAACCTTTATATTATAGAACACTAAGTGTTTTATTATATAAGATGATACTGAGATAAACACATTAGATGTAAATAACAGAATTTATATTTTGAATATAATAAAATCTCAAACATATAAAAATGACAAATAAATAGCTCAAATTGATTTGATCAATAGAGACTTATTTGTGGCATTGTTGTCTAGGACACAATAAACGAGACTCGTATATCCACACTTTTGAAGAGTGGGTACTAGGACTGATTTGACTATTCAAATAAGGTCTGGGAATCTAGTTTATTAGGTAAAGTACCTAAAATACTATTTACTTGGTAATAGTATAAGGGCCACCGATCTGTTAGCCCTATTCATGGTGAAGTTAGTGGGCCCATATCTAGCTAGACTAGATGTGAACATGAATATTTCGTGACCTTAACGGATGTGGCATCACGTTATGGTTATGTGTTTCTTTTGAAGAACACAAATCGGAAACTTTAGAGTTTCGACACGAAATAGAAAAACAGATCGGCTATAGTATTATTCCGCCACGGTAAGACCGTATTGGAAAATACTTAAGCAGTAAGTTTCATATGTACATGAAAGAGTACGGTATTCTTTCATATGAGGACTCCTCCCGAGACACGTCAGTTAGACGGTGTGTCCGAACTAAAACCGAATTTTGTTGGACATGATAAAGTTTATCACGAGTCGCTCTGAGCTACTGTTTCCTTCTATAGGATATGTATTAACAGTGCAAAACTTATTTAGAATAAGGTTCCATATAAATCTGTTTGACAGATGTCATATAGGATATGAACAGGAAAGAAACGGGGTTTCTCATTTCTAGTAATTTGGGTATGCCAGGCATAACGTTTGGATGATACCAAACTGAAAGACCCAAATTGGAACAGTGCCTATATAGGTTATCCTAAGGGAAACCTTAAGTATAGTACTTGTAAATCTCACATGAGAACAATGTGATTGTTGCTCACCATGCGGTTTTTCCTGAGAGGAATACCGATATGCAGTGGTCGGTGGAGGATAGTGATACTCGATGAATCGGAGTAATACTGTTCTAGGCACGAAGTCCTTAATGGAACACAAATAGTTCATCTATGATGAATCTATACCATTAATCTTCAAATACACAAGAAACTAGTAGATCGGATAGAGTCAGAAAACAACCTAGGGTATGGGTTTCTGATCTCACCCCATAAAGATGTCAATCTTATGGAGGTGTACCATCCGACTACGTTTTGAGGAATTGATACGAGGTATCGACTCCCTATTATGGCAAAGTGCCATGTGTCCGAAATGGATTCCATGTATAACAACTATTTTGGATACTAGTTGTTGTACCACAAGGCATTGTGCATATTGGTACATTAACGTCTTCAAGGAAGACATACATGGAAGGCAACATACCAACGTACAAAGCTGGGCTTTTGACGGAAAGGTATCGTTATCAACATTGTGTTAATAACGGTTCAACCTTTTACCTGTTGCCATGGTAAATCCATTTTGAAGATGCTTGTTGATAACTGCGTATTTCATTTATGAAATGTGTCAGTTGTAGATCAAAATCGCTTTCCTGAAAAGGAAACCTTTTGGAGGATGTTTACAACATCCTGACGATTTTGAATAACCGACAAACAAGGTTTGCGGGTTATTCGATCCATGTTTGGATTGAAGCAAGCATAAGGTTCTTGGAACTGTCGTTTTGAAATAATCATAATGATTTATGATTTGACTCAAAACGAAATAATTCTTGTGTATATAAGAAGGTTAGTGGGAGAGGGCACTGACAATGAAATTCCCATAAAACAATTGGTGAAAGCTTGACTTTCATAGATATTCTTTCAATAGAAAGTCTCCGTAGAATTCTGGGGAGTAACAACCTTTATTCAAGGAATGAAGATCTACTGGGATAGATTTGGAGTTGTTAACACTCTCTGGGAAATTGTACATTTAAAATGTACTTGATAGGGTGTCTCATACGCTTCGAGCATATGGAGTCACGATCAGGTCAATCCAAGTGATAGTCACTAGATTGAAGATTAAGAACATCTGTTAGTATCTGAGAGAACTAAAGATGTTGTCTTAAACTATGGAGAAGGAGAACTTGAAGTGACTGGGATCACTGCTGCAAGTTTCCAAACAATTAAATAATACGGTACTATTAAGTTTGTACACTGGGACAGTGAGCTGGAAATATTCCGAGCAAGATAACTGTTGCCGAATAAACAACAAATGCGGATTATTGCTGCAGCTGAGGCAGCAATAGAAGCCATTTGGATCGAAAATAAATCTAATTAGATTAGATATAGTTCTGTTAGCAGCTGAGCTAGGCGTCAGCACATGCTAAGGAATTAAAGGTCTCATTGACGATCCAGATATATATTTCTATATCATCTGATTCATTCGGATCACACATCGTGGCGATGTGATGATCGTATAAATCGCGTCAGACGATAATCAAGCAAATCCGCTGACGAAAACCTTTCCTCAGCAATTTGAGCGAACCGTACATAGTTCGGGTGTTAGACACTTGAGTGACTGGCTATGTGCCAAGTGGGAGATTGTTGGACAAAATGACCCATAGCGTCACTATTTGCACAGATCATTATGTTGTTGTAGCAAATTAACTATGTGACAAGGAAATTGCACTCTCATCATTTGTGATTAGATCACCATAGATATATAAATGAAGAGAGGTCCCTGTGATTAGTTCCTGGACTGAGAATGATATGAGACAGTATCTGTCCCCGAAGGATTAATCATTGAATATCCCTAACCGGAGTATTATCGAGACTGGACATCGATAATGCGGAATAGGCTAGTATTGCACTTGTGTGCGTTGTGAGGGCACAACGACATAGTTCTCATATATATAAGTATTGGATACTTATGCAAGTGCCATAGGAGGTCGTGTTTCACCGATGGTACGGGAAACAGCTTCGCTCTGGATAGACCCTTCGGAATCCCATTGGTATTATGACTATATGTCTATGGGAGGCCGAAATCAAGGTAGGTGTGTATAGTCTTAACCTGAGACTTGCATCGCTATACTTGCGATAATCGGTACACTTTGGTCTTGGTGGTACAGGTTTTAAAACCGGTTCTGCGTACACCACTTCTGGGTTTATCAGAGAGTCGTAGTGTATTGGGTGATGTCAAGACGGAAGTATCACTTCAGTCATATTGGAGATGATGTCACACAGGATACAGTACTAGTGCTCTTGAGTGTTGCGCAACCAATCGGGATATTGTGACCAGGTCATGAATATCCGATTCTAGAGACTATGTTACCAGGCATCCGATATGTGCTTCGGACAGGGTAGACACTTATCCAGCCCCAGCCCTAGCACGTGACTATCCGATACTGGGCCGATACGCACAATACATTAGTATACTACGGTTGATACAGATCTTAATATTCTATATGGATATGTCCGGAGAATTGGGAAGACTTGGTTCTTTGCTAGGAGTCGACCTTGTCTCGTAAATCGGTAGAACGTAGTACTTGGTACATACGTGATTCGGATACTCCGACGACCGCATTTACTGCCAACTTATCCGGGCATCTCATGGGTCGCTTCCCGATAATCCACCGATGATGCACAACTCGCACTCTTGAATAATCTGGGATTATATAGAAGAGAGAGAAAATTAATCTAGGATTAATTACGGAGATATTTTATCTAGGATAAAATATCGTCAAGAGAGAGATAACGATTAATTTGGAATTAATCGGTAAATTAATATATTCGATATATTAAATGAAATTAGATTTCGACGCGGAATTAAAATTAGATTTTAATTCGGGCGAACGAATTAATTTAGAATTAATTCGTTAGCGACGTGAATAGTGAATTCGCTAGGCGTAATCATTTAATTACGACGCGATGGAAAAATCGTTAATTTGGAATTAGCGAACCCGAGCCCGAGTGTGATTGCGAGCGCATTCGTATTTCGAATTCGAGTGCGGCAACGCAAGTCGCATCAAGCGTCAAATCAATCAGTCGCATCAAGCGTCAAATCACTTGTCACTTTGAGTGATGTGACTTGACAACATGTCACTTTAATAAAGTTGATGTGAATATTGATGGACATGATGTGCATAATGTTTGCCTTTATTGTTTGACTTTTTGAATTCAAATTAAAGGTAAATGCAAGTGAAATTCATTTGAAATTCACTAAAGTGTATAAGATACACTTGAAATTCAAATGCAATTAACTTAATACACATTTTTCTTTCTCTGCATTTCTTTCTCTTCTTCTCACGCCAAACACACAAAATGTTGACTGTTTTTGAAGCTAAAATGGCGTGGACAAAGGGAAGCCAAGAGTGGTTTTTCATGGTGAGAAATCAAGTGCTAGCACACTTACGAGTCTTGCGAAGGTGGTAGGGAGGTTCGCCCATGAGCCGGGATCCATCGGATGAGGCTTGGAGCTCCGTTTCGCATCTCAAATTTCTGTTTTGCAAGGCAGTGGACTGCTTCACTTCACGCATGAAGCAGTGAGCATTTTGGGCTTCATTCGTCTCCAAATCGACTCAACCGATCGATGTGAGTATTCCGCTACCTCCGTTGATGTATTCGCACATTGTTTTCATTGCTTGTTTGATCTTGGGACCATAGATAATGACCAACAGGTACTCCCTTCTTAAGGTCCTCCTTCGCCGTGAACAACATCCTTTGTAACTCATGGTAGGTACAGATAGTTCCATTCATGTTGCCTCAATTGATCGATCAAATTGATCATTTGAAGAACATGCGGGCTAACAGCTTGCCCCTCATCCAACCGCGCATGGAATAGTTCCATTGCGACTTTGTGAACAATCACTTGTTCTTGGTTATCAAATGAATGTCTCAATCGAGTCATCATTGTATAGGCATCTCACATGCCATAATACTGTTTCTTAAGTCCCGGAGACAGTGAACTAAGGATGTATGATTTAACTCTTAAATCATCATTTTTCCAAGTTTCAAAAACTTGGTGTTCCTCCTCCGTAGCATTCGCACCAACAGCAAGGGGCAACAGACCCTCAAGAACATATCCTAGTTTCTCAGAATCGAGGACAATCCTCAAATCCAAGTCCCAGTCAGCGAAGTTTTCAACACCTTTGAGTTTGTTCGCATCAAGCATACGCGCAAACTGATTTGTGGATGGTGCCGCCATCGCAAATCTATCATATATATCATGAAAAATGGTTAGCAGAAATTAAGCAGTTCATATAATATCAAAAGCATAAACTAGATCATGGATTTTTAATCTAAAAATGCCCCTCCCACTAAATCATGCAATATTGTAATCCCCAAACAGAATACAAAGATTTAATAATTAAATTAAATACAAATAGTGAAAAATGGATCCCTAGAATATATTTCAGCTCACAGCAGAGGCACGGTCTCGCCTACGTATATTCATCATGTAGACAACTCATTTGTCAATCATTCACTAATGACTCATGGGTTTCCGGTCCTGGTCGTTTCTCGTTGTCGCTGCAAAGGCAGGCCCACAAGGAGACTTACCAAGGTTAAACTCGTCAATGATAAACTCAAGTTACTTACGTAATCCTGACAGCTAGGGCACGTTCAGAATTTCGCTTTCGCTTGAATTTATCTAGTATATGATATACATCTGGTATAAATAAATCTCTATCGGCTACACCCTCACAGCAGAGGCACGGTCTCGGATGTAATCACAGAGAAGTATTCATAAACCGTATTGACAAGACGGACCACATAACATGCATCAAATACATGATTACATTAAAACCTTATTAATCAGAGATTTTCCGCTAAGTGTCATGCACCCTAAATCTAATCAAAATTAGATTCTAATGAGCATGTATAAAGTCAAGAAAACATGATTAAACATTGATTTAATAAAGGCTAATAATTTTAGGGGGCCTAGAATCAGACTCGCTCTGATACCATTTTGTATGGGTTTTAGGGGCTAAATCCGGTAACGCAGCGGAAACGGTGGAAAATCAAATTTTCCGATTTCAAAAATTTTTCTCGGATTAATTTAATAAACATATTTATTTAATTATCTGATAATCAAATTATGAAATAAAATTCAATAAATCATATTTAAGTGAATTTACCGAATTGCCCTTACACTTGGTATTTTGTTCATTTTAGTCCGAAATTGATCAAATCAATTTTGAATGATTCTGAATCATTTCTAAGATGAACTTAGCATGTTCAAAACATCAAAACACCAAAAGCAACAAAAATCTCCAATTTTGTTCACTTGGCCGAGAGCCTCCAAATGGGGGGGATTGTGCATCTTTCAATTTCATGCTTCAAAACACATCAAGATGTAATCCAATCAACATGAAACTTTATACGCATCATATAAACATCCTTATACACAACATAAATGAAAAGCCGTTTGGACAAGGTCTTAAACCCTAACTTTTCAATTTCTTCAAATTGGACAAATTAGACCAAATTGGTTAAATCAATTACTTAAATCATCATTCTTCCATCCAACCAAAGTCTTAACACAATGAAACAACTCAAGATCAAATCTAGGTCATTTAAGAGTGGGTCAAAAACTCTAGATTAGCAACAAAGTTTCCAAAACCATAAAAGAATACTTATAACTACACTAGTCACAAGCTTCCTCCATTATACATGCTCAACACTTTCACCAAACATTTATCCATCAAAAACAAAAGGAATAAAGAATAGAAAAACTCAAGAACATCACAAGATTTTTCCCACAACAAGAGGAACAAATTACTCTCTAATGGAAGGTTGGTAATACTTATTATTTTCCAAGCTTTTTCTTGATTTTCTTTTCTTTTCTCTCTACCTTTCTTTGTCTTCATTAATGGATTTTAGGTTAGAAAGTGTATTAGGTTAGATACCAAATGAAAAAGAAAACAATATATACTTCCTTCACAAAGGCCTTGGCCGAATTTGGTAAAGGCATATACAAGAATATTAATTTCATCTTCATTTGATTTTCATTTGATCAACTTGATTTAAATATCTAATAACACTTTATAGATATTTAATTAAGTCAACAAAGGCAACTTAGCCATTTAATCCAAATATCCAAATGTTAAGATATTTTTATTTTAATTAATTTAATCATTTAACAATTAAATAATTAATTAATTAATTAATTAAATACAAATATATTAAATATATATAATATTTACATTAAATATCAAATATATATATTCATTTAGGATATTAGTCAAATATCTCAATTTTACTATTAATTAATGTGTATTTAAATTAATCAAGTATTAAATGTAAATACACAATAATTAAGCAAATGGCTATCGGGTCCCTTTAGCATGTATCTTTGGGTTAACCTTTAAACGACCTTATAAATATTCAATATTATTTATAAATGTTGCTCTAGTGCTCTACGAGTATATTTCATTATTGAGACTCTCTAGATTCAGGTATATCCGTCACGAAATCCAATTTCGTGTCCATAATTTATCCACCCTTAAATGATGACGATCACAGATAAACTCGCTGAATCATACAGGTCGAGGTCATGGCAAATGTATAATTCCTCCGTCACAGGTATTCAGATATATCCCAGAGATATAGATGTAAACGTCAAATCTCTATGGGATTATCCAGTCGACTATTCTATTAGCAATCTCAAAAGGAATGTTTAGAACTAGTTTCTAAATTGTACCACGGGCCCTTGGTTTTACCTGATTGCTAATCATGTGGACTACCTATGCTCTGGTACACAGAACTGACGAATCCTTTCTTGATACACATAGGACACCCTGAGGATCTATCTACACCCAACGAACAGACGGAGGTCTGATCTAAATAGATCGGTGACATGACTACCATCTAAGTGTAGAAGATGTCTCATGTGCCCACAATGGCATCTCAAGTCTAAGAATCACAAGTGCTACTCAACCCGAGAAGATTCTTATTGACGTTGGTGTACCATCCATTAAGAATCTTCGGTGAGTAGTTCAGTGTTGATCCGCTATAAACACCCACACGTCTATACTAGTCTCCAAGACTTATGGTTCATTAAGAAACCATTGGAATCATATATTCCAGTATACGATATGTACCGGTCTCAATCGGTTTACTTTACTGACCAAGTAGTGTAAACCTTGACCATGAACTGTCTGAGAATGACAACGTCATGATACAACTCAATGTCAATTGCGACGCTTTTGCAACTGTACCATGACTAGTCATTCTAAGGTTATTACGTCTTTACCATATTAAAAGATACATTATATTATAGAAACTGCATATATTATTCATAATAATAATGTTTTACAAAAGTATTCAAAAGAAATACAACCGGGAATTGGCGGTCTGAGCACCAACCCCAACAGTTTGGGGGCTATTTCGGTGATGGTTAGGGCTGTTATTAGGGGGGCTGTTTCGGTGATATAAGGGGTTGTTGGTGAGGCTTTAGTATGGTTCACGTGGCTTGTGTTTTAGTGGATGGCGTGAGGCTCTTGGATGCGTGACAGAGTGATGTGCGTGGAGGGGTGATCTGCTTGGTGAGGGTACGTGAGCGTGAGGGCTGTGAAGTGAATTGGCTGAGTGGGTAATGGCAGGCTGTGACGAGTGGAGGGAGGCTAGTGCGCTGATTGTGCTAGGTCAGTGGGGTGAAGAACGCAAGGCTGCTACGTGTGGAGCAGGCTTCGTGAAGGAAAATTTGTGAATACGTGAAGAAGGGTCTTACCGTGAGGTAGTGGGTGGTTTATGTGTTAAAGGGGCGTTGGCTTGTGGTTGAGTGCAGTGGCGTAAGTAGCAATATGAGGGCTTACGTGAATGGCTTGTGATGTTAGAGGCGTGAAGCTGTGGAGTTTTTTGTGAGGCAATGCGTGGTTTGTGAGGTTTAGGGTTTGTCGTGAGGGGAGAGATAGAGAGAGTGGCCGAGAGGTTCAGGGTTATTTTCTTTGTGTTTTGTTTGTGAGATTGAGCTAGGAGGTGTGAAGGGTTGGAATTGGGTTTCTTTTATAGACAAAGGCTAGGGCTTCTCCTTGTTTGAAAAGGAATGAATCAACTAGTGTCTTACAAGGAAAGTCTAATATTTGATTGGGGGACATGTCTTGGCTAGATTAGGAATATGATATATATAATTTGTTTTGTTTAGGCATGAGATTTGTTTAGTTACGAATATAATATAATTGATTGATTTTAATTAGGCATGATTTTATTTGATATTTATTTTAATTTGGTATATGATTTTTAGATTTTATTTAATTCTCATGTGTTAAATATGCATTTTATTAATTTGGATGTGTTTCAAGTGGGCTTGGGCGTGTGTGGGCTTATGGTGGGTGTGTGGTTGGCTTTTGGTGGTGGGCTTGGTGGGTTTCAAGGGTTTTGGGCCAAGGTTAAGTGGTTTGCTGGGTTTTTGGCCAATGTGCTTTAAAACAGAGGTCCAACAAGTGAGCCTGAAGCTAAACAAGCGAATAAAATCTAACAAAATCCCGATTCCCTTCTGACGTCCGTTTCCCGCGACTTCCGCGACTTAAAAGGTAGTGCCTCTAAATGAGACTCATCATAGGGACTTAAATGCAAAAATACAGAGCCTACAGTCGCCCCCACTTTGATGGGACTTGTGCAGTGTGTGACAATGACAATCCCATCAAAGTACGTGCAATGCATTTTTACTTACCTGGCTCACCAGCTGCCACTTGACTTGCCATGCGTTGAGTTGAGTTGATGTTGTGCCGTACCTGACATGCTAAACCCCCATACCCGAGGTGTCGCGGTTGCGTCTCCGTACCTAGAGTGTCGCAGTGATGTCTCCATACCCGGAGTGTCGTACCTGGCATGCTAAACCTCCTACCCAAGGCTTCGCTGTAATATCTCCATACCCAGAGTGTCGTACCTTGCTGTTGATTACTATAATTAGTCCCAAGGAAAGATTAAGCATATGAAATACAACAAAATGAATATATATAATAAACTTGAAGCATGGCGGAATCATACTTACAAAGCTTTTGTGATGAAAAGATGAACAAAGGTTGAAGCTCCAAGATCCTTGAAGTTTCGGCCAAGAGGAGAAAAGAGTTGAAAGCTCCAAGCTTTGTGTATTCCAAGCTCCAAGGTGGTTTCCCTATCACCTCATTTGATTCCTTGCTTGTGCTAGCAAAAATGGAGAATGAGAAAACAATTTTCTGCCTTGTATGTGCAGCTCACGGCGTGAGCAAGAGAGAAAGAAGAGGAGAGAGTGTTTCACTTTTAATTTTGTTCCCTTTGCATGCCAAAAACCGGTGAGAGACAAAGGAAATGAAAAGTGATATGATATCTAATACCAAAAGAATTTTTTAATGCAAAAAATCCTTCAAAACCGTGCATGGCTTTCCCTCCAAAATGAAATCCATCATTTGCCATCATTACCACACTTTGAGATTAGAGACAATGTATCATCCCTCAAAGGTGACTAGATACATCCACCATCTATTCGTATTAAGTAATCAGATATCGCGATGTGATTTGCGGATATCACTCGATTCAAAATACGAATGTGTCCACAAACACTTTCGGGCTCGGTTTCGTTAATTCCGAATTAACGAATTTCCGTCGCGACGTGAATTAAATAATTACGCCTTGCGAAATTACTATTCAGTTCGCTAATGAATTAATTCTAAATTAATTCGTTTGCCCGAATTAAAATCCGATTTTAATTCCGCGTCGAAATCTAATTTCGTTTAATAATATATCGAATATATTATTTTATCGATTAATTCCAAATTAATCGATCTCTCTCTCTCTCTTAATAAGGCATTTTATCCAAGATAAAGTTTCTCGTTATTAATCCAAGATTAATAAAGTTCGAATCAAACATCATAGGTGAATCTTCAGGAAGCGACCCAAGAGATCTCCGGATATGTTGGCAGTAAATACGGTCGTTGGATAATCCAAACACGTACGTACCTTGTACTACGTTTTTACCGATTTACAAGACAAGGTTGGCTTCTAGCAAAGCGCCATGCCTACCCAATTCTCCAGAAATATTCTTACTGGAATATTAGATCTATATCAAGCGTAGTATACCGTAGTATTGCGTACATCGATCCAGTATCGGACGATCACATGTTAGGCCTGGGGGGGGCTGAAATGTGTCTGCCCCGTACGAAACATATATTGGACATCAAGCAACTAGTCTCTTTAAATCGGGCAATACTGACCTAGTCATATTGTCCCGACGGTTGAAACCTTTTATAGAGCACTAGTTCTGTATCCTGCGTGATCATCAACTCCATATGTCTGAAGTGATACTTCATCTTGACATCACACCCAGTGCACTACGATTCCTGATAAACCCAGAAGAGGTGAACACAGAACCAGTTAAGGTCCCCCAACCACCAAAACCAAAGTTTACCTATTGTCGCAAGTACTAGCGATGCAAGTCTCAGGTTAAGACCATATACACCTACCCTGATGCGGCCTCCCATAGACACGCAGACATACTACCAATGGGATTCCGCGGGGTCTATCCAGAGCGAAGCTGTTTTCCGTACCATCGGTAAAACACAACCTCCTATCGCACTTGCATAAGTATCCTATACTTAAATATATGAGAACTATGCCGTTGTGCCCTCACAACATGCACAAGTGCAATACTAGTCTATTCCGCATTATCGATGTCCGATCTCGATAATACTCCGACTAGGGATATTTAATGATTTAAACCTTTATGTATTGATACTGTCTCATATCATCTCAATACGGAATTAATCATATGGACTTTCGCCATTTATATATCAAAGTAAATAAATTACAAAACGGCAAAAGGCAATTTCATTATCACATAGTTAATTTTGTACAATAATACAATATCATTTACAAAACAGTGACGCTATGGGTCATAATGTCTAACACTTGCGTGCTAAACCTTGTACCCAAGGCGTCGCTGTAATATCTCCATACCCGGAGTACCGTACCTGGCGTGCTAAACCCATACATAAGGCGTCGCTGTAATATATCCATACACGGAGTGCCGTACCTGGCGTGCTAAAGCTCCTACCCAAGTCGTCGCTGTAATATCTCCATACCCGGAGTACCGTACCTGGCGTGCTAAACCTCATACCCAAGGCGTCGATGTAATATCTCTATACCCAGAGTGCCGTACCTGGCGTGCTAAAGCTCATACCCAAGGTGTCGCTGTAATATCTCCATACCCGGAGTGCCGTACCACATGGATGCTTGAGTTGCTCGTGTCCATCGAACTGACCGCCAAAAGTTTTCACATGTGTCTGTGAGAACTTTCATGTATCGATTGTATGACTAATACTTAGAATTGAGGTCTTTAGAATCTTATCTATGGATCAAACAACTTTGACATTCTCCTTCCCCGGTTCAAAAGATCTGGTCATAAGGGTATGATTGGGTCATTTGTTGAAACACATGAAGTTTGTACAGATACAACAGAGAATCGCCACTCTCTCGGATAAATTTTCTTATAACAGTAGTATTCCAGTTCGCGGGTTGATATGTATGATCAGTGCTTGAGACAGTGGCCGCAACGGAAGAATCATGTGAGATTCTTGGGTTAGCACGATTCATGACACTATCAACATCATACATTTGACTATATAGGTAGACCTTTTCCATACCCTAGGTCAAACAGTGGGGATACGGTGAGGCGAGGGACCGTATCATATGTAAATCACATACATAATGGGTATATATATTTCCTTCTCATTTGGCGGCCTTGGCATGTTGCTAGATGTCAACCTTGGTCATTGAAATCGAATGACCATCTGATCGGAGGATAATTTATGTTCGATTAAATTATCACGATTCATTTCATGTCCAACTTGAGGGGAACCCAAAAGGTCACACACAACAAAGTCGAAATCAATGGTTAACAGTGCACCGTACAAATTTAACAGTATATATGATTGTTGTAGGAATTGTTCATAAATGGTTCAATGTGTTTAATTATTGAACAAATCATTTATGAGGTTCCAAAGTGGCTTAGGGATTGGTGAATGACGATAGGGTCACTTTGGAAATTGGAAAAATGAATAAGAAAATAAATAAATAAATAAATAAATAAAAATCTGCGTTTATTTTTATTTTTATTTTTTTATTTGTTTTGAATTCCAATTTGGCCAAAACTCTTATTAGGGTTTTATAATCTCATTAAACCACTATATTAAGATCCAATGGCTAAGATTTAATTAGCATTTATCCCACATCGGATTCTTAATTAATTTTGTTGTCGTTGGAACACCTATATAAACCTAAAGAATTCTTTACAAATTTTTACACTAAAACCTTTCATATATTGGGTTTATATAAGTGAGCAACTTTAAAGTTTAAGAGTAAACCACTGATTTTGAGGATCCTTAAGTCTAATTGACTAGAGGAATCTCAAGTTAAAAGTTTTGAGGTATTTGCCTAGGCTGGCACAAAGGCAAAATACCCGTGCACTCAAGGCGTAGTCTTGCCGTTGAGTTTTGGCTTTGGTGTGTGCACCTTTGGAGGCCACACACTTGGGTGGCTGTTTGGAACGTGGAAGAGCTTGCTGAGTTCGAGGAAAGCTTGTAGATTGGAGGGAGGACTGGAGGAGTCCTCGGTTCAAGTAATTTTTTTTTTTCTTTTTTTTTTGAGTTCTTATGATAGTTAACATGTTTAAGTTTATGTTCTTTGCATGTTTTATGAGTTTTTATGTTTAGAATATATAGTAACATGTCTAGTCTTGTAGAATAATCAAAACAAATGGGTCTTGGGCAAAGGGATAACGGCATCATAATTTTAATTTTCCGATGCGCACTCACGGCCGTTTCCCAACAATGGTATCAGCGCGCCATTTTTGTTTTGATTTGTTCTCTCTCATTTGACCTCGAAATTGGGTGTGTAAAAGCTCGTTGGAAAGCTCACACCCTGAACTTACTTTTAGGCACAAGTTTTGCATGATTTGGTTAATATTTGAATTGTGAAATTTCATTTAAAGTTCACGCATCTGTAAAAAATATGAATAGTAAATTTATTTGATTAAAATAAAATGCAATATCATAATTAAATATTAATCAAAGTTATTTAATGCCTAAAATAATTCCAACATATTAAAACTCATATGCTTGATGATTCTATGTATCATTAGAATTTTCATGATTATTTTAGGGTGCAAGCATTTAGAGACTTTCTAAGGAAATATAGAGTGTATTGCTTATCCCTTAGCTAAGTAATTATTCCGTGATGAACTTAGAGATTTATTACCTTTAAGGCTAATAAATATAAATCACTTGTTTATAATAAAAGACATTAGAAAATATACAAGTGGGGTAGGACCAAGGCGTTAATAAAACTTTCCAAACTAAAGTTAATTTAACCAAAGGTATTACTAGAGTTAGATAATGATTTGGTGTCTTCCTTCACTCTCTACCTTTTTATAGCCAAAAGGAAAAGTTGTGAAGACATCTAGATGATCATTTACTCAAAGCTTACCTTAAAGCATATTTAAAGTGTTGGACTAATTTGGAGGATCTATTGTTTATTCCTGTCACCAAGGCAATAAGAGCCTAACAGGTAAGGGTATTTAAGAGAGTTCGTTCCACCCTCCCTCTGGGGAATTTTCAATGGAGGAATCCATTTGACAGCTATTCACTTAAACTTGCTAAAATCCTCAATAATAATTTAAGTCTAAAATTTGCCTCCCATTGTAAAGTATAAACCCAAATGGCTTAAACCGTATTGGTAGAACTAGGCTTTACCAGACTGACCAATATCAATTTGTCCCTAAATCATACTATTTATAATGGTTTGACTTTTCTGAGTCATAAGACGCAGCGACCCTTAGGCGTGTTCTTTAATAAATTAGTGGTAAAGGTTGGGTGTCCACAAGGACTAACATAAGATATGGCATGTTTGATTGCCCAACCCAATGATCAAGGAATTGTGATTTATATCATAAATTGGTTGGGAACCTACCTAATTATCATATTTTATAACAATCGGCCATAGTCGGAGCTGTGAAATGATGATAATGGGATCCTTGCCCACAAGAAATCCATCATATTGGGGTTGATGCGATTTGCTTAAAATTTTAAAAAAATTGAGTGGGAGAAACTTCATAATATTAAAAGCCCATGTTATTATGAAACATTAATGAAAACATATTTTAACATTCTTTCGTAACATTTGGGTTAAAATATTTCACAAACATTCAAATGGAAAACGGAATATCACTTCGTTCCATCCTTGAAGAGCATAAGCTCAAATTGGACAACTACAATGACTGGTTTAGAAACTTTAAAATTGTCTTACGACAAGAAAAGATTTTATATGTTCTTGATAGACCATTTTCCCCTGATCCCGCAGAAGATGCTGACCAAAATAAATTTAATGCTTGGAAGAAACACGTCGATGATGATGAGCAAGTAGTTTGCATAATGCTTGGCTCTATGTCGGACGAACTTCAGAAAGCTCACGAAGATATGGATGCTCAAACCATCATCTTTCACTTCAAGGAGTTGTATGCAACTTCCGTTCATACCGTGAGATTCCAAGTGTCATGTGCCTTATTCCAAACAAGGTATAAGGAAGGATCTATTAGTGGACATGTGCTTAAGATGATTGGCCACATTGAAAAATTGGCCAACCTCGGGTTCATCATGGATCATGAGATAGGTCACGATCTAATTTTTCAGTCCTTACCAAAAGACTTCTTTAACTTTATTATCCAGTTTCATCTGTCTAATAAAGAAGCTACTTTAGCAGAATTGCACAGTCTGATAAAGCAAGAAGAGAAGGACTTGAAACCGGAGCTTAAAACCTCCGTCATGCTTACGGGTACGGACCTGAAGCCACGAGGCCCAAAGAAAAAATAGGGCAAGGCCCAGGCTCCAGATCACCTAAAGCCCAATGGTAAGGTAGAGAAGAAAAAGGAAAAGGAAAATGTTTCTTTTGTGGAAAGAAGGGTCATAGGAAGAAAGACTGCAGATTCTTAAAAGCCAATGAAGCTAGGGAAGCCCGAGAGGCCAAGAAGCCCAATGCTTCAGGTATGTTGTATATGATTGAACTATATTCTCAAAAACTCTGAACCTTCTACTTGGGTGCTTGACACCGGTTGTGGGACTCACTTGTGTAACAATGTGCAGGGCATGAGAAACAGTAGGAGACTCCGTCATGGGGAGGTTGACTTACGCATGGGTAATGGAGCAAAACTGGCTGCATTGTGCATGGGGACTTATTCATTAGTTTTGCCAAATGGTTTAGTTTTAGACTTAGAAGATTGTGTTTATGTACCTTCTCTAGTAAAGAATATCATTTCAATTTCTTCTTTATGTAATAAAGTCTTTTCATGTCTAATAAGTTGTAATGAATGTTTTATTTATTTCAATGAAATAAAATATGGAGATGGTATTTTGAATAATGGTATCTATGTCTTACAAACTAACAAAGAATGTTCAACCTCTAATAAATACAACGTTAACTCGAATAATCTCAATGAATCACTTCTTTGGCATAGTCGCTTAGGTCATATCAATGAAACAAGATTAACTAAGCTACATAAGGATGAGTATTTCAGACCCTTCAAATATGAACCTTATGGAACTTGTGAGTCTTGTTTACTTGGTAAAATGACCAAATTACCCTTCAAAGGTAACGGACAGCATGCAGCGGAGACATTAGAACTCATACACTCTGATGTATGCGGACCAATGTCAGTCACCGCTAGAGGTGGATTCTCCTACTTCATTACCTTTATCGATGATCACTCGCGATATGGGTATGTGTACCTTATGCGGTACAAATCTGAAGCCTTTGAGAAATTCAAAGACTTCAAAGCTGAAGTAGAAAATCAGCTTAATAAAAGTATTAAGTCACTAAGGTCTGACCGAGGTTGTGAATACTTAAGCGAAGTATTTCAAGATTACTTGAGAGAAAATGGCATTGTTTCCCAGTAGAATCCTCCGGGAACTCCACAGCATAATGGGGTCTCCGAAAGGAGAAATCAGACATTATTAAATATGGTCTGATCAATGATGCAAGACACGGATCTACCTCTTTCATTTTGGGGTATTGATTTAGAAACTGCAACACTACTACTAAACCAAGTTCCTTCCAAGACTATTAGTCAAACACCATATGAGTTATGGTCTGGGAAACGTCCTAGTCTTAGTTATCTAAGAGTTTGGGGATGTGATGTATATGTTAAGCTCACACAAACTAACAAATTGGATGATAGGGCAGTTAAATGTAAGTTTGTAATCCCAAAACAGAATACAAATATTAATATTAAATTAAATTAAATAGTGAAAGGTGGATCCCGTGAATATATTTCAGCTCACAGTAGAGGCAGAGGCACGCACGGTTCGCCTACGTATATCATCAGGTAGACAACTCATTTGTCAATCACTCAAAAGTGACTCCTAAATATCCGGTCCTGGCCGTTTCTCCTTGTCGCTGCGAAGGCAGGCCCACAAGGAGACGTACCAAGGTAATACTCGTCAATGATAACTCAAGTTACTTACGTAATCCTGACAGCTAGGGACGTTCAGAATTCCGCTTTTACTTGAATTTATCTAGTATCAGATATACATCCGGTATGAATATCTTTATCGGCTACACCTCAAGAGAGGCACGGTCTCGGATGTATGTAGTCACAAAGAAGTATTCATAAACCGTATGACAAGACGGACCATATAACATGCATCAATTACATAATTACATTTAAACCTTATATTAGGGATTTTCCGCTAAGTGTCATTACACCCTAAATCTAACCAGTTTAGACCTAATAAGCATGCACAAAGTCAAGAAAACATATTAACATTGATTCAATGAAGAGGCTAATCATATTAGGTGGCCTAGAATCAGATCCACTTGGATACCATTTTGAAGGGGTTATTTAGGGGGTGAATCCGGTAACGCAGCGAAGCGGAAGCGGTGAAAATTCGATTTTCAGATTTCAAAAATTTTTCTCGGATTTATTAAATAAACATATTTATTTAATTTCCAATATTCAAATTATGAAATAAAATTCAAATGAATCAAATTCAAGTGAAATTACCAAATTACCCTTATATGGTATTTTGTCCATTTTAGTCCGAAATTGATCCAATCAATTTTGAATGATTCTAAATCATTTCTAAGATGAACTTATCATGTTCAAAACATCAAAACACCAAAGCCACAAAAATCCCAAAAATCCCTCACAATGCCGTGAGCCACATTTGGTGGCATTATTGACCATTTGGTCATTTCATGCTTCAAAACTCATCTTAATGAAATCCAATCAACATGAAACTTTGCATGCATCTTATACACACCCAAATGCTCAACATATCTCAAAACCCCCAAATTGGAATGGTTATAAACCCTAATTTTTCAATTTCCACAAATTGGACAAATTAGGCCATTTACATTAAATCAAATATTTCAATCATCAATCTTTCATCCAATTCAAGTCTCAACACAATGAAACAACTCAAGATCAAATCTAGGTCATTTAAGAGTGGGTCAACAACTCTAGAATAGCAACATGGTTTCATAAACCTTAAAAGAATACATATAACTACACTAGTTACATTCTTTGTTCATCATACATGCTCAACACTTCAAACAAATTTCCATCATCAAAAACACAAGAAAAGAAAAGAATAACTTAAGAAACTCAAAGATGTAGCCTAGATCCTAAGGAACAAATCCTTTCTAATAGTAAGTTTAAGAAACTTACAAAATCCAAGCTTTTCTTTAAGTTTATCTTTTCTCTTCACTTTCTTTCTTTGTCTTTCTTCAATGGAGTTTTTGTTTTTGGTAAAGTGTATTAGGTTAAGTGAAATGAAAATGAAAAACAATTTATATGTGCAACAATTACACCTTGGCCGAAATTAATAGCCAAAATCAAGAAATTGTAATTTCAATTTCATTTCAATTTCATTATATCAACTTGCATAAATATCTTCTACACCTTATTAGATATTTATTTAAGTCAAATATGGCAACTAAAGTCATTTACTTAATATATCCTAAAGTAAAATATTTATATTTTAATTAATTTAATCATTTAACAATTAAATAATTAATTAATTAATCAAATACAAATATATTAAATATATGTATAATATTTACATTAAAATTAAAAAACATATATTCATTTAGGAAATAAGTCAAAATCTCATTTTGACTATTAATTAATGTGTATTTAAATTAATCAAGTATTAAATGTAAATACACAATAATTACGTAAATGACTATCCAGTCCCTTTGCATGTATCTTGCGTTTAACCTTTAACGACTTTATAAATAATCAATATTATTTATTTATGTTGCTCTAGTGCTCTACGAGTATGTTTCATTATTGAGACTCTCTAGGTTCAGGTATATCCGTCACGAAATCAAATTTCATGTCCATAATCTATCCACCCGTAGATTATGACGATCACGGATAATCTCGCTAAACATACAGGTCGAGGTCATGGCAAATGTATAATTCCTCCGTCACAGGTATCCGGATAAATCCCAGAGATATAGATGTAAACGTCAAATCTCTATCGGGACTATCCAGTCGACTATTCTATTAGCAATCTCAAAAAGAATGTTTAGAACTAGCTTCTAAACTTACCACGGGCCCATGGTTTTATCTGATTGCTAATCATATGGACTACCTATGCTCTGGTACACAGAACTGACGGATCCTATCTTGATACACATAGGACACCCTGAGGATCTATCTACACCCAACGAACAGGCGGAGGTCTGATCTAAATAGATCGGTGACGTGACTGCCATCTAAGTGTAGAAGATGTCTCATGTGCCCACAATGGCATCTCAAGTCTAAGAATCACAAGTGCTACTCAACCCAAGAAGATTCTTATTGACGCTGGTGTACCATCCATTAAGAATCTTCGGTGAGTCGTTCAGTGTTTATCCGCTATAAACACCTACACGTCTATACTAGTCTCCAAGACTTATGGTTCATTGAGAAACCATTGGAATCATATATTCCAGTATACGACATGTACCGGTCTCAACGGGTTTACTATACTGACCAAGTAGTGTAAACCTTGACCAGGAACTGTCTGAGAATGACAACGTCATGATACGACTCAATGTCTGTTGCGACGCTTTTGCAACTGTACCATGACTAATCATTCTAAGGTCATTACGTCTTTACCATATAGAAAGATAGATTATATTATAGAAACTGCATATATTATTACTGATAATAACGTTTTACAGAAGTATTTAACAAAAATACAACCGGGAATTGGCGCTATGAGCACCAACCCCTACAAAATCTCCCACTTGCTCTAGTGCCAATATCGATTGTATCTAATACCCATCGACTCCACGTGTTTATCAAACAACTTCGGAGGTATGGCCTTCGTCAGCGGGTCTGACGTTGTCTTCACTCGGTACCTTGCACACGACAATATCCCCTCGCGACACGATCTCTCGAATGATGTGGTACTTGCGTTCCACATGCTTCGACTTCTGATGCGCCCTCGGTTCCTTTGCTTGCGCAATGGCTCCAGTATTATCACAGTATAACGGAATCGCATTCTCGATACTTGGGACAACTCCCAATTCTGTGATAAAATTCTTTATCCACACAGCCTCTTTTGCGGCTTCAGAAGCTGCAATATATTCCGCCTCAGTGGTGGAATCAGCTGTAGATCCCTGTTTGGAACTCTTCCAACATACTGCACCTCCGTTAAGGGTAAAGACAAATCCAGATGTAGACTTTCTATCATCGGGATCCGATTGAAAATCAGAGTCTGTATACCCGTTAACCTGCAGTTCGTTTCCTCCATAAATAATCAACTTATCCTTAGTACCTTTAAGATACTTTAGGATATGTTTAATGGCCATCCAATGGTCATTACCTGGATTGGACTGATATCGACTGGTTACGCTAACAGCGAAACTGATATCAGGCCTCGTACATAACATGGCATACATTATGCTACCCAAACACGAAGCATAAGGTTGGTTAGACATTCTAACCTTCTCATCTTCTGTTTGTGGACACATCTTCTTGGAAAGATGAATCCCATGTCTGAACGGTATGTTTGCTGTCTTACAGTTACCAAAGCTATACCGTTCCAAGATCTTATCTACGTACGTTGATTGGGATAACCCAATCAGCCTCCTTTGTCTATCTCGATAGAGTTTTATCCCTAAAACATAGGAAGCTTCTCCCAGGTCCTTCATGGAGAAATTCTTACAGAGATATGCTTTAACGCTTTGTAACATACTTAAATCATTCCCAATGATTAGGATGTCATCAACATACAGGACTAAAAATACGACCATGCTCCCACTGGCCTTCTGATACACACAGGATTCTTCCGAATTCTTAAGAAAACTAGACGATCTGATAATCTCGCTAAATCGAAGATTCCAACTTCGTGAAGCTTGTTTAAATCCATAAATGGACTTCTTAAGCTTACATACCATACCCGAGGTTTCGCTGGATGTGAAACCTTCCGGCTGTTCCATATAGATTTCTTCATCAAGAAATCCATTTAGAAAAGCCGTTTTGACATCCATTTGCCAAATCTCGTAGTCATGATACGCAGCTATAGAAAGCAAAATCCGGATAGACTTAAGCATTGCTACCGGCGAAAAAGTTTCATCGTAGTCGACGCCAGGTCGCTGCGTGTAACCTTTTGCTACCAGTCGGGCCTTGTAAGTTTCAACCTTACCGTCAGGCCCCCGCTTCCTTTTGTAAACCCATTTACAACCGATAGGAACAATTCCTTCGGGAAGCGGAATCAAGTCCCAAACTTGATTTTCATGCATTGAGTCTATCTCGGATTTCATGGCACTTTGCCATTTCACGGAGTCGATGTCCAACATCGATTCTCTATAGGTGAAAGGATCTGTCTCTTCAACTAAGAGAACATCCAGACTCTTTTCTTGTATCAAATACAAGCGTTCAGGAGGTCTAGATACCCTTTCCGACCTACGGAGAGTGTGTGTTGAAGGTCCTTCATCTACTTGAACTTCAGGTTCCTCCGTTGGTTCGTTGTTTTCAGGTTGGACTTCATCAAGCTCAACCTGTCTATGATCACCTCCTTCTGACAAAAATTCTACTTCTAGAAATTTTGCGAAGCGAGCTACGAACACATTTCGATGCTCGGTATCATAGAACAGATATCCCCTCGTGTTCGAGGGATATCCAACAAACCTAAACTTTTGCCCTCGAGGCGAAAGCTTACTTTGCTGAGTTACCCTGACATAGGCAGGACAACCCCAAACCTTAATATAATTAAGATTCGGTCTCCTACCGAACCATATCTGATACGGTGTCGTAGGAACAGCCTTTGAAGGAATCTTATTCAAAAGATGTGCGGCTGTTAAGAGACAGTAGCCCCATAAGTAATAGGGCAAATCTGTGAAACTCAACATCGATCGGACCATATCCAATAAAGTCCGATTTCTCCTTTCAGATACACCATTGTGTGTGTGGTGTACCTGGAGGAGTATATTGAGCGAGAATCCCATTCTCCTTCATATAATCCATGAACTCACCACTCATATATTCGCCGCCTCGATCTGATCGAAGGCATTTAATATATTTACCAGTTTGTTTTTCTACTTCATTTCGGAACTCTTTGAACTTTTCAAAGGTTTCCGATTTATGTCGCATCAAATACACATAACCGTACCGTGACAAATCATCGGTAAAGGTAACGAAGTACGAATAACCACTGTGAGCAGTTTGACTTAGTGGACCACATACATCAGAATGTACGAGTTCCAGTAAGTTTGTGGCGCGGTGTCCAACACCAGAAAATGGGGCTTTGGTCATCTTACCCTGAATACAGGATTCACAAGTTGGATAGGACTCAATGGTAAGATCTGATATCAAACCATTCCTAACCAATTGGGTAAGGCGTTTAACGCCAATGTGACCAAGTCTCATATGCCAAAGTTCAGTATTATTAATTACAGGTAACTACGTTTATTAACTCCAGTATTTAATATATCTTTTGAAGTTTGCAATGTGTAATGACCATGCTGGTTTGGACAACTAAGGATCTGAATATTATTTTTATCATATAAATACAAAGAACTATTCTTAATATTAATACAATAGCCTTCTGTATCTAATACAAAAAGTGATATAATATTAGCGACACATCCTGGTACAAAATGACAGTCATATAACAAAAGTGTCCCATTCGGCAATGAGATCTCGCATACTCCCACTGCAACTGCATCCAAAGAGTCTCCACTCCCGAACCGCAACTGCATCTCTCCTGGCTTCAGCCTCCTACTTTCCTTCAGCACCTGCAACGAATTGCAAATGTGAATGGGACAAGCAGAATCTAAAATCCAGCTGGATGTAACGGCTTCACAAGCCAAAGATAAATCAATAACTGGAAAAATAAAAGTACCTGATGTAGATGCTCTGTCTCTCCTCAGCTGGGCAATGTAATCTGGACAGTTCCTCTTCCAGTGCCCGACCTTGCCGCAGTGGTGGCATTTGTCTTCAGAAGCCCTTTTGGGCTTAGCTATCTTCGCCTGCTGTTGAGGACCGAAGGTCTTCTTCTTCTTCCCTTCTTCTTCTTTCCCTTGGACATTCCTTGGGAAGAAGCAGAGAGAGAAGTAGATCTAGGTGGGCGAGTCGGTACTCCCTTCTTCAGATCCTCTTCTGCCGTGAGCAACATCCTATGTAGCTCCTGGTAGGTGCAGACTGTCCCGTGCATGTTGAAGTACATCACAAACTGGCGGAATGAAGCTGGCAGAGAACCAAGAATGACACTCCTACCGAGAATGTCATTCATAGGATGAGATTATGTTGCCTCAATGATCGATCAATCAAATCGATCATTTGAAGAACATGTGGGCTAACACTTTGCCCCTCATCCAGACGCGCATGGAACAGTTCCATGGCGACCTTGTGAACAATAACCTGTTCCTGGTTCTCGAACGATTGTCTTAATCGCGTTATCATACTATAGGAATCTGATGTTCCATAGTATTGTTGCTTGAGTTTCGGAGAGAGCGAACTAAGGATGTATGAGATTTAAATTAAATCATCATCTTCCAAGCTTCAAAAACTTGGCGTTCCTCCTCCGAAGCATCCTCACCCACTGCAAGGGGTAAAGGACCCTCAAGAACATAACCCAACTTTTCGGAATCGAGGACAATCCTCAAATCCAATTCCCAGTCTGCAAAGTTCTCAGCGCCTTTCAGTTTGTTCGCATCTAACATACGCGCAAACTGGTTTGTGGATTGACCCGCCATCGCAAATCTATCATATAGATCACGAAAAACGGTTAGCAGAAATTAAGCAGTTTCATATATATCAAAAGCATAAACTAGATCATGGATTTTTAATCTAATATGCCCCTCCCACTAAATCATGCAATACTGTAATCCCAAAACAGAATACAAATATTTAATAATTAAATTAAATATAAATAGTGAAAGGTGGATCCCGTGAATATATTTCAGCTCACAGCAGAGGCACGGTCTCGCCTACGTATATTCATCAGGTAGACAACTCATTTGTCAATCACTCAAAAGTGACTCCTAAATATCCGGTCCTGGCCGTTTCTCGTTGTCGCTGCGAAGGCAGGCCCACAAGGAGACGTACCAAGGTAATACTCGTCAATGATAAACTCAAGTTACTTACGTAATCCTGACAGCTAGGGCACGTTCAGAATTCCGCTTTTACTTGAATTTATCTAGTATCAGATATACATCCGGTATGAATAAATCTTTATCGGCTACACCCTCACAGCAGAGGCACGGTCTCGGATGTAGTCACAAAGAAGTATTCATAAACCGTATTGACAAGACGGACCATAAACATGCATCAAATACATAATTACATTTAAACCTTATTATTAGGGATTTTCCGCTAAGTGTCATACACCCTAAATCTAACCAGTTTAGATCCTAATAAGCATGCACAAAGTCAAGAAAACATGATTAAACATTGATTCAATGAAGGCTAATCATTTAGGTGGGCTAGAATCAGACTCGCTCTGATACCATTTTGAAGGGGTTATTAGGGGGTGAATCCGGTAACGCAGCGGAAGCGGTGAAAATCCGATTTTCAGATTTCAAAACTTTTTCTCGGATTTATTAAATAAACATATTTATTTAATATTCCAATATTCAAATTATGAAATAAAATTTCAAATGAATCAAATTCAAGTGAAATTACCAAATTACCCTTATATGGTATTTTGTCCATTTTAGTCCGAAATTGATCCAATCAATTTTGAATGATTCTAAATCATTTCTAAGATGAACTTATCATGTTCAAAACATCAAAACACCATAAGCCACAAAAATCCCAAAAATCCCTCACAATGCCGTGAGCCACATTTGGTGGCATTATTGACCATTTGGTCATTTCATGCTTCAAAACTCATCTTAATGAAATCCAATCAACATGAAACTTTGCATGCATCTTATAAACACCCAAATGCTCAACATATCTCAAAACCCCCAAATTTGGAATTGGTATAACCCTAATTTTTCAATTTCCACAAATTGGACAAATTAGGCCATTTACATTAAATCAAATATTTCAATCATCCATCTTTCAACTAATTCAAGTCTCAACACAATGAAACAACTCAAGATCAAATCTAGGTCATTTAAGAGTGGGTCAATAACTCTAGAATAGCAACATGGTTCATAAACCTTAAAAGAATACATATAACTACACTAGTTACATTCTTTGTTCATCATACATGCTCAACACTTTCAAACAAATTTCCATCATCAAAAACACAAGAAATAAAGAAAAGAATACTTAAGAAACTCACAAGATGTAGCCTAGATCCTAAGGAACAAATTCCTTTCTATAGTAAGTTTAAGAAACTTACAAAATCCGAGCTTTTCTTTAAGTTTATCTTTTCTCCTTCACTTTCTTTCTTTGTCTTTCTTCAATGGAGTTTTTGTTTTTGGTAAAGTGTATATTAGGTTAAGTGAAATGAAAATGAAAAACAATTATATGTGCAACAATTACACCTTGGCCGAAATTAATAGCCAAAATCAAGAAATTGTAATTTCAATTTCATTTCAATTATCATTATATCAACTTGCATAAATATCTTCTAACACCTTTATTAGATATTTATTTAAGTCAAATATGGCAACTAAATCATTTACTTAATATATCCTAAAGTAAAATATTTATATTTTAATTAATTTAATCATTTAACAATTAAATAATTAATTAATTAATCAAATACAAATATATTAAATATATGTATAATATTTACATTAAATATTAAAAACATACATTCATTTAGGAAATAAGTCAAATATCTCATTTTGACTATTAATTAATGTGTTTAAATTAATCAAGTATTAAATGTAAATACACAATAATTACGTAAATGACTATCCAGTCCCTTTTGCACGTATCTTGCGTTTAACCTTTAAACGACTTTATAAATAATCAATATTATTTATTATGTTGCTCTAGTGCTCTACGAGTATGTTTCATTATTGAGACTCTCTAGGTTCAGGTATATCCGTCACGAAATCAAATTTCATGTCCATAATCTATCCACCCGTAGATTATGACGATCACGGATAATCTCGCTAAACCATACAGGTCGAGGTCATGGCAAATGTATAATTCCTCCGTCACAGGTATCCGGATAAATCCCAGAGATATAGATGTAAACGTCAAATCTCTATCGGGACTATCCAGTCGACTATTCTATTAGCAATCTCAAAAAGAATGTTTAGAACTAGCTTCTAAACTTACCACGGGCCCATGGTTTTATCTGATTGCTAATCATATGGACTACCTATGCTCTGGTACACAGAACTGACGGATCCTATCTTGATACACATAGGACACCCTGAGGATCTATCTACACCCAACGAACAGGCGGAGGTCTGATCTTAATAGATCGGTGACGTGACTGCCATCTAAGTGTAGAAGATGTCTCATGTGCCCACAATGGCATCTCAAGTCTAAGAATCACAAGTGCTACTCAACCCAAGAAGATTCTTATTGACGCTGGTGTACCATCCATTAAGAATCTTCGGTGAGTCGTTAAGTGTTTATCCGCTATAAACACCCACACGTCTATACTAGTCTCCAAGACTTATGGTTCATTGAGAAACCATTGGAATCATATATTCCAGTATACGACATGTACCGGTCTCAACGGGTTTACTATACTGACCAAGTAGTGTAAACCTTGACCAGGAACTGTCTGAGAATGACAACGTCATGATACGACTCAATGTCCGTTGCGACGCTTTTGCAACTGTACCATGACTAATCATTCTAAGGTCATTACGTCTTTACCATAAAAGAATAGATTATATTATAGAAACTGCATATATTATTACTGATAATAAGTTTTACAGAAGTATTTAACAAAAATACAACCGGGAATTGGCGCTCTGAGCACCAACCCCTACACATAGAACTAAACCCCAGGCCCCTCAAACGGGCAGCGACGGAACAACCACAAGGTTATATACTTAGAAGGTCTGGTAGGGAAAGATATGAGCCTGAAAGATATGGTTTCCATATTGATAAAGAACATGATCATGATTAAGATTCCTCAAAACTTTTAACTTAAGATTCCTATAGTCAATTAGACTTAAGGATCCTCAAAATCAGTGGTTTACTCTTAAACTTTAGAGTTGCTCACTTATATAAACCCAAGATATGAAAGGTTTTAGTGTAAAAATTTCTAAAGAATTCTTTAGGTTTATATAGGTGTTCCAAAGACAACAAAATTAATTAAGAATCTGATGTGGGATAAATTCTAATTAAATCTTAGCCATTGGATCTTCATATAGTGGTTTAATGAGATTATAAAACCCTAATAAGAGTTTGGGCCGAATTGGAATTTAAAACAAATAAAAAAATAAAATAAAATAAAATAAACGCAGATTTTTATTTATTTATTTTCTTATTCATTTTTCCAATTCCCAAAGTGCCCCTATCTTCATTCACCAATCCCTAAGCCACTTTGGAACCTCATAAATGATCTGTTCAATAATTAAACACATTGAACCATTTATGAACAATTCCTACAGCAATCATATATATTGTTAAATTTGTACTGTACACTGTTAACCATTGATTTCGACTTTGTTGTGTGTGACCTTTTGGGTTCCCCTCAAGTTGGACATGAAATGAATCGTGATAATTTAATCGAACATAAATTATCCTCCGATCAGATGGTCATTCGATTTCAATGACCAAGGTTGACATCTAGCAACATGCCAAGGCCGCTAAATGAGAAGGAAAGATATATACCCATTCTGTATGTGATTTACATATGATACGGTCCCTCGCCTCACTGTATCCCCACTGTTTGACCTAGGGTATGGAAAAGGTCTACCCATATAGTCAAATGTATGATGTTGATAGTGTCATGAATCGTGCTAACCCAAGAATCTCACATGATTCTTCCGTTGCGGCCACAGTCTCAAGTACTGATCATACATATCAACCCGCGAACTGGAATACTACTCTTATAAGAAAATATTATTCGAGAGAGTGGCGATTCTCTGTTGTATCTTTACAAACTTCATGTGTTTCAACAAATGACCCAATCATACCCTTATGATCAGATCTTTTGAACCGGGGAAGGAGAATGTCAAAGTTGTTTAATCCACACATAAGATTGTAAAGACCTCAATTCTAAGTACTAGTCATACAATCGATACATGAAAGTTCTCACAGACACTTGGGATAAACACTCCATGTGAAAACTTTCGGCGGTCAGTTCGATGGACACGAGCAACTCATGCATCCATGTGATACACCAAGCGGATGAAACTCTGCTAGTAGCCTATGTAATCGACTACCGCACTTAAGGGCGGATCATATCATCATGCTAGTCTCTCCGCTTTGTGAACGCCCAGATTATTCACAAAACTATGACTAGGAACGTTTGAGAGTAATGATTCTCATAAAGCGTGGAAGCCATCATCTTATTACTCCAAGGTTTTTTTTTACAGTGTTTGATGATTCATATAATTTATGTAAGACACGTATAATAAAGATTGCCATTTTATTAATTAATGAAAATATTACAAATACATGTACTTATAGCCTATCCACAAGTTGGGTATAGGGCATATCCCTAACATAAACTTGGTCTATCTTCAGATGGGTTTAACCCATTTGGAAATTTAAGCACTTTTTATAGCATATGGCCTGTGATATTAGTTCCGTATAATTTACCACATTGGATGTGTATGAAAAATGATTTTTTCATGCTTTCTTTGCTAATTCTCGGTCCAAAGGCACCTGGAAATGACATTGATGTTTATTTAGATCCTTTAATCGATGAATTGAAAGAGTTATGGATTGTTGGGGTTGAAACATATGACTCTTATACAGCTTGTAATTTCATATTACGAGCTGCATTATTATGGACCATTAATGATTTTCCCGCTTATGCCAATTTAGCTGGGTGGAGTTGTTGGGAAATTATGACCCATAACATCACTATTTGTACAGATCATGGTGTTGTTGTACAAATTAACTATGTGACAAAGGAAATTGCTCTTTTATCAGTTGTAATTAGATTACCAATATGTATAAATGATAAAAGGTCTATATGATTAGTTCCGGATTGAGATGACATGAGACAATATCAATCCACGAAGGTTTAATCATTAAATATCCCTAGTCGTAGTATTATCGAGATTGGACATCGATAAATGCGGAATAGACTAGTATTACACTTGTGCACGTTGTGAAATCATAACGGCATAGTTCTCATATATTTGGGTATAAGATACTCATGCAAGTGTAATAGGAGGTTTTGTTTACCGATGGTACGGAAACAGCTTAGCTCTGGATAGACCCCTCGGAATTCCATTGGTAGTATGACTATGTGTCTATGGAAGTCCGAATCAGGGTACGTGTATTTGGTCTTAACCTGAGACTTGCACCGCTAATACTTGCGACAATCAATATACTTTGGTTTTTGTCGTCCAGGGCTTTAACAGGTTCTGTGTACACCTCTTCTGGGTATATTGAGAATCGTAGTGTATTGGGTGTGATGTCAAGATGGAAGTATCACTCCAGTCATAATGGGGATGATGATCACGTAGGATACGGAACTCGTTCTCTTTTATCCTGCAGCTATCGGGATATTATGACTAGGTCATGTTTATCCGATTATAGAGACTAGTTACCAGAGATTCGATATGTGCTTTGTACGGGGCATACACATTTCCAGCCACAGGCCTTGCACGTGACATCCGATACTGGATCGTAATACGTAATACTACGTATACTACGCCTGATATAGATCACATATTCCAGTAAGAATATTTCTGGATAATTGGGTAGGCACGGTGTTTTGCTAGAAGCCAACCATGTCTTGTAAATCGGTAAAAACGTAGTACTAGGTACGTACGTGTTCAGATAGTCCGACGACCGTATTTACTGCCAACATATCCGGGGATCTCATGGGTCGCTTCCCGAAGATTCACCGATGACGTATGACTCGCACTTTAATAATCTGGGATTAATTATAAGAGAGAGAAAATTAATCTGGGATTAATTGCGGAGATATTTTATATGGGATAAAATATTAATTTAAAGAGAGAGAACGATTAATTTGGAATTAATCGATAAAATAATATATTCGATATATTATACGAAATTAGATTTCGACACGGAATTAAAATTAGATTTTAATTCGGGCGAACGAGTTAATTTAGAATTAATTCGTTAGCGACGTGAATAGTAATTTTGCTAGGCTTAATTATTTAATTAAATTAGATTTAATTACGTCGCAACAGAAAATTCATTAATTTGGAATTAGCGAACCCGAGCCCAAGAGTGTTTGCGGGCTCACTCGCATTTCGAATCGAGTGGGGCCCACAAGTCACATCAAGCATCACATCACTCATCATTCAAGTGATGGATGTCTTGTCACTTTGAGTGATTGACAACCAGTCACTATTCATTGATTGATGTAAGTGGTTGTATGGCTTTATTTCTTGTACTTTTGGAATTTGATTTTGGTATTAGGATTTTGGAAAACCAAATACACAAATTAATCTCTTCTTCCTCACTTCTCTCTCTCTCTCACGGCCAAGGACCAAGTTTCTTCTTTCTCCATTTTTGGCTAGGCCTAAAATAACAAGTAGTGAAAAGGAAAATTTATGGCAATTTTTCCTATGCTAGCACATGAAGAGTCATCCTAAGGTGATAGGGAACTAACTCATGAGCATGGAATCACCACACAAAGCTTGGAGCTTGGAGATTCATCCATGGAGTTGACTGAAAATGGAGGAGCACAAAAAGTGGTCAAAGCCGAGAGCTTCAAGGGAGCTTGGAGAAATTTTTGTTATTCCTCGCATCGCAAAAGCCGTACAATGTAAGTATGATTCCGCCATTCTTCATTGTTGTATTCGCACATAATTTCTTGCTTGAAATTGATCTTGGGACTTAATAGAAACCCAACAGGAGTACTAAAGGAGCCATTGCTTGCCCATTTTACAATGTTGATACATGCTCTCAATGGTTAACACATGGTCGTAAATTTTGTTACATGGGGCACCGTAGATTTCTAGAAGCTGATCATAAATGGAGGTTTGACAAAAAATTCTTTTGATGGGTTAATTGATAATCGTTATCCACCTAAGCATCTTTCAGGCGATGATATTCTTGACCAACTAAATGGTTGTGTTAATGTAACATTTGGCAAGGGTAGTGGTAAAAGAAAACGTAGTGACTCTTCTTTGATATATAATTGGAAGAAGTAAAGCATATTTTTGTGATTGCCCTACTGGAGCAAGCTCTTAATACGTCATAACTTAGTTGTCATGCATATTGAAAAAAAAAATTGTGATAATTTTTGGGAACACCAATGGGAGTAGTCGGAAAAAATAAAGATAATGTGAATTCTCGTCTGGACTTCGAAGAGTTAGGAATCCGTAAGGATTTGCATCTTGTTGAAAATAATGGTAGATTACAAATTCCAACATCTACTTTTGCATTGACTTTGAAATAGAAGAGAAAATTTTATGACTTCTTTGCTAGTTTGAAGTTCCAGATGGATACTCTTCTAATTTTGCTCGATGTGTAAATAAAAGTGAGGGTAGAATTTTTGGCATGAAAAGTCATGATTGTCATGTGTTTCTGCAAGATTTAATCACGTCGAATTTCCATGGAATCATACCGAAAGATTTTTATGAGCCTGTAGTTGAAATGAGGATGTTCTTCAAGCAATTATGCTCAAAGGCTTTAAGAGTGGATGTGTTGGAAAGCTTAAAATATAACATTGTAAAAATCTTTTTGCAAGCTTGAGCGAATATTCCCTCTATCGTTTTTTGATATTATGGTGCACTTGTGTATACATTTACTAAGTGAAGCAATGGTAGATGGGCATGTACAATATAGATGGATGTTTCCTTTTGAAAGGTATAAGCATATCTATTATGATCTATATATTTTCTTTATATTCCATATTCAGGATGGGTTGTAAAAACTTTATGTTTATTTTTAAAAAACGAAAATGCGGAAATTTAAAGGTTATGTGCGTAATAAAGCTCGTTCAGAAGGATCAATAGCTGAGGTTATATACCAGATGAGTGTATGACTTTTTGCTCTAGATATTTGGGTAAGGCGGAAACAAGATTCTCACGTAGAGATAAAAACTATGATGATGGTGAAGCACTTGAATCAGAGTTGTGGATCTTCTCGAAGACTGGAAAGCCATTAAGTAAAGCGGCCATTAAGGAATTGAGTTTTGAAGACTGGAAACAATCTCATTTATATATTTTGAGGAATTGTGAGGAGGTCTAACCTTACATAGAGTAAGTTATTTTAACAACTTAAAAATATTATTTTTTATTCGTCCATTATACATTGTATTGATAATATTTAGTTATTTTAAATAAATATGGAGTATGAATGTGATAATCACGAAGAAGAAGTTGAATTTATAAAGTGGTTTGACAATAAGGTAAGTATACAATGAATATTTTCAATTATCAATGACATGATAAAGAGATTTCTCTTACATTAACCTATTATGTTACTCTTTTGTGTAAAATATTACAGATTTATGGGAAAATGGTGATAAGAGAGTAAACAAAGAACTTTTATCTTTGGCGCAAGGTCCGATTATGAGGATTTCTTCTTATAAAGGTTACATTGTTAATGACTTTAGATTCCATAGAAAGAAGCATGCTGACAAAAGTAAAACCGAAAATAATGGAGTAGTTGTGAATGGGGATGTCAACAGTGGACATAAAGACTATCTTGGATTACTATGAGACATTGTTGAATTAGAGTATATTGGTCTTATTAAAATTATGTTTTTTCAATGTGATTTGTACGATGTATATGATGAGCAAAATGTTGGACAATTATGACCTATAACATCACTATTTGTAAAAGACATTGCGGTTTTTGTACAAATTAACTATGTGACAAAGGAAATTGCAATTTTATCATTTTGTAATTAGATTACTTTAATATATAAATGATAAAAGTCCTTATGATTAGTTCTAGATTAATAAGATATGAGACAATATCAATCCACGTAAGGTTTAATCATTAAATATCCCTAGTCATAGTATTATCGAGACTGGACATCGATAATACGGAATAGACTAGTATTGCATTTGTGTGCGTTATGGAAGCGTAACGGCATAGTTCTTATATATTTGGGTATTGGATACTCATGCAAGCGTAATAAGAGGAACTGTTTACCGATGGTATGGGAAAACTTCGCTCTATATAGACCCATCGGAATCCTATTGGTAGTATGACTATGTGTCTTTGGGAATCCGAATCAGGGTAGGTGTATTTTCTCTTAGCTTGAGACTTGCAATGCTAATACTTGCGACAATCAGTACGCTTTGGTTTTTTTCGTTCGGGACTTTAACAGGTTATGTGTACGCCTCTTCTCGGTTTATTGAGAATCGTAGTGTATTGGGTGTGATGTCAAAGTGGAAGTGTCACTTCAGTTATATGGAGATGATGATCACGCAGGGATACATAACTGGTACTATAATATGTTGCAACTATCGGGATAATGTGGCAAGGTCATGATATCCGATTAAAGAGACTAGTTGCTTATGATCTGATATATGCTTCGTACAGGGCAGACAAAATTCCAGCCCCAGGCCTAGCATGTGACATCCGATACTGGATCGTAATACACAATACTTAGTATACTATGCCTGATATAGATTACAAATTCTTCATTGAATATTTCTGGAGAATTGGGTAGGCACGGTGCTTTGCTAGAAGCCAACCATGTCTTGTAAATCGGTAAGAACATGGTACGGGGTACGCACATGTTAGTATAGTCTGACGACCAGATTTACTACCAACATATCCAGGGATCTCCTGGGTCGCTTCCCAAAGATTCACCGATGACATTTAACTCGAACATAATTAATCTAGGATTAATTAAGAGAGAGAAAATTAACTCGTATAGTCTGACGACCGAATTTTTCTTTTGGTAAAGCATATACCAATTTTGTGTTTGACTTTTCATTAGTGGTAATTGTTTTAGAAACAAATACAAAGAAAACACATCTCTCTCTCTCACCCTCTCCCTTTGTCGTGAGCCTATGGCTCTTTCTCTATTGTTTTTGCTTCAAAATCAACTTGAGCTAGCACTTAAGGAGTTAAAGAAGGTGATAGGGAAACTCATCCTTGGAATTAAAGATTCAACACAAAGCTTGGAGCTTCTGAAACGCAAAGATTTTTGAAATCCTACATCTGTTCATTGTAAGTATTTTTCCGCAACTTCTTTGATTATTCACACATGAAATCATGACTTATAGATCCTGGGCATGTTCTAGGAACCTAACAATGGTATCATGAGCCAATTTTAAGCATGATTTGTTTTAGGGTTTATAAACTTTATTGTGTGTTTTTTTATGTTTGGAGCTGTTGGATTCTCTAAGGTCCAAGGATCATTATCAAGCAATGAAACAAGTGAATACACAAAGGAGAATGGCGGAATCATACTCACATCGAACGGATTGGATGCTACGAAGAACAAAAACGTTTTACCTCCTCCAAGAAGTCATTCGGCAGTGGGTTGTGTGATTCATTAAGAAATTCGGCCATGGTCCTCCATTGAAGTCTTCAAGCTCTAAGCTTCCAAAATGGATTCCAAGCTCACGAAATTACTACCCTATCACCTTGGTATGTCTCCTAGAGTGTGCTAGCACTTTGATTTTGCAACAAAATGACTCATTTGCCTCTCTATAACTCATGGCTTTACTGAAACCAGTGAAGAGAAAAACCAGAAGTAGTGGGCGAGAGAGAGAAGACTGGTGAAGAGAGAGTTGTGGTTTTGGCTCCCAAAACCGTAAAACCAGAGAGAGAAATGAAAATGTGTAATGGTTAATTAATTTCCAAAAATCAATTAACATATACAATATTTCAATTTTCAAAAGTCAAGCATTAATATTTTCCATCAACACACATCAATCCATCAATCAATCAAATCAATTGACAAGTTGTCACATCACTCAAAGTGACTAATGATTTGACGCTTGATGCGACTAATGATTTGACGCTTGATTTGACTTGCGTGCCACACTCGAATTCGAAATGCGAATGCGCTCGCCAAACCATCTCGGGCTCGGGTTTGCTAATTCCAAATTAACGAATTTTCCGTTGCGACGCAATTAAATGATTATGCCTAGCGAAATCACTATTCACGTCGCTAACGAATTAATTCTAAAATAATTCGTTCGCCCGAATTAAAATCTAATTTTAATTCCACGTCGAAATCCAATTTCGTATAATATATCTAATATATTATTTTATCGATTAATTCCAAAATAATCGTTTTCTCTCTTTAAATGATATTTTATCCTAGATAAAATATCTCCGTAATTAATCCCAGATTAATTTTCTCTCTCATCAAATTAATCCCAGATTAATAAAGGTGCGAGTCTACATCATCGGTGAATCTTCGGGAAGTGACCCATGAGATCCCCGGATATGTTGGCAGTAAATACGGTCGTCGGACTATCCGAACACGTAAGTACCTAGTACTACGTTTTACCGATTTACAAGACAAGGTTGGCTTCTAGGAAAGCGCCATGCCTACCCAATTCTCCAGAAACATGCTTACAGGAATACACGATCTATATCAGGCGTCGTATACGTAGTATCGTGTATGTCGATCCAGTATCGAATGATCACGTGCTAGGCCTGGGGCTGGAATTGTGTCTGTCCCGTACGAAGCACATGTCGGATGTCTGGTGACTAGTCTCTATAATAGAATATACATGACCTTGTCAATATCCCGATAACTGCAGCATTTAAGAGACCTAGTCCCGTATCCTACGTGACCATCATCCCCACTATGAATGGAGTGATACTTCTGTCTTGACATCACAACACACCCAACACACTACGATTCTCGATATACCCAGAAGAGGCGTACACAGAGAATCGGTTAAAGCCCTGGATGACCAAAACCAAAGTATATTGATTGTCGCAAGTATTAGCGGTTGCAAGTCTCAGGTTAAGACCACATACACATACCCTATTTCAGACTTCCATAGCCACATAGTCATACTACCAATGGAATTCCGAGGGGGTCTATCCAGAGCGAAGCTATTTCCCATACCATCGGTAAAACACAACCTCCTATTACACTTGCATGAGTATCATATACCCAATATATGAGAACTATGTCGTTGTGCCCTCACAACGCGCACAAGTGTAATACTAGTCTTTTACGCATTTATCGATGTCCAATCTCGACAATACTCTGGCCAGGGATATTCAATGATTTATCCTTCTTGGACTGATACTGTCTCATATCATTCTCAATCCACGAATAACATAGGGACCTCCTATCATTTATACATCTTGGTGATCTAATCACAAATAATAAGAGTGCAATCTCCTTTGTCACATAGTTAATTTGTACAACAACACCGTGATCTGTACAAAATAGTGACGTTATGGGTCATAATTGTCCAACAATCTCCCACTTGGCCTATAGCCAGTCACTCGAGTGTCTAACACCCTGAACTATGTACGGTTGGCTCAAACTGCTGAGAAAATGCTTTCGTCAGTGGATTTGCATGATTATCATCTGATGCGATTTATTCGATCATCACATCGCCACGATGTATGATCCGAACGAATCAGATGAATATCGAAGTATATATCTGGATCGTTGATGAGACCATTAATCATTTAGCCTGTGCTGACACCTAGTTCAGCTGCTAACAGAATTATATCTAATCTAATTAGATTTGTTATTGACCCAAATGGCTTCTATTGCCGCCTCAGCTGCAGCTATTAACCCGCATTTGTTGTTTATTTCGGTAACAGTATCTTGCTGGAAGATTTCCAGCTCACTGTTCCGTTATTCAAACTGTATAGTACCGTTTGCGACTTATAGTTGTTTTATCGGTTTAGGAAACTTGCAGTAGTGATCCCAGTCACTTCAAGTTTTCCATCTCCATAGTTTAAGACAACATCATTAGTTCTCTAAGAAACTAACGGATGTTCTTATATCAATCCAGTGACTATCACTTGATTGGCCGTTTGTGAATCCATATGCTCAAAGCGTATAAGACACCAGGTCACGTACATTTTTCAATGTACGAGTTTCGGAGAGTTTTCTCGAAAGCCAAGCTTTCACCGATTGTAATTATGGGAATATCATTTCCAAGAAATGACATATTATCATTATTTTATATAGGACATTTACTGTCATTGTGCTCCCACTAATATCATTATATACACAAGAATCATTTTCGTTTTGAATTAAATCATAAACCATTATGATTACATCAAAATGATAATTCTAAGAACCTATGCTTGCTTCAATCCAAACATGGATCGAATAATCCGCAAACCTTGTTTGCTAGTTTTGTTATGACAAAACCGTCAGGATGTTGTAAACATCCTCCAAAAGGTTTCCTTTTCAGGAAAGTGATTTTCCCATTAAGCTGACATATTTCATAAATGAAACATGCACCATCTGCAAGCATTTATCCAAATGGATTTACTGTGGCAACAGGTAAAAGGTTGAATCGTAATCAACACAATGTTGATCACGATACCTTTCCGTTAAAAGCCTAGCTTTATACGTTGGTATGTTTCCATTCCACATATGTCTTCCTTGAAGACTTATAATACCAATAGGCACAGTGCCTTGCGGTACATCAACTAGTATCTAAACATAGTTGGTATACATGGAATCCATTTCGGACTCATGGCACTTTGCCATAATAGGGAGTTGATACCTTGTATCACTTTCTCATACGTAGTCAGTTTGTATTCCTTAATAAGATTATCATCTTTATGAGGTGAGATCAGAAACCCATACCCAAGTTGTTTTCTGACTCTCTCCGACTTACGTGGTTCTTGTGTATTCGAAGATTAATGGTATAGTTTCATCCTTGATGAACTATTTATGTTCCATTAGGATTTGGTGCCTAGAATAGTATTACTCCGATTTTCATTGAGTTTTACTATCCTCCCACTAACCATTGCATATCAGTATTCCTCTTAGGAAAACCGCATGGTGAGCAACAATTAAATTGTTCTCTTGTGAGTTGTATAAGTACTATACTTTGGTATCCCTAGGATAACCTACAATTGGCACTTATCCAATTTGGTTTTAGTTTGGTATCATCCAAACATATGCCTAGCATACCCAAATATTCAGGAATGAGAACCCAGTTTCTTTCCCGTTCATATCTAATATGAAATCTGTCTAACAGATTTTATGGAACCTTATTCTAAATAAGTTATGCACTGTTTTTGCGTATCCGTTGAAGGAAATGGTAGCTCAGAGCGACTCATGATTAACCTTATCATGTCCAACAAAATTCGGTTTATCCTGTTCGGACACACTGTCAAATTGACGTGTTCCGGGAGGAGTCCTCATTGAAAGAATATATTCTCTTTCAAGTATATTAGAAACTTATTGCTTAAGTATTTTCCATTACGGTCTTACCGTGACGATTTAATACTTTAGTCGATCTGTTTGTCTATTTCGTGTCGAAAACTGTAAAAGTTTCTGATTTATGTTTCAAAAGAAACACATAACCATAACGTGATGCAACATCCGTAAAGGTCACGAAATATTCATATTCATCTCTAGCCTAGCTAGACATGGGCCCACTTGCTTCACTATGAATTAGGGCTAACAGATCGGTGGCACTTATCCTTTCACTAAGTAAAGGTGTTATAGGCACATTGCCCAATAAACTAGATTCGTAGACTTTATTTGAATGGGATAAAATTAGTCCTAGTACCCACTCATCAAAAGTGCGGATATACGAGTCTTGTTTAATGTGTCCCAGACAATAATGCCATAATATGTTACTCTTCTGATCAAATCAGTTTGAGCTATTTGTTTGTCATGTTATATGTTTGAGATATATTTATATTCAAAATATAATGATGTTATTCACATCTAATGTGTTTATCTCAATATCATCTTTATATAATAAAACACTTTAGTGTTCTAGGATATAAAGTTCACCCGCAGCGGGTTAAACACTGATATAGAGATAATGTTTCTTGTCAAACTAGTTACAATATAACAGTTTCCAAATTTTGGTACACACCCGAAGGTAGTTCCTAAACTTAGGTATCTACGGTTGAAACAGCGACTTTCGTCCTGTTTCCAAATCGTAAATTAATCTCAACTGAAGTCAGTATCATGTTCATAGCAGATTCTGAACATCAGTAATAATTTATGTACCACACTAAGTATTTAAAATCCAATTTCAATACTAGTAGTGAACATAATCTTGACAAACATGTTTGAAGTCAGAGCCTTGCTCGTCTTCAATTCCTTCATGTCTGCTTTGTCCAAACGGCAGTCACGCTTCCGTGATCCCGTTTGCCACAATTTAGACAGTCATTTTGGGATATGTCTTTTATCTTCCCAGAAGACTATAATGATTTTGCCTCTGCCCATTTTCCACATTCCAGAAGCCTTTGGCCAAGACTCGGTTTTTCTAGAATATCGAAGTAAGGTGCGCCTTGTGCTACTTGCCTAATTGCCAACTTTGACTTTATCTCTTGAGAATACTCATTAACTCTCCAAGAGTTATTTTTTGCAATTTAATACTTCTAAAATCTAAGTATAGATTTATGAAGATCCTTCAATTTCAGTATCATACTTTAAGGATCTAACCTTAGTTCTGACAAAGAAATTAAGGAGTCTACTTCGACAAGCTTAATGGATTAAGCACTAAAGTTATCATCACATGAATCTTCCAAAGACCATGCTCTACTATTTGCTTAACTCCGGGCTTAGGCATAATATGTTATTTTATCAAATAAAGTAACTTATTATTTTTCCAAGACCATCCTGAAACTTTATTCCCAATTTGAAAATTAAACCATTTAAATACATTTTCCCTAGGATTATGTTTTAAATGTCAATCTTTCAATATTATTTTGATTTTAATAGTCCAACTATTTAATCAACGATATCAGGTACTTTAAATATAATGATTATTATAGTCCAACTATAATTTAATTAAATCAAATATATTGATTACTATAATCTAATTATATGACCAACTACAAATGAATTATTTTAATACAGTCCAACAGTTTTATTTAAAACAACAATTTAAATATTAGTCCAACTAACATTTAATTTATTTGACGATGATATTTGTTTGAGCGCGTATGGTAAGTAATTAAACGAATATTTCAAATTCAATTCTTCCCTCCCACTATTTTTCGGCGAGCCTCTAACCCTTTGTCGAGTACTCGGGAAACTGTGTTTCCTAGTGGGCTAGGATCCCGTTAAATATCACACAATCTTGACTTTGGCCAACAAATTGTATGATAATTAAATAGGTAGATCTCTAAGATCGATTGTATCCAATCCAATTCCTAGATCCAGTAGGGGGACATCCAAGTCCGAAACATATATCTTATATATGAAAATACATCCAATGTATTACCTAACCTTTTTCCTCTGAATCAACTAAGCCTTGGCTTTGGCACAACAAACTTAGTGATCCCAGTCAAGCGTGACCCATTGACCATGGAAAGCTTCGTAATCAATGTCGATGGACAAGAAGTGGTATTGACTTTGGCCAACAAACCACAACTTGGACAAGACACCGATATGGAACAAAGCTCTCGTGATTCAAACACATCCTCGATAGACAAAGGCCTTGACTTTGGCCAACAAACCAATGCCGTCTTAGATCTTGAGTACGAATCACTCAATGGAAGGAAAAACGCTTAATATTGTTTGAGGGTTTTTCGAATGCAAATTGGCAACCAATTTATTATCTTTGTTAAGGTCTCAGCATCATACACCCTTAAACATGCATTCTAAACACATAATAAAATGCGTATAAATAAATAATAATGATATGCGGATGGATACTTTACACATTGATCCTAGATCAAATCTCTCCCTTTCTTTCTCCCGCTAGCACAAGTATTTACTTTTACTCGTTACACTACACTTCTAAAGAAACCTAATTTACATTGAGGGGAATAGGTGAGAAGAGAATACAAAGAATAATGAGGTGATAAGGCTGGACACGCAGGTCCAATTAATAAATCAAATTTATTACAACAATTTCTAAAATTGCCCCACCAAACTAATATCCATCCGCTATACATTATTCATGCATCGCAACCATGTATTCACTCAAGCATGTTATCAATAAATCTAATCAAATTAATTAATCTGATAATTAGTGACCATCCAATGTTCAAACAACGATTTGATTTTGCGCGAGTCAAACTCATTTTGCGAATAAATACTCAAAGTACGAATTCTGGAATTAAATTAAACTACATAATTAAATCCAATTCAATTTTTATTTAATACTAATTCGTTATTTCATTACGAATTAAATACTACACTTTATTAATGAACTTTACGACTTAAATTCCAAATTTAATCGTTACGGGTCTCAAAGCCCGATTAACGTCCAACGTCAATTCAATTAAAGTTCAATGGGCTTTTAATTAATTTCTTAAAGCGTGGACTTTTGGTCAACTCGGGTCAAACCCAATAACCAAAGTCCAATCCGGGAGTTACCCCATAAGCCCATAAATCAATTTAGGTCCATTAGGCCCAATTAAACTTTAAAGGTCCATTAGTCGCATTTAGGCTTTATGGAGGCGGTTTTGGGCCCAATTGGATACAACCAATTTAGCCTAAACCCAACTTAGCCTAAACCCAATATCGAAGTAAGGTGCGTCTTGTGCTACTTGCCTAATTGAAAACTTTGACTTTATCTCCTTGAGAATAGTCATTAACTCTCCAAGAGTTATTTTTTGCAATTTAATACTTCTAAAATCTAAGTATAGATTTATGAAGATCCTTCAATTTCAGTATCATACTTTAAGGATCTAACCCTTAGTTCTGACAAAGAAATTAAGGAGTCTACTTCGACAAGCTTAATGGATTAAGCACTAACGTTATCATCACATTAATCTTCCAAAGACCATGCTCTACTATTTGCTTAACTCCGGGCTTAGGCATAATATGTTATTTTATCAAATAAAGTAACTTATTATTTTTCCAGGACCATCCTGAAACTTTATTCCCAATTTGAAAACTAAACCATTTAAATACATTTTCCCTACGATTATGTTTTAAATGTCAAATTTTCAATATTATTTTGATTTTAATAGTCCAACTATTTAATCAACGATATCAAGTACTTTTAAATATAATGATTATTATAGTCCAACTATAATTTAATTAAATCAAATATATTGATTACTATATCTAATTATATGACCAACTACAAATGAATTATTTTAATACAGTCCAACTGTTTTATTTAAAACAACAATTTAAATATTAGTCCAACTAACATTTAATTTATTTGACGAATGATATTTGTTTGAGCGAGAAAAACAAGTAATTAAACGAATATTGCAAATTCAATTCTTGCCTCCCATTTTTTTCGACGAGCCTCTAACCCTCTGTCGAGTACTCGGGAAACCGTGTTTCCTAGTGGGCTAGGATCCCGTTAAATATCACACAATCTTGACTTTGGCCAACAAATTGTATGATAATTAACTAGGTAGATCTCTAAGATCGATTGGATCCAATCCAATTCCTAGATCCAGTAGGGGGACATCCAAGTCCGAAACATATATCTTATATATGCAAATACATCCAATGGATTACCTGTTAGACATTATGACCCATAGCGTCACTGTTTTGTAAATGATATTGTATTATTGTACAAAATCAACTATGTGATAATGAAATTGCCTTTTGCCGTTTTGTAAAATTATTTACTTTGATATATTAATGGCAAAAGTCCATATGATTAGTTCCGTATTGAGATGATATGAGACAATATCAATATAACAGGTTTAATCATTAAATATCCCTAGTCGGGTATTATCGAGATCGGACATCGATAATGCGGAATAGACTAGTATTGCACTTGTGCGAGTTGTGATGGCACAACGGCATAGTTCTCATATATTTAAGTATTGGATACTTATGCAAGTGCGATGGGAGGTTGTGTTTTACCGATGGTACGGAAAACAGCTTCGCTCTGGATAGACCCCACGGAATCCCATTGGTAGTATGTCTGCGTGTCTATGGGAGGCCGCATCAGGGTAGGTGTATATGGTCTTAACCTGAGACTTGCATCGCTAGTACTTGCGACAATCGGTAAACTTTGGTTTTGGTGGTTCGGGGCTTTAACCGGTTCTGTGTACGCCTCTTCTGGGTTATCGAGAATCGTAGTGTACTGGATGTGATGTCAAGATGGAAGTATCACTTCAGACATATGGAGATGATGATCACGCTGGATACAGAACTAGTACTCTATAAAAGGTTGCAACCGTCGGGACAATATGACTAGGTCAGGATTGTCCGATTTAAAGAGACTAGTTGTTTGATGTCCGATATATGTTTCGTATGGGGCAGACACATTTCCAGCGCCAGGCCTAACATGTGATCATCCGATACTGGATCGATGTACGCGATACTACGGTATACTACGCTTGATAAAGATCTAATATTCCAATAAGAATATTTCTGGAGAATTGGGTAGGCATGGCGCTTTGCTAGAAGCCAACCTTGTCTTGTAAATCGGTAAAAATGTAGTACGAGATACGTATGTGTTCGGATTATCCGACGACCGTATTTACTGCCAACATATCCGAAGATCTCTTGGGTCGCTTCTTGAAGATTCACCTATGATGTTTGATTCGAACTTTATTAATCTTGGATTAATTACGGAGAAACTTTATCTTGGATAAAATGCCTTATTAGGAGAGAGAACGATTAATTTGGAATTAATCGATAAAATAATATATTCGATATATTAAACGAAATTAGATTTCGATGCGGAATTAAAATCAGATTTTAATTCGGGCAAACGAATTAATTTAGAATTAATTCATTAGCGATGTGAATAGTAATTCGCTAGGCGTAATTATTTAATTCATGTCGCGACGGAAATTCGTTAATTCGGAATTAGCGAAACCGAGCCCGAAAGTGTTTGCGGACACATTCGTATTTTGAAACGAGTGGGACCCGCAAATCACATCGCGAAGTCTCATCACTTGACACGACTAGTTGATGGATGTATCTAGTCGCCTTTATGGGATGATACATTGTCACTATTCTCAATGTAAGTTGGTGAGGCCATTTAATGGCTTTTTGGGAGGGAAAACCTTTTCACGGTTTTTGAAGGGTTTTTTACCAAAATATTTTTGGTAATTGTTATTCTCATCATTTCACGTATTTGAAACAAGAAAAGAGAAAAAGAAAACCAAAAGGCCTCTCTCCCTCTTCTTCTTCTTGCTCACGCCGTGAGCTTCAACAAGGCAGAAAAATGTTTTTCATTTCTCCATTTTTGCTAGCACAATGAAGGATCAAAGGAGGTGATAGGGAAACAACCTTGGAGCTTGGAATACTTGAAGACTTGAAGCTTCTCTCCCTTCTTGCTCTTGGCCGAAAGTTTCCACCTTGAAGACTCAAGGATTTTTCTTCATCTTTTTTCATCACAAGCTTTGTAAGTATGATTCCGCCATGCTTCAAGCTTTGCATGTATAAATTTGTGTGTTTCATTGGCTTATACTTTCTTTGGGACTAATAATAGAAACCTACATTACCTAACCTTTTTCCTCTGAATCAACTAAGCCTTGGCTTTGGCACAACAAACTTAGTGATCCCATTTAAGCGTGACCCATTGACCATGGAAAGCTTCGTAATCAATGTCGATGGACAATAAGTGGTATTGACTTTGGCCAACAAACCACAACTTGGACAAGACACGGATATGGAACAAAGCTCTCGTGATTCAATCACATCCTCGACAGACAAAGGCCTTGACATTGGCCAACAAACCAATGCCGTCTTAGATCTTGAGTACGAATCACTCAATGGAAGGAAAAACGCTTAATATTGTTTGAGGGTTTTTCGCGTGAAAATTGGCAACCAATTTATTATCTTTGGTAAGGTCTCATCATCATACACCCTTAAACATGCATTCTAAACACACAATAAAGCGCGTATAAATAAATAATAATGAAATGCGGATGGATACTTTACACATTGATCCTAGATCAAATCTCTCCCTTCTCTCTCCCGCTAGCACAAGTATTTACTTCTACCCGTTACACTACACTTCTAAAGAAACCTAATTTACATTGAGGGAATAGGTGAGAAGAGAATACAAAGAATAAGGAGGTGATAAGGCTGGACACGCAGGTCCAATTAATAAATCAAATTTATTACAACAATTTCTAAAATTGCCCCACCCAACTAATATCCATCCGCTATACATTATTCATGCATCGCAACCATGTATTCACTCAAGCATGTTATCAATCAATCTAATCAAATTAATTAATCTGATAATTAGTGACTATCCAATGTTCAAACAACGATTTGATTTTGCGCGAGTCAAACTCGTTTTGCGAATAAGTACTCAAAGTACGAATTCTCGAATTAAATTAAACTACATAATTAAATCCAATTCAATTTGTATTTAATACTAATTCGTTATTTCATTCCAAATTAAATACTACACTGTATTAATGAACTTTTACGACTTAAATTCCAAATTTAATCGTTACGGGTCTCAAAGCCTGATTAACGTCCAACGTCAATTCAATTAAAGTCCAATGGGCTTTTAATTAATTTCTTAAGGCGTGGACTTTTGGTCAACTCGGGTCAAACCCAATAACCAAAGTCCAATCCGGAGTTACCCCATAAGCCCATAAATCAATTTAGGTCCATTAGGCCCAATTAAACTTTAAAGGTCCATTAGTCGCATTTGGGCTTTACAGAGGCGGTTTTGGGCCCAATTGGATCCAACCAATTTAGCCTAAACCCAACTTAGTACAACCAAGCCCAATAAGCCCAATAACAACTTTAAAAGCCAAATTTAACAAAATAGGCCCAAATAAATAAATTACCAAATTCCAAATCCCAATTTAATTACATAAAGTGTATAACACAATTAATTACCCAATTAACATTTCCAAAACACCAATTAGCCTAATTAATCATGCTCTTCATCATTAAATCATGTCCAACACAATTTAACAAAAAATCAAACCCAATACACATGCTTTAGCTCTCGGTTTTTGTGGGGAAATTATGTCCAATTTTTAATCTAATCCAATTGAATCCAATTAAATATTAAATCAATATCCCCAATTGATTCTAACTCATCCAATGAATCAAAAAATCAAAAATCACCAAGAATTAGGGCACACTACCATTCGGCAAAGTCAACAAAAATTGGGGAAAAATGATCCAATCACAATTTCATCAAATTGATCTAATCAATCCGCAATTAAACATAAATTAAGCATAATAAATCATCCAATTTCATTATTCATGCTCAAAATCAGTTTTACCCAATTTTAACCCTAAATCATTTTCATGCTCAATATTGGCTCAAGATACCATTGTTTGATTCTCTAAGATCCAAGGATCATTATCAAGCAATGAAAACAAGTGAATACACAAAGGAGAATGGCAGAATCATACTCACATCGAACAGATTGGATGCTACGAAGAACAAAAATGTTCTGCCTCCTCCAAGAAGTCATTCGGCAGTGGGCTGTGTGATCCTCCAAGAAATTCGGCCATGGTCCTCCATTGAAGTCTTCAAGCTCCAAGCTTCCAAAATGGATTCCAAGCTCACGAAATTACTACCCTATCACCTTGGTATGTCTCCTAGAGTATGCTAGCACTTTGATTTTGCAACAAAATCACTCATTTGCCTCTCTATAACTCACGGTTTTACTGAAACCAGTGAAGAGAAAAACCAGAAGTAGTGGGCGAGAGAGAAGAAAATGGTGAAGAGAGAGTTGTGGTTTTGGCTCCCAAAACCGTAAAACCAAGAGAGAGAAATGAAAATGTGTAATGGTTAATTAATTTCCAAAAAACAATTAACATATAAATATTTCAATTTTCAAAAGTCAAGCATTAAATGCTTTCCATCAACACACATCAATCCATCAATCAATCAAATCAAGTGACAAGTTGTCACATCACTCAAAGTGACTAATGATTTGACGTTTGATGCGACTAATGATTTGACGCTTGATTTGACTTGCGTGCCACACTCGAATTCGAAATGCGAATGCGCTCGCAAATAATCCCGGGATCAGGTTCACTAATTCCAAAATAACGAAATTTTCGTTGCGACGCAATTAAATGATTATTTTATCGATTAATTCCAAAATAATCGTTTTCTCTCTTTAAATGATATTTTATCCTAGATAAAATATCTCTGTAATTAATCCCATATTAATTTTCTCTATCATCAAATTAATCCCAGATTAATAAAGGTGAGAGTCATACGTCATCAGTGAATATTCGGGAAGTGACCCATGAGATCCCCGGATATGTTGGCAGTAAATACGGTAGTCAGACTATCCGAACACGTAAGTACCTAGTACTACATTTTATCGATTTACAAGACAATGTTGGCTTCTAGGAAAGCGACATGCCTACCCAATTCTCCAGAAACATGCTTATAGGATTAAGCGATCTATATCAGGCGTAGTATACGTAGTATCATGTATGTCGATCCAGTATCGAATGATCACGTGCTAGGCCTGGGGCTGGAATTGTGTCTGCCCCGTATGAAGCACATGTCGGATGTCTGGTGATTAGTCTCTATAATCGGATATACATGACCTTGTCATAATATCCCGATAGCTGCAGCATTTAAGAGAACTAGTCTCGTATCCTACGTGACCATCATCTCCACTATGACTGGAGTGATACTTCCGTCTTGACATCACACCCAACACACTGCGATGCTCGATATACCCAGAAGAGGCGTACACAGAAACCGGTTAAAGCCCTGGACGACCAAAACCAAAGTATATTGATTGTAGCAAGTATTAGCGGTGCAAGTCTCAGGTTAAGACCAAATACACCTACCCTGATTTTGGACTTCCATAGACACATAGTCATACTACCAATGGAATTCCGAGGGGATCTATCAAGAGTGAAGCTGTTTCTCGTACCATCGGTAAACACAACCTCCTATTACACTTGCATGAGTATCCTATACCCAAATATATGAGAACTATGCAGTTGTGCCCTCACAACGCGCACAAGTGTAATACTAGTCTTTTAAGCATTTATCGATGTCCAATCTCGACAATACTCTGACTAGGGATATTCAATGATTTATCCTTCGTGGACTAATACTGTCTCATATCATTCTCAATCCAGGAACAAATCATAGGGACCTCCTATCATTTATACATCTTGGTGATCTAATCACAAATGAAAAGAGCGCAATCTCCTTTGTCACATAGTTAATTTGTACAACAACACCGTGATCTGTACAAATAATGACGCTATGGGTCATAATTTTCCAACAAGAGCATGATTTCTTCAAATTGTTTGTTTGGTTGAGCTTGGATGATGATAAATTGGATTTGTGCATCTTAAAATTTGAGAAAAATTAATTGGATAAATTTTCCCTAATTTCCTTGCACAAGCCGAAACAAGACCCTAGTAATATCATAGTGATTTTTTTAATTTAGACCATTGGATGTGTTTAAGGCATGAGATAAATTGATTGTTGATTTAATTGGATTGAAATCAAATTGATTGAAATTTTATGCCTAATTACCGTGAACTAGAAGCATGTGAAATTGATTGATTTTGCTTCAATTTGTGTTGGACATGAGTTGGTTAAATTAAAGCATGATTAATTGATGTTTTGGAAACATTGGATTAACTAATTAATCATGGTAATTACACTTTAATTAAAATAATTGTGATATTTGGTATATTGTAATTAAATAAGTTAGTCTTTAAATTGGATTGGGCTAATATTGTTGTATTTAGGCTTAATGGGCTTGGTTGGGCCAAGCTTTGTTTAGGACAATTGTATTGGATCCAAATTGGGCCTAAAATCATTGCATAAAGTCCAAATACAATAATTGGGCCTTTAACAATTTAATTGGGCCTAAATTGATTTTGGCAAAAAATGATTCCTTAATTGGGCCTTGGCATTTGGGTTTGATCAATATTGGCCAAAGCCCATACCTTAAGAATTAATTAAAAGCCCATTAGACTTTAATTAAATTGACGTTGGATGTTAATTGGGCCTTTGAGACGTATTAAGATTGGATTTAGAATCTAAGTCCAAAAGGCACATAAATTAGTGTAATTATTTAATTTGAAATTAAATTAGAATTAATATTGAATAAAAATTAAATTGGATTGAAAATTGTAGTTCGATATAATTCAAGAATACGCACTTAAGTACTTATTCTTAAACGAGTTGGACTCGCGCAAATCAAATAGTTGTTTGAACATTGGATGGTCATTAATTCAAAGATTAATTAATTGGATTAGATCGATTGAATAACATGCTTTGTGTGAATACATGGATGTATTGTATGAATAATGTATATCAGATGGATATTAGAAGAATGAGGGCAATTTTGGAAATTGTTGTAATAAATTTAGAATTTATTAAATTGGACCTGCGCGTCCAGTCTATTATCTCTGTTCTCATTATATTTCTCTTCTCACCAATTTCCCTCAATGTAAATGAGGTTTCTTTATTGTATTATGTAATTGGGTAGAAGTAAGAATAGTGCTAGCGGGAGAGAGGAAATGGAGAGATTTGTTCTAGGAACAAAATTTGTTATATATCCATCCGCATATCATTATTATTTATTTCACGCCTTATTATGCTTTTTGAATGCATGCTTAAGGGTGTATGATGAGACCTAATCAAAGATAATAAATTGGTTGCCGATTTACGCGAAAAACCCTCATTACATTATTAAGCGATTTCCTTCAATTGAGTGGTTCTTTCTCAAGATCTAAGATTGGCATTGGTTTGTTGGCCAAAGTCAAGATCAATATCCATCGCGGATGCGTTTGAACCACGAAGGCTTTGTTATATATCGAATGTCTTCGACAGTTATGACTTGTTGGCCAAAGTCAAGGTCACTTCTTGTTCATCGAAATGGATTACGGAGGTTTCCACTGTCAATGGGTCCCGCTTAACTGGAATGATTAAGCTTGTTGAGCCAAAGACAAGGCTTAGTTGATTCAGAGGAAAATTTTAGGAAATATATTGGATATATTGACATATATATTGTATATATGTTTTGGACTTGGAGGTCCACCTACCGGATCTATGAATTGGTTGGGATCCAATTGAACTTAGAGATCTACCTAATTAAATATCATACAGCTTGTTGGCCAAAGTCAAGGTTGTGTGTTATTTAACAGGATCCTTGCCCACTAGGAAATTAGGTTTCCCGAGTACTCAATAGAGGGTTAGTGGCTCGCCGAAAAATAGAGGGAGGCCATGATTGAATTTACAATTTCGTTCAAATACTTGTCAAATACGCGCTTTCAAATTATTTTCGTCATTTTATATATTTATATTAGTTGGACTAATATTTTATTATTTTCTTGTAACAGTTGGACTGTACCCAAAATATTTAATTGAATAGTTAGACTATTGCAATTAAGATGGCTGGAAAGGTCAATGTTAGGGACATTATCATGGGTGAAAATGTCTTTAATGGTGCGAACTTACCTAACTGGGATATGAACCTCAGGATTGTTCTGGGGGCTAAGAGATTGCTCTATATGATAGAGAGACCTCTTGGGCCTAAGCCCAGAATTGAGCAGCTGCTTAAGCTTGAGCTTTGGAAGACTCACAGTGATGACAACTCAACTGCTCAATTCGTCATGCTTGCTGTAATGACCCCACAATTTCGTCGTCAAAATAAGGGATTGGATCCATACGAAATGATGTTGAAATTGAAGGACCTTCACCGATCTAACCTTAGATCGCAAGGTATGAATTGGAGAAGAAGCTCTTTCGCTCTCGCATGTTAGAGGGTACATCTGTTGAGCACCATATATCACAGATGATTTCTGACATCGAACAGCTGGGACAGCTAGGCATAGTCTTTGAGGATGAGAATTCCATAGATTTGATCTTACAGTATCTTCCTGACATCTGGAACGGGTTCATCATGAACTATAATATGATGAACCAAGAAAATACTCTTGGAGAGTTGATGGCAATGCTGAAAGAGGAGAAAAAGAGCTTTTGAAGGCCAAAAAATGTGAGGCGCACTTCGCTTCGACATCTCAGAATGCCAAGGCTTGGCCGAAGGCTGCTAGAGGTGTGAAGAAGAAGAAGAAGAGAAAGGGCAAGGCCAAATCATCAAAGTCTTCTGGGAAGGCAAAGGAAAAATCCCAAGATGTCTGCCTGCAGTGTGGTAAACAAGGTCACTGGAAGCGTGACTGCCGTGAGTACAAGGCGCACTTGAAGGAAGTGAAGGCGGGCAAGGCTCCGGCATCAGGTATGTTTGTTATTGAAATAAACATGTCTACTTCTAGTTTTAAAAATTGGATTTTTGATTCTGGTTGTGGTACTCATATATGTACTGAAGTGCAGTATCTGCAGATTAGCAGAAGACTTGTTTTAGGAGAGATCGACCTCCGAGTTGGTAATGGGACTAGAGTCACCGTTTTGGCTGTTTGGACCTACATTTTGGAACTACCCTCGGGGCATGTACTTAATTTATCAGACTACTATTATGTACCTAGTTTGACTTGAAACATTATATCTGTATCTTGTTTAACCCAATGTGGGTATACTTTTGTATTCAGAAACACCGGGTGTTTTATTTATAAAAATGATTTTGAGATATGTAATGCTGATGTTAACAATGGTCTTTATATTTTGAATATAAATCAATCTCAAACATATAATATGACAAACATAAGGCTTAAATTAATGAACAAATATGAAACTTATATGTGGCATTGTCGTTTGGGACACATTAACAAGACTTGTATATCCATACTTTCGAAGAGTGGGTACTTGGACGGATTTGATCCAAATTCATATGACGTCTGCGAATCTTGTTTATTAATAAAAATACCTGAAACACCTTTTAACGGTAAAGGTGCAAGTGCCACCAAACTATTAGCCCTCGTTCATAGTGACGTATGTGGGCCCATGTCTAACCATGCTAGAGGTGGATATGAATACTTCGTAACCTTTACTGAGGATGCATCGCGTTATGTTTATGTGTGTCTTATGACACACAAGTCGGAAACTTTTGAGAAATTCAAAGAGTTTCGACACGAAATAGAAAAATAGACCGGCAAAAGTATTAAAACATTACGGTCGGACCGCGGTGGATAATACTTGAGCAATGAGTTTCTTGATTACCTAAAAGAGTATGGTATTCTTTCACAGTAGACTCCTCCGGGAACACCTCAATTAAACGGTGTGTCTGAACGGAGAAACCAAACTTTGTTGGACATGGTAAGGTCTATGATGAGTCGCACTGAGCTACCAATTTCCTTCTGGGGATATGCATTGAACAGTGCAATACTTAATTTGAATAAGGTTCCGTCAAAGTCTGTTCAACAGACTCTATATGAAATATCGATAAGAAAGAAACCGTGTTTCTCATTCCTGAAGATTTGGGGATGCTGGGCATACGTTAAACATTTGGATGGAACCAAACTAGAACCCAAATCGGATAAGTGCCTATTTGTAGGTTATCCTATGGAAACCAAAGGATATTACTTCTACCACCCACAAGAGAACAAGGAATTTGTTGCTCTACATGCGATTTTCCTCGAAAAGAAATTCCTAAATGCAGTGGTAAGTGGGAGTAAAGTAGAAGTCAATGAAAATCGGAGTGATACTGTTCCTGGCTCCGATTCCTTACCGGAACACGAACAATTCATTAGGGATGAGACTGTACCACAATCTTCTAACACAACAACCATGTAGGTTGGAGAGAGTCAGAAAACAACCTGAGAGGTATGGTTTCTGATCTCACCTCACGTAGATATTAATCTTATTGAGGATAATGAGTCGGCTACGTATGAGGAAGCGATACAAGATATCGACTCCGCTTTATGGCAAGAAGCGATGAAGTCCGAAATGGATTCCATGTATACCAACCAAGTGTGGACACTGGTTGATGCACCCGAAGGCGTAAAGCCTATTGGTTGTAAATGGGTCTTTAAGAAGAAAACTGACATGGATGGCAACATACAAACATACAAAGCTAGGCTTGTAGCGAAAGGGTATCGTCAACAATATGGTTTCGATTACGAAGAAACTTTTTCACCTGTTGCCATGATTAAATCCATTCGGATTATGCTTGCTATTGCTGCATATTTCAATTATCAAATATGGCAGAAGGACGTCAAAACCACTTTTCTTAACGGAAACCTTTTGGAGGATGTTTATATGCAACAGCCTGACGGTTTTTTCGTACCAAAACATGCAAACAAGCTTTGCAAGTTAAATCGATCTATTTATGGATTGAAGCAAGCATCACGTTCTTGGAACCATTGTTTTGATGAGATCATAATAGAATATGATTTTGTTCAAAACGATGATGATCCTTGTGTATATAAGAAGGTTAGTTAGAGCGCACTGACATTCATTGTCCTTTACGTTGATGATGTATTACTTATTGGAAATGACATTCCCATGCTACAATCGGTGAAAGTTTGGCTTTCATTAAAATTCTCCATGAAAGATCTAGGTGAAGCGGCTTTTATTCTAGGAACTAGGATCTACCGAGATAGATCTAGAAAATTGCTTGGACTCTCCCAGAGCTCGCACATTGACAGAGTGTTGAAGAGATTCAACATGGATCAGTCTCAGAGGGGAATGCTACCAGTGTCACATGGCGTCACTGTATCTAAGGACATGTGTCCTAAAATTCAAGATGAGAGAGACAACATGAGTCAGATCCTGTTCGCTTCTACAGTCGGATCGATCATTATGCCATGATATGTACGTGACCTGATGTCTCGTATACTTTGAGCATGTGTAGTCGCTATCAGGCCGATCTAGGTGACGGTCACTGGTTTGCGGTTAAGAACATCCTTAAGTATCTTAGACGAACTAAGGATGCTTTCTTAATCTATGGAGATGGAGAACTTAAGGTAACTGGGTTTATCGATACAAGTTTCCAAACCGATAAATTTTGTTTGAACAACGGAGCAGTGAGCTGGAAATCTTCCAAGCAAGAGACTATTGCCGATTCAACAGCAGAAGCGGAATACATCACTGCAGCTGAAACAGCAAAAGAGGCAGTTTGGATCCGTAAATTCCTAATTGGATTAGGAGTAGTTCTGTTAGCAGCTGAGCCTATTCTTTTGTATTGTGACAATAACGGGGCTATAGCGCAGGCTAAGGAACCACGGTCTCATCAACAATCCAAACATGTACTTTGACGTTTCCATATGATTCGTGAGATCATTCATCGTGGCGATATGAAGATCGAGAAGGTCGCATCAGATAACAACATTACAGATCCGCTGACGAAGGCTATTTCTCAGTAAAATTTTGAGCGACATGTTCATAGTTCAGGTTTTAGATACTTGAGTGATTGACTATAGGCCAAGTAGGATATTGTTTTTACAATTATGACCCATAGCATCACTATTTGTAAAAGACATTGTTGTTTTTATACAAATTAACTATGTGATAAAGGAAATTGCTATTTTATCATTTTGTAATTAGATTACTTTAATATATAAATGATAAAAGTCCTTATGATTAGTTCCAGATTAAAAAGATATGAGACAGTATCAATCCACGTAAGGTTTAATCATTAAATATCCATAGTCGTATTATTATCAAGACTGGACATCGATAATGCGGAATAGACTAGTATTGCACTTGTGCGCGTTATGGAAGCGTAACATCATAGTTCTCATATATTTGGGTATTGGATACTCATGCAAGTGTAATAGGAGGTTCTGTTTACCGATGGTACGGGAACAACTTCACTCTGGATAGACCCCTCGGAATCCTATTGGTAGTATGACTCTTGTCTATAGGAATTCGAATCAGGGTATGTGTATTTGGTCTTAACCTGAGACTTGCATCGCTAATACTTGGGACAATTAGTACGCTTTGGTTTTGGTCGTTCAGGACTTTAACAGGTTCTGTGTACGCCTCTTCTCGGTTTTTTGAGAATCGTAGTGTATTGGGTGTGATGTCAAGATGGAAGTGTCACTTCAGTCATATGGAGATAATGATCACACAGGTATACAGATTTGGTACTCTAATATGTTGCAACTATCGGGATAATATGGCAAGGTCATGATTATTCAATTAAAGAGACTAGTTTCTTGTGATCCAATATATGCTTCGTACGGGGCAGACACAATTCCAGCCCCAGGCCTAGCATGAGACATCTGATACTGGATCGTAATACGCAATACTTAGTATACTATGCCTGATATAGATTATATATTCTTCGTTGAATATTTCTGGAAAATTGGGTAGGCACGATGCTTGCCAGAAGCCAACCATGTCTTGTAAATCGGTAAGAACGTGGTACAGGGTACACACGTGTTCTGATAGTCCGACGACCAGATTTACTGCCAAGATATCCAAGGATCTCTTGGGTCACTTCCCAAAGATTCACCGATGACATTTAACTCGAACAGAATTAATCTAGGATTAATTAAGAGAAAATTCATCTGGGATTAATTGGGGCAAGAATTTATATGGGATAAAATTCAATTAGAAGAAAGAAAGCGATAAATTTGGAATTAATCGATTAAATAATATATTGGATATATTAATTGATATTAGATTTCAAAGCGGAATTAAAATTGGATTTTAATCCGAGCGAATGAATTAATTTAGAATTAATTCGCGAGCGACTTTCGTAATAATTTTGTGAGGCACTATTATTTAATTAAATTGGATTTAATTACGTCGCGATGGAAAATTCGTTTAATTGGATTAAGCGAACCCGAGCTCGAAGTGTTTTGAGAAAGCCACTTTAATTTTGAATTAAAGAGGGTCCTACCAACTTACATCACTTGTCTATCAAGTGTCAACTTGAGTGATGGAAGTGGTTGGAGGCATTAATTGCCAATTTTCCCTCCAACACTTTTGCCTTTTTCTTTTGGTAAAGCCTATACCTATTTTGTGTTTGACTTTTCATTTGTGGTAATTGTTTTAGAAACAAATACAAAGAAAACACATCTCTCTCTCACCATTTCCCTTTGCCGTGAGCCTAGGGCTCTTTCTCCATTGTTTTTTCTACAAAATCAACTTGAGCTATAACTTAAGGAGTTAAAGAAGGTGATAGGGAAACTCATCATTGGAATTTAAGATTCAACACAAAGCTTGGAGCTTCTGAAAAGCAAAGATTTTTGAAATCCTACATCCGCTCATTGTAAGAATTTTTCTGCAACTTCTTTGATTATTCACACATGAAATCATGACTTATAGATCCTTGGCATGTTCTATGAACCTAACAATGGTATCATGAGCCAATTTTAAGTATGATTTGTTTTAGGGTTTATAAACTTTATTTGGGGGTTTTTTATGTTTTGAGCATGATTTCGTCAAATTGTTTGTTTGGTTGAGCTTGGATGATGATGAATTGGATTTGTAAATCTTAAAATTTGAGAAAAATTAATTGGATAAATTTCCCCTAATTTCCTTGCACAAGCCGAAACTAGTCCCTAGTAATATCATGGTGATTTTTTGATTTTAGACCATTGGATGTGTTAAAGCATGAGATAAATTGATTGTTTATTTAATTGGATTGAAATCAAATTGATTAAAATTTTATGCCTAATTACTGTGAACTAGAAGCATGTGAAATTGATTGATTTTGCTTCAATTTGTGTTTGACATGAGTTGGTTAAATTAAAGCAAGATTAATTAGTTTAATTGATGTTTTGGAAACATTGGATTAATTAATTAATCATGGTAATTACACTTTAATTAAAATAATTGTGATATTTGGAATATTGTAATTAAATAAGTTAGTCTTTAAATTGGATTAGGCTAATATTGTTGTATTTGGGCTTAATGGGCTTGGTTGAGCCAAGCTTGGTTTATGACAATTGGATTGGATCCAAATTGGGCCTAAAACCATTCCATAAAGTCCAAATACAATAATTGGGCCTTTAACAATTTAATTGGGCCTAATGAGCCTAAATTGATTTTGGCAAAAAAGGATTCCTTAATTGGGCCTTGGCATTTGGGTTTTATCCATATTGGCCAAAGCCTATGCATTAAGAATTAATTAAAAGCCCATTAGAATTTAATTAAATTGACATTTGATGTTAATTGGGCCTTTGAGACCCATTAAGATTGAATTTAGAATCTAAGTCTAAAAGGCACATAAATTAGTGTAATTATTTAATTTGGAATTAAATTAGAATTAATACTGAATAAAAATTAAATTGGATTTAACATTGTAGTTCGATATATTTCAAGAATACGCACTTTGAGTACTTATTCTTAAACGAGTTGGACTCGTACAAATCAAATCGTTGTTTGAACATTGGATGGTCATTAATTCAAAGATTAATTAATTGGATTAGATTGATTGAATAACATGCTTTGTGTGAATACATGGATGTATTGTATGAATAATGTATATCGGATGGATATTAGAAGGATGAGGGCAATTTTGGAAATTGTTGTAATAAATTTAGAATTTATTAAATTGGACCTGCGCGTCCAGCCTATTATCTATTTTCTCATTATATTTCTCTTCTCACCAATTCCCCTCAATGTAAATAAGGTTTCTTTACTGTATTATGTAATTCGGTAGAAGTAAGAATAGTGCTAGCGGGAGAGAGGAAAGTGAGAGATTTGTTCTAGGAATAAAGTTTGTTATATATCCATCCGCATATCATTATTAATTTATTTCGGGCCTTATTATTCTTTTAGAATGCATGCTTAAGGGTGTATGATGAGACCTAATCAAAGATAATAAATTGTTTGCCAATTTACACGAAAAACCCTCAATACAATATTAAGCGATTTCCTTCCATTGAGTTGTTCTTTCTCAAGATCCAAGATTGGCATTGGTTTGTTGGCCAAAGTCAAGATCAATGTCCATCACGGATGTGTTTGAACCACGAAGGCTTTGTTATATATCGCATGTCTTCGGCAGTTATGACTTGTTGGCCAAAGTCAAGGTCACTCGATATGGATTTCGAAGCTTTCCATTATCAATGGGTCCTGCTTAACTGGAATCATTAAGCTTGTTGAGCTAAAGCCAAGGCTTAGTTGATTCAGAGGAAATGTTAGGAAATATATTGGATATATTGTATAAATATTTCGGACTTGGAGGTCCACCTACCGGATCTAGGAATTGGATGGGATCTAATTGATTTTAGAGATCTACCTAGTTAAATATCATACAAATTGTTGGCCAAAGTCAAGGTTGTGTGTTATTTAATGGGATCCTAGCCCACTAGAAAACTAGGTTTCTCGAGTACTCAACAGAGGGTTAGAGGCTCACCGAAAAATAGTGGGAGGCTAGTATTGAATTTACAATATCGTTCAAATACTTGTCAAATACGCGCTTTCAAATTATTTTCGTCATTTTATATATTTATATTAGTTGGACGGATATTTTATTATTTTCTAGTAACAGTTGGACTTTACCCAAAATCGTTAATTGAATAGTTAGACTATTGCAATTAAGATGGCTGGAAAGGTCAATGTTAGGGACATTATCATGGGCGCAAATGTCTTTAATGGTGCAAACTTTCCGAACTGGGATATGAACCTAATGACTGTCCTGGGGGCTGAGAGATTGCTCTATACGATAGAGAGACCTCTTGGGCCTAAGCCCAGAATTGAGAAGCTGTTTGAGCTTGAGCTTTGGAAGACTCACAGTGATGACAACTCAACTGCTCAACCTTTCATGCTTGCTGCAATGACCCCACAATTTCTTCGTCAAAACAAGGGATTTGATCCATACGAAATGATGTTGAAATTGAAGGACCTTTACCAATCTAACCTTAGATCGTAGAGGTAGGAATTGGAGAAGAATCTATTTCGCTCTCGCATGTCAGAGGGTACATCTGTTGAGCACCATGTATCGCAGATGATTGCTGACATCGAATAGTTGGGACAGCTAGGCATAGTCTTCGAGGTTGAGACTTCCATAGATTTGATCTTACAGTCTCTTCCTAACAGCTGGAGCGGGTTCATCATGAACTATAATATGATTAACCAAGAAAATACTCTTGGAGAGTTGATGGCAATGCTGAAAGAGGCAGAAAAGGAGCTTTTGAAGGGCAAAAAGCGTGAGGCGCAATTCGCTTTGACATCTCAAAATGCCAAGGCTTGGCCGAAGGCTACTGAAGGTGTGAAGAAGAAGAAGAAGAAGAGAAATGGCAAGGCCAAATCATCAAAGTCTTCTGGGAAGGCAAATGACAAATCCCAAGATGTCTGCCTGCAGTGTGGCAAACGGGGTCACTAGAAGCGTGACTGCCGTGAGTACAAGGCGCACTTGAAGGAAGTGAAGGCGGGCAAGGCTCCGGCTTCAGGTATGTTTTTATTGAAATAAACATGTCTATTTTAGTTTTTAAAATTGGATTTTTGATTCTGGTTGTGGTACTCATATATGTACTGATGTGCAGGATCTGTAGATTAACAGGAGACTGGCTTCAGGAGAGATCGACCTCCGTTTTGGCTGTTTGGACATACATTTGTTGAGTTCTAATATAGGTCCCAAGAATCATGAAATCAAGCATAAAAAACGCATGAATACATCAAAGGAATAAGGCAGAAACTTTACTCACATTGAACGGTTTTGTTGCGAAGAACAAGATGCGTTTTCTGCCTCCCTCCAAGCTCGGCAGTGGCTTCCTCATGCAGTGGGCTGCTCGGTTTTGATGGTGGTGGTCTCCTCCATGATCGGCCATTGATGACTCCATGGAAGCTCAAAGCTTCAAGCTCCAAAAATAAATCCAAGCTCACAAGTTCACTGCCCTATCACCTTAGGAAGACTCATGTGTGTGCTAGCACCTTATCTTCATACTTGCTTCTCATTTTTTCGGTCAAACCAGAACAAGAACAAGAAGAAACGGCTCCAAAACCGTGAAGGAGAAGAGGGAAAAGAGAGGGGGAAAATGGTTTACTGGAAACCGAAAAGTGAGAGAGAGAAAAATAAAAGAAAATGTATTACTTATATATTTATTTTTATTTTCCAAAAACAAAAATCAAATACATAAAACATTTTCATTTATTAAAAGTCAAAAAGCAAAAAGCAATTAATGCTTTTCAACTACCACATCAATCACTCAAATAAATCAATCAAATTGTCACATCACTCAAAGTGACATGTGATTTGACGCTTGATGTGACTAGCGATTTGACGCTTGATTTGACTTGCGTGCCGCACTCGAATTCGAAATGCGAATGCGCTCGCAAATAATCCCGGGCTCAGGTTCGCTAATTCCAAATTAACGAATTTTCCGTCGCGTCGTAATTAAATGATTATGCCTAGCGAAATCACTATTCACGTCGCTAACGAATTAATTCTAAATTAATTCGTTCGCCCGAATTAAAATCTAATTTAATTTCGCGTCGAAATCCAATTTCTAATAATATATCAAATATATTATTTTATCGATTAATTCAAAATTAATCGTTCTCTCTCTTTAATTAATATTTTATCCTAGATAAATATCTCCGTGATTAATCCCAGATTAATTTTCTCTCTCTTCTAATTAATCCCAGATTAATTAAAGTGCGAGTCATACATCATCGGTGAATCTTCAGGAAGCGACCCATGAGATCCCCGGATATGTTGGCAGTAAAAACGGTCATCGGACTATCCGAACACGTAAGTACCTCGTACTACGTTTATACCGATTTACAAGACAAGGTTGGCTTCTAGAAAAGCGCCATGCCTACCCAATTCTCCAGAAATATTCTTACAGGAATATATAGATCTGTATCAAGCGTAGTATACCGTAGTATTGTGTATATCAGCCCAGTATCGGATAGTCACGTGCTAGGGCTGGGGCTGGATAAGTGTCTGCCCCGTCCGAAGCACATGTCGGATGTCTGGTAACTAGTCTCTATAATCGGATATACATGACCTTGTCATAATATCCCGATGGCCGGCCAGCACTAAGAGCACTAATACCGTATCCTGCGTGACATCATCTCCACTATGACTGGAGTGATACTTCCGTCTTGACATCATACCCAATACACTACGACTCTCTGATAAACCCAGAAGTGGTGTACGCAGAACCGGTTAAAGCCCTGTACCACCAAGACCAAAGTCTACCGATTATCGCAAGTATTAGCGATGTTAGTCTCAGGTTAAGACTATACACACCTACCTTGATTTCGGCCTCCCATAGACACATAGTCATAATACCAATGGGATTCCGAGGGGTCTATCCAGAGCGAAGCTGTTTCCCGTACCATCGGTGAAACACGACCTCCTATCGCACTTGCATAAGTATCCAATACTTATATATATGAGAACTATGTCGTTGTGCCCTCACAACGCACACAAGTGCAATACTAGCCTATTCTGCATTATCGATGTCCAGTCTCGATAATACTCCGGCTAGGGATATTTAATGATTAAACCTTCGGGGACAGATACTGTCTCATATCATTCTCAGTCCAAGAACTAATCATAGGGACTTCTCTTCATTTATATATCTATGGTGATCTAATTAGAAATGATGAGAGTGCAATTTCCTTGTGACATAGTTAATTTGCTACAACAACACAATAATCTGTGCAAATAGTGACGCTATGGGTCATTTTGTCCAACAACATTTTGGAACTACCCTCGGGGCATGTACTTAATTTATCAGACTACTATTATGTACCTAGATTGACTTGAAACATTAAATCTGTATCTTGTTTAACCCAATGTGGGTATACTTTTGTATTCAGAAACACCGGGTGTTTTGTTTATAAAAATGATTTTTAGATATGTAATGCTGATGTTAATAATGGTCTTTATATTTTGAATATAAATCAATCTCAAACATATAATATGACAAACAAACGGTTTAAATTAATTAACAAAGTTGAAACTTATATGTGGCATTGTCGTCTGGGAAACATTAACTAGACTTGTATATCCACACTTTCGAAGAGGGCGTACTTGGACGGATTTGATCCAAATTCATATGACGTATGCGAATCTTGTTTATTAGGAAAAATGCCTAAAACACCTTTTAGTGGTAAAGGTGCACGTGCCACGGAACTGTTAGCCCTCGTTTATAGTGACGTATGTGGGCCCATGTCTAGCCAGGCTAGAGGTGGATATGAATACTTCGTAACATTTATGGAAGTGTCACTTCAGTCATATGGAGATGATGATCACGCAGGTATACAGATTTGGTACTCTAATATGTTGCAACTATCGGGATAATATGGCAAGGTCATGATTATTCAATTAAAGAGACTAGTTTCTTGTGATCCAATATATGCTTCGTACGGGGCAGACACAATTCCAGCCCCAGGCCTAGCATGTGACATCCGATACTGGATCGTAATACGCAATACTTAGTATACTATGCCTGATATAGATTATATATTCTTCGTTGAATATTTCTGGAAAATTGGGTAGGCACGATGCTTTGCCAGAAGCCAACCATGTCTTGTAAATCGGTAAGAACGTGGTACAGGGTACACACGTGTTCTGATAGTCCGACGACCAGATTTACTGCCAAGATATCCAAGGATCTCTTGGGTCACTTCCCAAAGATTCACCGATGACATTTAACTCGAACAGAATTAATCTAGGATTAATTAAGAGAAAATTCATCTGGGATTAATTGGGGCAAGAATTTATATGGGATAAAATTCAATTAGAAGAAAGAAAGCGATAAATTTGGAATTAATCGATTAAATAATATATTGGATATATTAATTGATATTAGATTTCAAAGCGGAATTAAAATTGGATTTTAATCCGAGCGAATGAATTAATTTAGAATTAATTCGCGAGCGACTTTCGTAATAATTTTGTGAGGCACTATTATTTAATTAAATTGGATTTAATTACGTCGCGATGGAAAATTCGTTAATTGGATTAAGCGAACCCGAGCTCGAAGTGTTTTGAGAAAGCCACTTTAATTTTGAATTAAAGAGGGTCCTACCAACTTACATCACTTGTCTATCAAGTGTCAACTTGAGTGATGGAAGTGGTTGGAGGCATTAATTGCCAATTTTCCCTCCAACACTTTTGCCTTTTTCTTTTGGTAAAGCCTATACCTATTTTGTGTTGACTTTTCATTTGTGGTAATTGTTTTAGAAACAAATACAAAGAAAACACATCTCTCTCTCACCATTTCCCTTTGCCGTGAGCCTAGGGCTCTTTCTCCATTGTTTTTTCTACAAAATCAACTTGAGCTATAACTTAAGGAGTTAAAGAAGGTGATAGGGAAACTCATCATTGGAATTTAAGATTCAACACAAAGCTTGGAGCTTCTGAAAAGCAAAGATTTTTGAAATCCTACATCCGCTCATTGTAAGAATTTTTCTGCAACTTCTTTGATTATTCACACATGAAATCATGACTTATAGATCCTTGGCATGTTCTATGAACCTAACAATGGTATCATGAGCCAATTTTAAGTATGATTTGTTTTAGGGTTTATAAACTTTATTTGGGGTTTTTTATGTTTTGAGCATGATTTCGTCAAATTGTTTGTTTGGTTGAGCTTGGATGATGATGAATTGGATTTGTAAATCTTAAAATTTGAGAAAAATTAATTGGATAAATTTCCCCTAATTTCCTTGCACAAGCCGAAACTAGTCCCTAGTAATATCATGGTGATTTTTTGATTTTAGACCATTGGATGTGTTTAAAGCATGAGATAAATTGATTGTTTATTTAATTGGATTGAAATCAAATTGATTAAAATTTTATGCCTAATTACTGTGAACTAGAAGCATGTGAAATTGATTGATTTTGCTTCAATTTGTGTTTGACATGAGTTGGTTAAATTAAAGCAAGATTAATTAGTTTAATTGATGTTTTGGAAACATTGGATTAATTAATTAATCATGGTAATTACACTTTAATTAAAATAATTGTGATATTTGGAATATTGTAATTAAATAAGTTAGTCTTTAAATTGGATTAGGCTAATATTGTTGTATTTGGGCGTAATGGGCTTGGTTGAGCCAAGCTTGGTTTATGACAATTGGATTGGATCCAAATTGGGCCTAAAACCATTCCATAAAGTCCAAATACAATAATTGGGCCTTTAACAATTTAATTGGGCCTAATGAGCCTAAATTGATTTTGGCAAAAAAGGATTCCTTAATTGGGCCTTGGCATTTGGGTTTTATCCATATTGGCCAAAGCCCATGCATTAAGAATTAATTAAAAGCCCATTAGACTTTAATTAAATTGACATTTGATGTTAATTGGGCCTTTGAGACCCATTAAGATTGGATTTAGAATCTAAGTCTAAAAGGCACATAAATTAGTGTAATTATTTAATTTGGAATTAAATTAGAATTAATACTGAATAAAAATTAAATTGGATTTAACATTGTAGTTCGATATATTTCAAAAATACGCACTTTGAGTACTTATTCTTAAACGAGTTGGACTCGTACAAATCAAATCGTTGTTTGAACATTGGATGGTCATTAATTCAAAGATTAATTAATTGGATTAGATTGATTGAATAACATGCTTTGTGTGAATACATGGATGTATTGTATGAATAATGTATATCGGATGGATATTAGAAGGATGAGGGCAATTTTGGAAATTGTTGTAATAAATTTAGAATTTATTAAATTGGACCTGCGCGTCCAGCCTATTATCTATTTTCTCATTATATTTCTCTTCTCACCAATTCCCCTCAATGTAAATAAGGTTTCTTTACTGTATTATGTAATTCGGTAGAAGTAAGAATAGTGCTAGCGGGAGAGAGGAAAGTGAGAGATTTGTTCTAGGAATAAAGTTTGTTATATATCCATCCGCATATCATTATTAATTTATTTCGGGCCTTATTATTCTTTTAGAATGCATGCTTAAGGGTGTATGATGAGACCTAATCAAAGATAATAAATTGTTTGCCAATTTACACGAAAAACCCTCAATACAATATTAAGCGATTTCCTTCCATTGAGTTGTTCTTTCTCAAGATCCAAGATTGGCATTGGTTTGTTGGCCAAAGTCAAGATCAATGTCCATCACGGATGTGTTTGAACCACGAAGGCTTTGTTATATATCGCATGTCTTCGGCAGTTATGACTTGTTGGCCAAAGTCAAGGTCACTCGATATGGATTTCGAAGCTTTCCATTATCAATGGGTCCTGCTTAACTGGAATCATTAAGCTTGTTGAGCTAAAGCCAAGGCTTAGTTGATTCAGAGGAAATGTTAGGAAATATATTGGATATATTGTATAAATATTTCGGACTTGGAGGTCCACCTACCGGATCTAGGAATTGGATGGGATCTAATTGATTTTAGAGATCTACCTAGTTAAATATCATACAAATTGTTGGCCAAAGTCAAGGTTGTGTGTTATTTAATGGGATCCTAGCCCACTAGAAAACTAGGTTTCTCGAGTACTCAACAGAGGGTTAGAGGCTCACCGAAAAATAGTGGGAGGCTAGTATTGAATTTACAATATCGTTCAAATACTTGTCAAATACGCGCTTTCAAATTATTTTCGTCATTTTATATATTTATATTAGTTGGACGGATATTTTATTATTTTCTAGTAACAGTTGGACTTTACCCAAAATCGTTAATTGAATAGTTAGACTATTGCAATTAAGATGGCTGGAAAGGTCAATGTTAGGGACATTATCATGGGCGCAAATGTCTTTAATGGTGCAAACTTTCCGAACTGGGATATGAACCTAATGACTGTCCTGGGGGCTGAGAGATTGCTCTATACGATAGAGAGACCTCTTGGGCCTAAGCCCAGAATTGAGAAGCTGTTTGAGCTTGAGCTTTGGAAGACTCACAGTGATGACAACTCAACTGCTCAACCTTTCATGCTTGCTGCAATGACCCCACAATTTCTTCGTCAAAACAAGGGATTTGATCCATACGAAATGATGTTGAAATTGAAGGACCTTTACCAATCTAACCTTAGATCGCAGAGGTAGGAATTGGAGAAGAATCTATTTCGCTCTCGCATGTCAGAGGGTACATCTGTTGAGAACCATGTATCGCAGATGATTGCTGACATCGAATAGTTGGGACAGCTAGGCATAGTCTTCGAGGTTGAGACTTCCATAGATTTGATCTTACAGTCTCTTCCTAACAGCTGGAGCGGGTTCATCATGAACTATAATATGATTAACCAAGAAAATACTCTTGGAGAGTTGATGGCAATGCTGAAAGAGGCAGAAAAGGAGCTTTTGAAGGGCAAAAAGCGTGAGGCGCAATTCGCTTTGACATCTCAAAATGCCAAGGCTTGGCTGAAGGCTACTGAAGGTGTGAAGAAGAAGAAGAAGAAGAGAAATGGCAAGGCCAAATCATCAAAGTCTTCTGGGAAGGCAAATGACAAATCCCAAGATGTCTGCCTGCAGTGTGGCAAACGGGGTCACTAGAAGCGTGACTGCCGTGAGTACAATGCGCACTTGAAGGAAGTGAAGGCGGGCAAGGCTCCGGCTTCAGGTATGTTTTTATTGAAATAAACATGTCTATTTTAGTTTTTAAAATTGGATTTTTGATTCTGGTTGTGGTACTCATATATGTACTGATGTGTAGGATCTGTAGATTAACAGGAGACTGGCTTCAGGAGAGATCGACCTCCGTTTTGGCTGTTTGGACATACATTTGTTGAGTTCTAATATAGGTCCCAAGAATCATGAAATCAAGCATAAAAAACGCATGAATACATCAAAGGAATAAGGCGGAAACTTTACTCACATTGAACGGTTTTGTTGCGAAGAACAAGATGCGTTTTCTGCCTCCCTCCAAGCTCGGCAGTGGCTTCCTCATGCAGTGCTGGCTGCTCGGGGTTTTGATGTGGTCTCCTCCATGATCGGCCATTGATGACTCCATGGAAGCTCAAAGCTTCAAGCTCCAAAAATAAATCCAAGCTCACAAGTTCACTGCCCTATCACCTTAGGAAGACTCATGTGTGTGCTAGCACCTTATCTTCATACTTGCTTCTCATTTTTTCGGTCAAACCAGAACAAGAAAAGAAGAAACGGCTCCAAAACCGTGAAGGAGAAGAGGGAAAAGAGAGGGGGAAAATGGTTTACTGGAAACCGAAAAGTGAGAGAGAGAAAAATAAAAGAAAATGTATTACTTATATATTATTTTTATTTTCCAAAAACAAAAATCAAATACATAAAACATTTTCATTTATTAAAAGTCAAAAAGCAAAAAGCAATTATGTTTTCAACTACTACATCAATCACTCAAATAAATCAATCAAATTGTCACATCACTCAAAGTGACATGTGATTTGACGCTTGATGTGACTAGCGATTTGACGCTTGATTTGACTTGCGTGCCGCACTCGAATTCGAAATGCGAATGCGCTCGCAAATAATCCCGGGCTCGGTTCGCTAATTCCAAATTAACGAATTTTCCGTCGCGTCGTAATTAAATGATTACGCCTAGCGAAATCACTATTCACGTCGCTAACGAATTAATTCTAAATTAATTCGTTCGCCCGAATTAAAATCTAATTTAATTTCGCGTCGAAATCCAATTTCTAATAATATATCAAATATATTATTTTATCGATTAATTCAAAATTAATCGTTCTCTCTCTTTAATTAATATTTTATCCTAGATAAAATATCTCCATGATTAATCCCAGATTAATTTTCTCTCTCTTCTAATTAATCCCAGATTAATTAAAGTGCGAGTCATACATCATCGGTGAATCTTCAGGAAGCGACCCATGAGATCCCCGGATATGTTGGCAGTAAAAACGGTCATCGGACTATCCGAACACGTAAGTACCTCGTACTACGTTTATACCGATTTACAAGACAAGGTTGGCTTCTAGAAAAGCGCCATGCCTACCCAATTCTCCAGAAATATTCTTACAGGAATATATAGATCTGTATCAAGCGTAGTATACCGTAGTATTGTGTATATCAGCCCAGTATCGATAGTCACGTGCTAGGGCTGGGGCTGGATAAGTGTCTGCCCCGTCCGAAGCACATGTCGGATGTCTGGTAACTAGTCTCTATAATCGGATATACATGACCTTGTCATAATATCCCGATGGCCGGCCAGCACTTAAGAGCACTAATACCGTATCCTGCGTGACATCATCTCCACTATGACTCGAGTGATACTTCCGTCTTGACATCATACCCAATACACTACGACTCTCTGATAAACCCAGAAGTGGTGTACGCAGAACCGGTTAAAGCCCTGTACCACCAAGACCAAAGTCTACCGATTATCGCAAGTATTAGCGATGTAAGTCTCAGGTTAAGACTATACACACCTACCTTGATTTCGGCCTCCCATAGACACATAGTCATAATACCAATGGGATTCCGAGGGGTCTATCCAGAGCGAAGCTGTTTCCCGTACCATCGGTGAAACACGACCTCCTATCGCACTTGCATAAGTATCCAATACTTATATATATGAGAACTATGTCGTTGTGCCCTCACAACGCACACAAGTGCAATACTAGCCTATTCTGCATTATCGATGTCCAGTCTCGATAATACTCCGGCTAGGGATATTTAATGATTAAACCTTCGGGGACAGATACTGTCTCATATCATTCTCAGTCCAAGAACTAATCATAGGGACTTCTCTCATTTATATATCTATGGTGATCTAATTACAAATGATGAGAGTGCAATTTCCTTGTGACATAGTTAATTTGCTACAACAACACAATAATCTGTGCAAATAGTGACGCTATGGGTCATTTTGTCCAACAACATTTTTGAACTACCCTCGGGGCATGTACTTAATTTATCAGACTACTATTATGTACCTAGTTTGACTTGAAACATTAAATCTGTATCTTGTTTAACCCAATTTGGGTATACTTTTGTATTCAGAAACCCGGGTGTTTTGTTTATAAAAATGATTTTTAGATATGTAATGCTGATGTTAATAATGGTCTTTATATTTTGAATATAAATCAATCTCAAACTAAATATGGACAAACAACGCGTTTAAATTAATAACACAAGTTGAAACTTATATGTGGCCGGTCGTCTGGGAAACATAATTAGACTTGTATATCCACACTTTCGTAACGAGGCGCACTTGGACGGGATTTTGATCCCACATTCCTATGGAGTTGCGAATCTTGTTTATTCGGAAAATGCCTAAACACCTTTTAGTGGTAAAGTGCCGTGCCACGGATACGTTGCCCTCGTTTATAGTGACGTATGTAGGCCATGTCTAGCCAGGTAGAGGTGGATATGAATACTGTTGGTTTCTATAAATGTTTCCCAACAAAGAATAAGCATGTGAAATACTATAAAGAATATATATAAACATGAAGTATGGCGGAATCATACTTACAATGCTTGTGAAGAAGAAGATATCAAATGGTAGAAGCTCCAAGTGGTGGAGGATTCGGCCAAGAGAGGAGGAAGAAGACTTGAAGCTCCAAGCTTTTGTATTCCAAGCTCTTTAATGGTTTCCCTATCACCTCTTTTGATTCCTTGCTGTGCTAGCAAAAATAAGAAGAAGAGAGAAATGGATGTAGATCAAAACTTCCTTGCCCTGTCAATGGAGTTCTCGGCAATTTGAGAGAGAAGAGAGAATTTTTGTGTAAAGTCTGATTAATTAATTTTGTATTACCAAAAATCAATTTATATTTATGTTATAATTTATAAATTAATAATAAATCTATGACATAAACCATGCAATGGCTTAGAGTGTCAACACTCAAACTCCATGCAAAGCCTTTGAGTGAAATGCACACTATCACCATGCAATGCCTTAGAGTGTTTTGTACACTATTAACATGCAATGCCTTATAATAAAATAATGCATATATAATGACAGTGTCATGGCCCACACGTTTCCCAATGAAAGTGGCCCACGTCCACTCAGCGTTCGTGTCGATTTTCCGAAATACCGATCTAGCGTCGCGACGTTAATTAAATCGGATTAAATAAATAATCGCTCTAGCTGAAAATTATATATTTACGGCGCTTACGAATTAATTCTCACTTAACTCGTATGCCCGAATTAAATCTAATTTTAATTTCGCGTCGAAATCGAATTTCGATTATTATATCGAAATAATAATTTTATCGATTAATTCCAAATTAATCGTTCTCTCTCTAAATAAGGCACTTTATCCAAGATAAATTTTCTCCGCAATTAATCCAAGATTAATTAAGTCCGAATCAAATATCATAGGTGAATCTTCAGGAAGCGACCCAAGAGATCTCCGGATATTTGGCCAGTAAATACGGTCGTCGGATAATCCGAACACGTACGTACCTCGTACTACTTCTTTACCGATTCACAAGACAAGGTTGGCTTCTAGCAAAGCGCCATGCCTACCCAATTCTCCAGAAATATTCTTATAGGAATATAAGATCTGTATCAGGCGTAGTATACCGTAGTATTGCGTACATCGATCCAGTATCGGATGGTCACATGCTAGGCCTGGGGCTGGAGATGTGTCTGCCCCGTACGAACGAAACATATATCGGACATCAAGCAACTAGTCTCTTTAAATCGGACAATCCTGACCTTGTCACATGTCCCGACGGTTGCAACCTTTTATAGAGTACTAGTTCTGTGTCCTGCGTGATCATCACCTCCATATGTCTGAAGCGATACTTCCATCTTGACATTACATCCAGTACACTACGATTCTCGATAAACCAGAAAGTTGTACACCAGAACCGGTTAAGGTCCCCAACCACCAAAACTAAAGTTTCCGATTGTCGCAAGTACTAGCGATGTAAGTCTCAGGTTAAGACACATATACCCTACCCTGATGCGGGCTCCCATAGACACGCAGACATACTACCAATGGGATTCCGCGGGGTCTATCCAGAGCGAAGCTGTTTTCCGTACCATCGGTAAAACACAACCTCCTATCGCACTTGCATAAGTATCCAATACTTAAATATATGAAACTATGCCGTTGTGCCCTCACAACGTGCACAAGCGCATACTAGTCTATTCCGCATTATCGATGTCCAGTCTCGATAATACTACGACTAGGGATATTTAATGATTAAAAACTGATGATTACTGTGGACTCTACTATCATTCTCAGTCCAGGTACTAATCATATGGACTTTCGCCATTTATAAGTCAAAGTAAATAAATTACAAAACGGCAAAAGGCCAATTTCATTATCACATAGTTAATTTTGTACAATAATACAATATCATTTACAAACAGTGACGCTATGGGACATAATGTCTAACAATCTCCCACTTGGCCTATAGCCAGTCACTCAAGCATCTAATACCCGAACTATGTATGTGTCGTTCAAAAACTTGCCTGAATGACAGCCTTCGTCAGCGGATCTGCAATGTTATCATCTGATGTGACCTTCTCGACTTTTACATCGCCACGATGTATATGATCTCCCGAATCAGATGGTAACGTCGAAGAACATCTTGGACGTTGATGAGACCTTGGTTCCTTAGCCTGTGCTATGGCCCCGTTATTGTCACATACAATGGAACGGGCTCAGCTGCTAACGGAACTACTCCTAATCCAATTAGGAACTTACGGATCCAAACTGCCTCCTTTGCTGCTTCAGATGCAGCGATGTACTCCGCTTCTGTTGTTGAATCGGCAACAGTATCTTGCTTGGAAGATTTCCAGCTCACTGCTCCGTTATTCAAACAAAAAATGTACCCGGATTTGTGACTGTAGTCATCCTTGTCGGTTTGGAAACTTGCATCGGTATACCCAGATACCGCAAGTTTCTCCACCTCCATAAATTAAGAAAGCATCCTTAGTTCGTTTAAGATACTTAAGGATATTCTTAACTACTATCCAGTGACCTTCACCTGGATCGGCCTGATAGGACTGCACATGCTCAAAGCATATGAGACATCAGGTCGTGTACATATCATGGCATACATGATCGATCCGACTGCCGAGGCGAACGGTATCCGACTCATGTGGTCTCTCTTCCTGAGTTTAGGACACATGTCCTAGACAGAGAGTACCACGTACCATTGGAACCAATCCCCTCTTGGATTGTTCCATGTTGAATCTCTTCAACACTTTATCAAATATGTACTCTGGGAGAGTCCAAGCAGCTTTCTAGATCTATCCCTGTAGATCTTTATTCCAAGAATAAAGGCTGCTTCTCCCAGATCTTTCATGGAGAATTTTAATGAAAGCCAAGCTTTCACCGACGTTAGCATGGAATGTCATTGCCTATAAGCAATACGTCGTCGACATAAAGACAATAAAAGTAAGTGCTCTCCCACTAACTTCTGTATACACAAGGGTCATCTGCGTTTTGCACGAAATCATATTCCTTTATGCTTCATCAAAACGCTGATCCATGACCGTGATGCTGCCTTCAATCCATAAATGGATCGATTTAACTTGCAAACCTTGTTTGCAAGTCTTGGTACGATAAAACCGTCAGGCTGTTGCATATAAACATCCTCCAAAAGGTTTCCGTTAAGGAAAGCGGTTTTAACGTCCATCTGCCAATCTCGTAGTCGAAATATGCAGCTATTGCAAGCATTATCCGAATGGATTTAATCATGGCAACGGGTGAGAAGGTTTCGTCATAATCAATACCATATTGTTGACGATACCCCTTCGCTACAAGCCTAGCTTGTACGTTTGTACGTTGCCATCCATGTCGGTCTTCTTTCTTGAAGATCCATCTGCATCCAATAGGCTTTACGCCTTCTGGTGCGTCAACCAGTGTCCAAACTTGGTTGGCGTACATGGAATCCATCTCGGACTTCATGGCCTCTGCCATAAAGCGGAATCGATATTTTGTATCGCTTCCTTATACGTAGCCGGCTCATTATCCTCAATAAGATTAATATCTACATGAGGTGAGATCAGGAACCCATACCTCTCAGGTAACTGTCTGACTCTCTCCGACCTACGCGGTCCTTGCTTGTTATGTGAAGTTTGTGTTACAGACTCATCCCGGACGGTCCTGTTCTTGTTCCGTCGTTGATTCATTGCCAGGAACAGTATCATCATCTTCATCGAGTTCTACTTTCCTCCCACTTACCCATGCATTTATAAAATCCTTCTCAAGGAAAAATGCTTGTAGAGCAACAAATACTTTGTTCTCTTGTGGGTGATAGAAGTAATATCCTTTGGTTTCCCTAGGATATCCAACGAAAAGGCATTTATCAGATTTTTGGTTCAAGTTTGGTACCTTCCAAACGTTTAACATATGCCCAGCATCCCCAAATCTTCAGGAAAGAGAAACCCGGTTTCCTTCCTGTCCATATCTCATATGGAGTCTGTTCAACAGACTTCGACGGTACCTTATTCAAAATAAGTTATAGCACTGTTTTAATGCGTATCCCCAGAAGGATATTGGTAGCTCAGTGCGACTCATCATGACCCTTACCATGTCCAACAAGGTGCGGTTTCTCCGTCGGACACACCGTTTAATTGCGGTGTTCCAGGAGGAGTCCACTGTGAAAGAATACCATATTCTTCAAGTAATCTTGAAACTCATAACTTAGTATTCGCCACCACGGTCTGACCGTAATGTCTTGATACTCATCCCTGTTTGTTTCTCCACTTCGTGTCGAAACTCTTTGAATTTCTCAAAAGTTTCCGACTTGTGTCTCATAAGATACCAATAACCGTAACGAGATGCATCATCTGTAAAGGTTACGAAGTAGTGAAATCCACCTCTAGCCTGGCTAGACATGGGCCCGCATACGTCAGTATGAACGAGAGCTAACAGTTCTGTGGCCACGTTCAGCTTTACCGCTAAAAGGTGATTTAGGCATTTTGCCTAAAAGACAAGATTCGCAGACGTCATATGAATTGGGATCAAATTCGTCCAAGTACCCACTCTTTGAAAGTGTGGATATGCGAGTCTTGTTGATGTGTCCTAGACGACAATGCCACATATAAGCTTCATCTTTTAGATTACTCCTTTTGAGCCTTTTGTTGTCATTTTAGGAGATTCATTTATATTCAAAATATAAAGACCGTTATTTGCAACAGCTGTGCAAATTTCTGCATCATTTTTATATAAATAACACCCTGTGTTCCTGAATACAAAAGGTAACCCTGCTGGGTGGGTTAACAGGAGGATACAGATATAATATTCCTAGTTAAACTAGGACAACAAAACAGTTCAAAAGTTTAAGTTCATGCCCTGAGGGCAGTACCAAAACAAAAGTGCCTACGGCCGCCAAAACAGCAACTGGTGTTCCGTTTCCGACCCGTAGATCCATCTCCCCTGATGCCAGCACCCTGCTATCATGCAGATCCTGCACATCAGTACAAATATGAGCACCACAACCAGAATCAAAAATCCAATTTTTAAAACTAGAAGTATTCATATTTATCTCAATAACAAACATACCAGAGGCAATGGCCTTGCCAGCCTTGATATCCTCCCTCTGCACAATGCTCATTCGGCAGTCACGTTTCCAGTGACCCCTCTTGCCGCAGTTGAGGCAGATGTCGCGAGATTTGTCCTTTGGCTTCCTAGAAGCCACTGTCAACTTGCCTTTACCCTTTCTTCTTGAACTTCTTCTTCTTGCACCTCCAATTGCCTTGGGGCCACCCTTTGGCGCATGAGAGGTCAATGCTAAATGTGCCTCGCGCTTGCTCCCCTTTAGGAGTTCCTTTCGGACTCCTTCAGCACAGACAACAACTCTCCAAGAGTGTCGTCAGTATCCATCAACTTGTAGTTGACTATGATTTGTTTCCAAGTATCAGGAAGTGACTGCAAGATCATATCTATAGTCAGATCAGCCTCCAAGACTATTCCCATATTGGCCAACTCATCAATATCGGCAATCATTTGAGCCCCATGGGCTTCAACTGATGCGCCATCTGTCATCGGGAGCGGAAGAGTTTCCTTACTAGCTCGTACCTCTTCATCCGCTTATTGGTGCGGTGAAGATCACGCAATCTTGCCATCATGTTATAGGGATCCAAGTCCCTATTCTGGCGTCTGAAATGCTGAGTCATTGCAGCTAGCATAACTGACTGAGCTTGGTCACAATCATCACTATGAGTTTTCCATAACTCTAGCTCCAGTGGCTCAGTGGGTTTAGGCGGGAGAGGTCTCTGAATAGTATACAGTATCCTCTCAGCCCCAAGCACTATCTTGAGGTTCATTTCCCAGTCGGCAAAGTTTGTCCCTTTGAAGACATTATCGCCCATGATAATGTCGCGGATATTACCTTTGCCAGTCATCTTGACAACTATAGTCCAACTATAAAGTCAACGATGTATGGGTACAGTCAAACTGTTACAAGTAAAATAACAATATATTAGTCCAACTAATTATTTAAAAATTGACGAAATAATTTTGAAAGACGCGTAAGGCTAAATATCTGAATGAAATTGCAAATTCAATAATAGCCTCCCACTATTTTCTTCAAGTTTCTAACCCTCTGTAGAGAACTCGGGAAATCGAATTTCCTAGTGGGCTAGGATCCCGTTAAATAACACACAACCTTGACTTTGGCCAATAAAAAATGTATGCTATTTAACATAGGTAGATCTCCATGATCAATTGGATCTCATCCAATTCCTAGATCCGGTAGGTGGACATCCAAGTCCGAAACATATGTATAATGTCAATGTATCTAATACATTTTCCTAACCATATCCTCTGAATCAACTAGGCCTTGGCTTTGGCCAACAACAAACCTAATGATTCAGTTAAGCGGGACCCATTGACGAGGAAAGTTTCGTAATCAATGTCGTTGGACAAAAAGTGATCTTGACTTTGGCCAATAAAAATCACGATTTGGACAAGACAACGATATGCAACAAAACTCTCATGATTCAAGTTACATCCTTGATTGACAAAGGTCTTGACTTTGGTCAAAAACAAACCAATGCCAACTTCGGATCTTGAACAAGAACCATTCAATGGAAGGATATTTGCTTAATATAAATAGAGGGATTTCGCGTAATTGGCAACCAATTTATTTATTTTGTTAGGTCTCATCATCATACACCCTTAAGCATGCTTCTAAAACAGCATAAAGCGCGTTAAAGTAAATTAAAGTGATATGCGGATGGATATATAAACAACTTGTTCCTAGAACAATCACACTCCCTTTCCTCTCCCCGCTAGCACTATTCTACTTCTACCCAAGTACATAACACAAGAAGAGAAACCTCATTTACATTGAGGGGGAAGTAGGTGAAGAGAGAAGACAAAGAGATAAAGAGATAAGGCTGGACACGCAGGTCCAAGGTTATAAATTCCAAACGACAATAATTTCTAAAATTACCCTTTCCCTTCATAATATCCATCCGATATACACATTCATTCATCACATACATATATATTCAAACAAGGACATGGTTTACAACCAATCTAATCCAATTAATTAGTCTTTGTTAAAGTGATCATCCCATGTTCAAACAACGGTTTGATTTTGCGCGAGTCCAACTCGATTGAGAAAGTACACAAGGTACGAATTCGCGAATTATATCGAAACTACTTATAAATCTGATTTAATTCGTATTCAATACTAATTCAATAATTTAATTCCAAATTAAATGTTTACACTTTAATGTGCTTTAAAGACTTAGATTCTAAATCCAATTCTTGGGGTCTCAAAGCCCAACTAACATCCAATGTTTAACTTTAATTCGAGTCAAATGGGCTTTCAATTGATTTTAAGGCTTGGGCTTTGGTCAATGTGGGTCATACCCAATTACCAAGCCCAAATAAGGAATCACCCTTAAGTGCCATAAAACCAATTTCAAGCCCATAAGGCCCAATTAATTATTAAAGCCCATTATATTTATTTGGACTTAATGGAGTGATTTAGGCCCAAATTGGATCCAATCCATTGGCCCAAATCTACTTGGTCCAACCAAGCCCATTAGGCCCAAATACAATATTAAAAACCCAATTAACCAATTAAGCCCATTAATTAAATTTTATATTCCAAACATTAAAATCCAATTAATTAAAGTGTAATATCAAGATTAACATATTAAACCAAATATTCCAATAATACCCATTTAATTTATTAATCATGTATTGTTCAAAATAAATGTCCAACATTAATTTAAACAAAAAATCAACTCCAGTACATGTCTTATGTATTCGGCCAGGTGAGGTTTTTGTGTATCGATTTGTATTTCAATCCGAGTGAATTACTAATCTACGTCCCATACACGTTCTAAGTCATCCAATGATCTTATACACAAAACAATATCAAACCACCTCCAAGTAGTAAGACATTCGGGAAGGCATGGATTTGGGGAGGAAAAAATCATCCAATGCATTTTTCATGAAATTGATTCCATATAACATCATGTTATACCACATGCAAGCATACTTTACTAATCAAATTTCATAAGAACATCCTAAGCAATTTCATCATGCATATCGGCCAAGGTGAATATATTGGGGAAAAATCATCCAATGCATTTTTCATAAAATTGATTCCATGTAATATTCATTCTATATACATGCAAGCATACTTATTCATCAAATTTCACAAGAACATGCTTCAATCAATTATCACACCCATTCGGCCAAGGTAGAAATTGTGGGGAAAAATCATCCAATGCATTTTTCATAAAATTGATTTCATATAATGTCATTTAACATACATATAAGCATACTCATTAATCAAATTTCATAAGAACATGCTTCAATCAATTTACCCAAATTTTAACCTAAAGTATTTCATGCTTAAACCTAGCTCAATGATACCATTGTTGGTTTCTATAATATGTCCCAAACAAAGAATAAGCATGTGAAATACTATAAAGAATATATATAAACATGAAGTATGGCGGAATCATACTTACAATGCCTTTTGAAGAAGAAGATAATCAAATGGTAGAGCTCCAAGTGGTGGAGGATTCGGCCCAGAGGAGGAAAGACTTGAAGCTCCAAGCTTTTGTATTCCCAGCTCTTTAATGGGTTTCCCTATCACCTCTTTTGATTCCTTGCTTGGTGCTAGCAAAAATGGAGAAATGGAAGATCAAATCTTCCTTGCCCTTGTCAATGGAGTTCTGGCAATTTGAGAGAGAAGAGAGAATTTTTGTGTAAAGACTTGATTAATTAATCTTTGTATTACCAAAAATCAATTTATATTTATGTTATAATTTATTAAATTAATATACAATCTATGACATAAACCATGCAATGGCTTAGAGTGTCAAACACTCAAACTCCATGCAAAGCCTTTGAGTGAATGCACACTATCACCATGCAATGCCTTAGAGTGTTTTGTACACTATTAACATGCAATGCCTTATTAATAAAATAATGCATATAATGACAAGTGTCATGTGGGCCCCACACGTTTCCCAATGAAAATGAAAGTGGGCCACGTCCACTCACGCGTTCGGGTTCGATATTTCCGAAATACCGATCTAGCGTCGCGACGTTAATTAAATCGGATTTAAATAAATAATCGCTCCTAGCGAAATTATTATTTACGTCGCTTACGAATTAATTCTCAATTAACTCGTATGCCCGAATTAAAAATCTAATTTTATTTCGCGTCGAAATCGAATTTCGATTATTATATCGACTATAATAATTTTATCGATTAATTCCAATAATCGTTCTCTCTCTAAATAAGGCACTTTATCCAAAGAAAGGTTTCTCCGCAATTAATCCAAGATTAATTAAGTCCGAATCAATTACATAGGTGAATCTTCAGGAAGCGACCCAAGAGATCTCCGGATATTTTGGCAGTAAATACGGTTGCGGGATAACCGAACACGTACGTACCTCGTACTACGTCTTTACCGATTCACAAGACAAGGTTGGCTTCTAGCAAAGCGCCATGCCTACCCAATTCTCCAGAAATATTCTTATAGGAATATAAGATCTGTATCAGGCGTAGTATACCGTAGTATTGCGTACATCGATCCAGTATCGGATGGTCACAGGCTAGGCCTGCTGGAGTGTTGTCTGCCCCGTACGAAACATATATCGGACATCAAGCAACTAGTCTCTTAAATCGGACAATCCTGACCTTGTCACATTGTCCCGACGGTTGCAACCTTTTATAGAGTACTAGTTCTTGTCCTGCGTGATCATCACCTCCATATGTCTGAAGCGATACTTCCATCTTGACATTACATCCAGTACACTACGATTCTCGATAAACCCAGAAGAGGTGTACACAGAACCGGTTAAGGTCCCCAACCACCAAAACTAAAGTTTACCGATTGTCGCAAGTACTAGCGATGAAAGTCTCAGGTTAAGACCATATACACCTACCCTGATGCGGCCTCCCATAGACACGCAGACATACTACCAATGGGGGATTCCGCGGGGTCTATCCAGAGCGAAGCTGTTTTCCGTACCATCGGTAAAACACAACCTCCTATCGCACTTGAATAAGTATCCAATACTTAAATATATGAGAACTATGCCGTTGTGCCCTCACAACGTGCACAAGCGCAATACTAGTCTATTCCGCATTATCGATGTCCAGTCTCGACAATACTACGACTAGGGATATTTAATGATTAAACCTTTGGGGACTGATACTGTCTCATATCATTCTCAGTCCAGGTACTAATCATAGGACTTTCGCCATTTATAAGTCAAAGTAAATAAATTAACAAAACGCAAAAGGCAACAATTTCATTATCACATAGTTAATTTTGTACAATAATACAATATCATTTACAAACAGTGACGCTATGGGACATAATGTCTAACAAATACTTCGTAACATTTATGGATGATGCATCGCGTTATGGTTATGTGTGTCTTATGAGACACAAGTCGGAACCTTTGAGAAATTCAAAGAGTTTCGACACAAAGTAGAAAAATAGACCGGAATAAGTATTAAAACATTACGGTCGGACTGCAGTGGAGATTACTTGAGCAATGAGTTTCTTGATTACCTGAAAGAGTATGGTATTTTTTCACAGTTGACTCCTCCGGGAACACCTAAATTAAACGGTGTGTTCAATGGAGAAACCAAACTCTATTGGACATGGTAAGGTCTATGATGAGTCGTACTAAGCTACCAATTTCCTTCTGGGGATATGCATTGAACAGTGCAATACTTATTTTGAATAAGGTTCCGTCAAAGTCTGTTCAACAGACTCCATATAAAATATGGACAGGAAAGAAACCGGGTTTCTCATTCTTGAAGATTTGGGGATGCTGGGCATACATTAAATGTTTGGATGGTACCAAACTAGAATCCAAATCGGATAAGTGCCTATTTGTAGGTTATCCTAGGGAAACCAAAGGATATTACTTCTACCACCCACAAGAGAATAAGGTATTTGTTGCTCTACATGCGGTTTTCCTCGAAAAGGAATTCCTAAATGCAGTGGTAAGTGGGAGGAAAGTAGAACTCAATGAAAATCGGAGTGATATTATTCATGGCACCGATTCCTTACCAGAACACGAACAGTTCATCAGGGATGAGACTGTACCACAATCTTCTAACACACAAGAACAGCGTAGGTCGGAGAGAGTAGAAAACAACTTGAGTGGTATGGGTTTCTGATCTCACCTCATGTAGATATTAATCTTATTGAGGAAAATGAGCTGGCTACGTATGAGGAAGCGATACAAGATATCGACTCCGATTTGTGGCAAGAAGCCATGAAGTCCGAAATGGATTTCATGTATACCAACCAAGTTTGGACTCTGGTTGATGCACCAGAAGGAGTAAAGCCTATTGGTTGTAAATGGGTCTTCAAGAAAAAGACTGACATGGATGGCAACATACAAACATATAAATCTAGGCTTGTAGCGAAAGGGTATCGTCAAAAACATGGTGTGGATTACGAAGAAACTTTTTCACTTGTTGCCATGATTAAATCCATTCGGATTATGCTTGTTGTTGCTACATATTCGATTATGAAATATGGCAGATGGACGTCAAAACCGCTTTCCTTAACAGAAACCTTTTGGAGGATGTTTATATACAACAGCCTGACGGTTTTGTCGTACCAAAACATGCAAACGAGGTTTGCAAGTTAAATCGATCCATTTATGGATTGAAGCAAGCATCACGTTCTTGAAACCAACGTTTTGATGAGATCATAAAAGAATATGATTTTTTCCAAAACGAGAATGATCCTTGTGTATATAAGAAGGTTAGTGGGAGCGCACTGATATTCATTGTCCTTTATGTTGATGATGTATTGATTATTGGCAATGACATTCCCATGCTACAATCGGTGAAAGTTTGGCTTTCATTAAAATTCTCCATGAAAGATCTGAGAGAAACGGCTTTTATTCTAGGAATAAGGGTCTACTAGGATAGATCTAGAAAGCTTCTTGGACTCTCCCAGAGCTCGCACATTGAAAGAGTGTTGAAGAGATTCAACATGGATCAGTCTAAGAGGGGACTACTACCAGTGTCATATGGCGTCACTTTATCTAAGGACATGTGTCCTAAAACTCAAGATGAGAGAGACAACATGAGTCAGATCCTGTTCACTTCTACTATCGGATCGATCATGTATGCCATGATATGTACGCGACCTGATGTCTCGTATGCTTTGAGCATGTGTAGTCGCTATCAGGCCGATCTAGGTGACGGTCACTGGGTTGCGGTTAAGAACATCCTTAAGTATCTTAGACGAACGAAGGATGCTATCTTAATCTATGGAGATGGAGAACTTAAGGTAACTTGGTTTATCGATGCAAGTTTCCAAACCGATAAAGACGATAGTAAGTCGCAATCCGGGTACATATTTTGTTTGAACAACGGAGCAGTGAGCTGGAAATCTTCCAAGCAAGAGACTGTTACTGATTTAACAACAGAAGCGGAATACATCGCTGCAGTTGAGGCAGCAAAAGAGGCAGTTTGGATCCGTAAATTCCTAATTGGATTATGAGTAGTTCTGTTAGCAGCTGAGCCCGTTCCTTTGTATTGTGATAATAACGGGGCTATAGCGCAGGCTAAGGAACCGCGGTCTCATCAATGATCCAAGCATGTACTTCGACGTTTCCATCTGATTCGTGAGATCATACATCGTGGCGATGTGAAGATCGAGAAGGTCGCATTAGATGACAACATTACAGATCCGCTGACGTAGGCTATTTCTGAGCAAAAGTTTGAACGACATGTACATAGTTCAGATGTTAGATACTTGAGTGATTGGCTATAGGCCAAGTGGGAGATTGTTGAACAATTATGACCCATAGCATCACTATTTGTAAAAGACATTGTGGTTTTTGTACAAATTAACTATGTGACAAAGGAAATTGATATTTTATCATTTTGTAATTAAATTACTTTAATATATAAATGATAAAAGACCTTATGATTAGTTCCGGAATAATAAGATATGAGACAGTATCAATCCAAGTAAGGTTTAATCATTAAATATCCATAGTCGTAGTATTATCGATACTGGACATCGATAATGCGGAATAGACTAGTATTGCATTTGTTCGCGTTATGGAAGCGTAACAACATAGTTGTTATATATTTGGGTATTTGATACTCATGCAAGTGTAATACGAGGTTCTATTTACCGATGGTATGGGAACAACTTCGCTCTGGATAGACCCCTCAGAATCTCATTGGTAGTATGACTATATGTCTATGGGAATTCGAATCAGGGTATGTGTATTTGGTCTTAACTTGAGACTTGCATCGCTAATACTTGGGACAATCAGTACGCTTTGGTTTTGGTCGTTCGGGACTTTAACAGGTTCTGTGTACGCCTCTTCTGGGTTTATTGAGAATCGTAGTGTATTGCGTGTGATGTCAAGATGGAAGTGTCACTTCAGTCATATGGAGATGATGATCACGCAGGGATAAAAAACTTGTACACTAATATGTTGCAACTATCGGGATAATATGACAAGGTCATGATTATCCGATTAAATAGACTAGTTGCTTGCGATCCGATATATGCTTCGTACGGGGCAGACACAATTCCAGCCCTAGGCCTAGCATGTGACATCCGATACTGGATCGTAATACACAATACTTAGTATACTATTCCTGATATAGTTATATATTCTTCGTTGAATATTTCTAAAGAATAGGGTAGGCACGGTGCTTTGCTAGAAGCCAACCATGTCTTGTAAATCGGTAAGAATGTGGTACAGGGTACGCACGTGTTCGGATAGTCTGACGACCGGATTTACTGCCAATATATCCAAGGATCTCTTGGGTCGCTTCCCAAAGATTCACCGATGACATTTAACTCGAACAGAATTAATCTAGGATTAATTAAGAGAGAGAAAATTAATCTGGGATTAATTGCCGTAAGAATTTATCTAGGATAAAATTAAATTGGAAGAGAGAATGCGATTAATTTGGAATTAATCGATTAAATAATATATTTGATATATTAATTGAAATTATATTTCTTAGCGGAATTAAAATTGGATTTTAATTCGGGCGAACGAATTAATTTAGAATTAATTCGTGAGCGACTTTCGTAATAATTTTGCGAGGCACTATTATTTAATTAAATTGGATTTAATTACGTCACGACGGAAAATTCGTTTAATTGGATTAAGTGAACCCGAGCCCGAATTGTGTTGAAAAATCCACTTGAATTTTGAATTAAAGTGGGTCCTACCAACTTACATCACTTGTCTATCAAGTGTCAACTTGAGTGATGGAAGTGGTTGGAGGCATTAATTGCCAATTTTCCCTCCTACACTTTTGCCTTTTGCTTTTGGTAAAGCATATACCAATTTTGTGTTTGACTTTTCATTAGTGGTAATTGTTTTAGAATCAAATACAAAGAAAACACATCTCTCTCTCTCTCACCTTCTCCCTTTCCCGTGAGCCTATGGCTCTTTCTCCATTGTTTTTGCTTCAAAATCAACTTGAGCTAGCACTTAAGGAGTTAAAGAAGGTGATACGGAAACTCATCCTTGGAATTAAAGATTCAACACAAAGCTTGGAGCTTCCCAAACGCAAAGATTTTTGAAATCCTACATCCGCTCATTGTAAGTATTTTTCCGCAACTTCTTTGATTATTCACACAAGAAATCATGACTTATAGATCTTTGGCATGTTCTAGGAACCTAACACAAAATGGTATAAAGAAGGAGCTGAATGGGGTTATCACAATTAATATCACATGTTTTTTACAAACCGATGAGCCATTTGTGTTGGCTAGCCAAGTTGAGCAAATGTATTATTTGCTAGATCAACTGGACTCTGATTAGTGAATAGTAGTTAAAACAATTCATCGTAACTACTATGATATAGATTTTGATTAAAAATGGTGTTGATAATGAACCATATTTGGATGTTGGAGAGCCTAGTTTAGTAGATTATTCTCATTATAGTGTGGTTGATGCAGATGATAGGGAGATGTCGTTAGCAAGGGTTGATATAGATCCAGGAATTATGGCTAGAAATGATGTGAACAAACTTATTGGTTGTAAGTCTAAGGAAGAAGAAGAATAAGATGATAATGACGACAACGTAGACTCCATAAGTTATAATTCTAGTGAATGAACATTTTGATATGGTAAATGTTTTTATATGAATATTTATATGACATTGTATTATGTCATTTATTGTGATTTTGTTGTTTCTATACAAATGCCAAATGCTTATCCTTATGTTTGCTTGTATTTTTCATAGATTCAATGGAAAACAAATGGAATCCTCACATATGGAAGGATCTCATTCGAAACAACCCGAAATAGAAATTGGTACGTTAGTATTATTTAAATTTATGTAGTTGAAATATCTACATTGTATTCACTACATAGTTTGTTTTTAGGTAAAGCAAACACATGGGGAAATACTCGTGGTGTGAAATGGAAACGTAATTGAGATGACAAATGTAAACCAATGGTTGTGGATAAACCTGAATGTCTTCTCAGGGTAGTTAGTGATAATGCCCAACAATTTATAACAGAGACAAGTTACATAGTGAAGCAATATTATCCCCTTAATGTCAATAAATGGTCTGATATAAATTTAAGCATCAGTAAATAGCTCATGGACAAAGTGAAGGTTAAATATACTTGACTCTAAGAATTTTTGTGTGAGCAAATGGTTGTATAAATATATATTGTTTAACATTTGTAATGTTATATATGTGATGTGATATAGGAAATGTTTATGCTTCCTAAGAGTGCTAATGTGGAACTTGTTGTTTGGAGGGTTTTGATGAAGACGTATCAAAGTTGGCGATTTGGATTAAGAAGAGATTATTATCTGAAATACAAAACTGACAGTGAACATTTAAGTCATTGTCCCCCTGGATTTGATTATAATGAGTGGAAATGGTTGGTGGAGCAATATTGGGGAACACAAAAGTTCAGAGTAAGTAGATCGTCCCCACTTCTATTAGTTTCTGCTGCAGTAGAAAATCTGGGTTTCTGCTGCAGCAGAACCCAGAAATCTGGAACTGGGTAGCATATTTCTGGGTTTCTGCTGCAGAGCAAAAACCTAGATTTATGGTTTATGCTGCAGAGCAGAAACCCATATTTTTGGGTATGCCCTCAATGATCTATGCCCAAAGCGGTATGGGAGAAGGTCCTCTCCCTTTCAAAAGTGTAAATCATGGAGGGCATATTGTGAGGAATGAAGAGATAACTACTTAAATTCAATATGAAGTTGAGGAAAAAATGGCTAACTTTTGTCTAAAAAAACAGGCTGACTCAGTGCAGAGATATAGGCTGAGTTGTGTGAATAGCTACGCATTGAAATAAAGAAAGAGTTACAACAAATGGTGAAAGAAGATTTAGCCTCTTCGCGAGAGAGCCATCATCCACTAGTAAGTAATAAGATATTTATACAAAGCTATTTCTACATTGTTGTGTTTTGAAATATTTACTTAATAAATTTACAGTCTCGTTCATCTTCTTCAAAGCCTGTTGATAAGAAGAAATTAGTCTCAAATGATGTTGGTCCAACTCAATGTGATATTGTAAGTTATGTTTTGATTAACAAAATGGCAAAAATTTCTTTTAAACATATTTGATTATCATATTTGATGGTCATATTTATAAGAGTTGTACACTTGCTTGATATGTAATATTACGGTGAAGGGCACACAAGAATATTTGTCTCATATACGAGGAGAGCAACGTGAGTCACATGTACTTGTTTTTTAATTAAATATATTTGCGATGCCTATAATACTATTATTGCGGAATTTACATTTATATTATACACATCAAAAGACTTTGAATGGAGCAGTTGCATGATCAACTCCAACGAAACAGATAGAGAGAGAGAGAGAGAAAACACTCTCTAATCCTTGGAGTTTCTTACTTTTCTAGTACGAATACAGCAACGACTAAGACATTAGAGGCATCTTTTGAGTCGCACTATACAGAAAGGTATGACCTGATGACACTCATTTAAATTTCTATTTTCGTATAGAGTATCTCCGGCCAAAACCAAAGTACATATGACCGGATATACATATCATGACTGCCATGTAACTAGTACATCCATCCAATATTTCTCAAAGTTAGGCTGAGCGATATGCACCTTATATATTACTTATTTGTATATGCTAATATCTTTTTCATTATTATATATTGCTTTAACCAATATCTATTTACATTATTTTTTTGCTCACCTATTATTTAGTGTTGCTATTTTATTAGTAATTTTTGCATGCTTATTTATTCTATTATGTTGCTTTAGTTGATAATATGCATGTTTTTATTTTACTGCCCAAGATAGGATTAATGTGCATGCCTCGCTCTGCTTACTGTCTGACCTGCGAAGGATGTGCGGCTTGACTCATCTGATGTCCGACCAGACATGCTTACATCCGGCCATATGATTCCCTTTTGGTATATATGATAGAAACCCGGAAATAAATTCCATAGCCGATTTAGAATAGACGATAATATGGTTCACATTCGAGACATTTCTCCATGTAACATTGGTAAGATGGCTATGTCATTCGGTGCCAATGAGAAATCATTATCGAGATAATATGCACAAGTATCTCATTTTCCCGCCAATGAGCATGCATTAGCGTGACAATATAAGTCAGAATGTTATTCTGTATTAGCGTATGAATGCCGCGACAATGCGTAAATGGGAAATCATTGTCGTGACAATATTAGTGAGAATGCTCCCTATGTCTTAAGGTCTAATTGTCGCACCAATGAATATCCATTATCGCGACAGTGGATGTTAGAATGCCTTTTTTTCACTAAAGCACACAAAATCAATTATTTCAGTTAAGGTTGCTTTTGAATTTTGTTTTACTTTCAGGGCGTTGCCCCAAGCCCCTACGGGGGGAGCTGCTCTTCGACCCACCGTGACTTTTTGGGGTAGGTCGAATCCCGCAGTTGGGCCAGATATGGAACCCTTAGGGTCGGATCGGTGTCGCGCGTAATAAAATTAGGTCTAACCTATCGTTATATAGCATGGGTGTATTTTTAAATAATTTAATGAAATATTATATTTTATTACGAGTCCATAGGAAAAACTACAGGATATATCAAAGTCCGGAAACTCCAAAACAAAGAAAAAGAAGACTCAATATGCGAGTGTTGCTATGCAACGAAAAATTAAAATGAAATTAATTATGATGCCGCTATCCCTTTGCCCAAGACCCATTTGTTTTGATTATTCTACAAGCCTAGGCATGTTACTATATATTCTAAGCATAAAAACTCATAAACATGCAAAGAACATAAACCTAAACATGCTAACTATCATAAGAAATCTAATTAAAATAAAGAAGGAAAAAGACTTACTTGAACCGAAGATATGAAAGGTTTTTTGTGTAAAAGTTTGTGAAGAATTCTTTGGGTTTATATAGTGCTCCAAAGACAACAAAATTAATTAAGAATCTGATGTGGGATAAATGTTAATTTAATCTTACCCATTGGATCTTAATTTAGTGGTTTAATGAGATTATAAAACCCTAATAAGAGTTTGGGCCGAATTGGAATTCAAAACAAATAACAAAATTTTTTTTTACTATTCACATTTGTTTTTAATTCCAATTACAAAAGTTCCCCCATCGTCATTCTCCAATCCCTAAGCCACTATGGAACCTCATAAATGATCTGTTCAATAATTAAACACATTGAACAATTTATGAACAATTCATACATCAATCATATATACTGTTAAATTTGTACTGTGCACTGTTAACCATTGATTTCGACTTTGTTGTGTGTGACCTTTTGGGCCCCCTCAAGTTGGACATGAAATGAATTGTGATGATTTAATCGAACATAAATTATCCTCTGATCAGATGGTCGTTTGTTTTCAATGACCAAGGTTGACATCTAGCAACATGCCAAGGCCCCCAAATGAGAAGGAAATATATATATACCCATTTTGTATGTGATTTACATATGATACGGTCCCTCGCCTCACTGTATCCTCACCTATTGACCTAGGGTACGGAAAGTGTCTACCCATATGGTCAAAGGTATGATGTTGATAGTGTCATGAATCGTGCTTACCCAAGAATTTCACATGATTCTTTTGTTATGGCCACAGTCTCAAGCACTGATCATACATATCAACCCGCGAACTGGAATACTACTCTTATAAGAAAATATTATCCGAGAGAGTGGCGATTCTCTGTTGTATCTTTACAAACTTCATGTGTTTCAACAAATGACCTAATCATACCCTTATGACCGGATCTTTTGAACCGGGGAAGGATCTCTTCAAATCATTATAAAAGGGACCAAATCTTGACACAAAATGGGGGTCTTTTCTTCTTCTTGTGGCGGCAACTTGAGGAAAAAAAAGTAAGAAAAACTGTGAGTCAAACCGAAAAACAACCAGCCACTAAAAACAACCAGAAACAGAAAAACAACCAGCCACCAAAAACAACCAGAAACCGAAAAACCACCAGCCACCAAAAACAACCAGAATTCGAAAAACAACAAGTCACCAACAACAACCAGAAATATCGACCAAAACAACTAGAAACAGCACCAAAAAACCGTGAAATAGCAGCCAAAAACCCGTGGACCAGTGAACGAAGACAGACGTGAACCAGCAGCCAGAAACATCAGCCAAAAATCGTGAACCAGCAACCAAAAAATAGCGAACCAGTAACCAGAAACATCAAACCAACGAACCTAACCTTGAAACCAAGCTTCGATCCTTCTGGCGATGGCCTAACGCACTTCCGAGAAAGGAACTTAAAAGGTAAGACCTGACGGCACCCTTACCATATTTATTTTATAGTTTCGGATGTTGCATGCCTGGATGGACGTGAAATACGTCCAGCCGGTTATGCGAAGTCCTACATCAAAGACGGCCAAATTTCTGGTCACATTATTTCTCCTTTGACATTTATTTATTTATTTTTATTATTATTATTCACTTTTCGTTATTTTATTATTTTGCCTTTATTTTGTTTATGTCTGTTCATGTTGATGATTATACGTATATGCATTGTTATCAACGTGCCACTCGAAATACTCGTATATGCTTGATTAACCCTCCTTTTTGTTTGCCATTTATTTATTGACGCTTTTCCCACTTTTGATTGTTTATTATAATTTTGTTATCACATCTTGTATTTCTTAATTTAATGTGTTTTTGAAACTACGTTATTGTGATTATTACTTTGGTTGTGTATGTTATTACATTTTTATTCGCTTTTATGCATGAGCTACATTAAGACTTGGCTATACCATTGTGTGAACCAATCCATTATACTGGCATAAGTAAGGGACCATTCCAAACCCAACGGTTTGAGGTCTTCCTTTGCGAGGGGTGAGTGCAGCCTTAAATCTTTCCCAGTTCACACTGGGTGGTGACTCATTTATTCTCTGCTTTATTCTCCATGAGCTAATCCATACTCTCTATGGGCTGCGAGCCCAATAGTGGTGTGGTCGCCGAGCATCATAGGCATAATGGTAAACCTCGCTTCGTTCCCACAGATGGCGACTCCATTGGGGATAGAGAATCGGCCCCGAAACAATGCCTTGTAGTCTCCGTGGCTTTGGATTTGGTTAACCAAGTCTCATATATTTTGCATACCCTTCTTACCCCTGATGGCATCATGTATCGTGAAGTCGCTTTCACTCAAGGTGGCGGATCGTTATGTGATGATAACCATCACTCGCTGGCACGTACCCTAGGGTATAAAAAAGACGCGCTCACTTGGTCGTTCGAACCCTTGAGTAGGGAGACCTAGTTGTGTGCAACCCTTCACCGATGAGAGCCTTATCCATACCCTTGTAAGCCCACATACGAACCATACTTATGTGTCCTATAGAAGTTACACCCATGCTTCTATTTTGGCCCATTATCATTTTGATCCAATTGGGCTTCTCATCATAGGATACGAACTTGTTGGGCAACTTAAACTGGGATGAGTTTTTATATTATGATGATTAGGCCAAAAGTTTTATAGTGATGATGGGCCACCTTGTGTTTGGGCCCCTTATCATTTGAAGGTATTTAGCCACCTTATCGCAAAAGTGTAAACATGTTGGGCCTTTTCATCTGGGACAAGTTTACACCTCGCGATAATCTGATTGAACGCTTTAAAATGATAACGGGCCAACTTGTATGAAAACTTTGATGGGCTTAGAAGGTCTAAACATGATCTGAATATGCCAGATGCATGAGTCCGATATCCGTACTGGCTTTCATCCAGGAAGGGTACGCCTTGCTATGGCATATTTGTATACTTTTGGATATCTCTAAGTCTGTCCCCGCCACAACCGTGATTACCGAGGGCCCAATTCTTCGTTTCTAGACAATGGCACGATCCCCATAATAGGCTTAGTCAATCTTGTAAATGGGTGATCTTTGTCTTTTACTGATGAAGAGGGACTGAGGTAGCCAAGCTTCACCCATGTAGCATATGAGAGAACGATATTTGTGTACCCCACATTGGTACATAAAATGAGTCATACCTAGGGTAGAAATGGACTTACCACGAGTGTGGGAGGAATGAGTTCGGAAGGATATATGATGTTTTGATAACCACATGCATCACATGCATACACGCATCGCATGCATACACGCATCGTATGCATACACGCATCATGCTGACCCATTGTCTTAAAAGCCATAATAGATATATGTTGGGTTAGAGAAGAAGGAAGACTTGTCAAGAAGAGGTTAGCAAGCATGGATGTGTCAGGCAGCGAAGGTTCCCGCATGGATCAATTGGACACCAACATCACCAAAATTACCGAGCAACTACAGCCTTTGACCAACGATGTGGCCAATCTGACAGTACCTCACACAGTGGGAATAGAAAACAATGAGGATGGAAGGCGTGAGGAGCCCCCGAATAGGGTGAACGAAGAAATCCCTATTTTTGATGATGACATGGATGAGTATTCCGTGGGAAGGGCAGCCGGGCCTCAGGTAGAGTTACAAAAACTCACAGAACAGGTAGAGTCAGTTACCCGTAAGATGAAGGGAAACATTAAGATCTATTAGACTATGATGCAATGAATTTTGAAGAACATCTGCCTCCCCAGTTTAAGATGCCTGACATGGCCAAGTTCAATGGAAATGGGGATCGTAAGGTCCATCTCTGAAAATAAATTTCAATAAAGAGTTCAGTGGGTTTGTCAAAGTGCCAGGTGCTGAAGATGTTCGAGATGTCACTGGAAGGGGCGCTCGTAGTATGGTATCATGGCATGGAGAGAAAGGTCAAGGATGATTGGAGGGCATTAGCGGAGGCATTCCTGAACCATTATGTCACGGACATGAAGATAGACCTGTCACTCTGTGACCTAGAAAACACCAAACAGAAGCTAGAGGAGAGCTTCAAAGATTATGTGGATCGCTGGAGAAGCCAGCTCTTGAAGATGCAGACACGACCCTCAGAGAAGGACCAAATTAAGATGATCATTAAGGGCACCAAGCCTTCCATTTATAACAAGCTAAAGAGGATGACCTCCATGATTATTGACTTTCGAAAATTAAGAGAACTGTCATGGATATCAAGGAAGAGGAAGCCGAGAACAGAAAGTTTTACGGCCATAATAGAAAGACCATTGGGGGCCTTTAGGGACCAATCTAGCTCCTGCTAAGGTCACCGCCATCAGAAACAGGTGATTCTCCAATTTTGGTATACCTTTGTCAAATGTGATTGAAAAGCTAAAGAGACAAGGACTCGTAAAACCCTTAGAACCTACACCACTTCCAAACCCTGTGCCACGCCACCTCGATCTAAATCTATACTGTCACTACCATCAGCAAAAAGGCCATGAAACTGACAACTACACCCACCTCAGGCATGAGATCCAGGACCTCATTGACACCTATAAGATATCCGACCCAGAAAAAGAACACCCCAACACACACAGAACCAACCACCCAAATACCACTCTGTTCCACCACCTACCTACATGATCAACTCCAGCCTGCCTGGAAGCTTTGTCCTCCAAACTCTCAACCACCAAGCTTCCTGCATGGGGATATGGGATAGCGGTAGTGAAGATGAAGTAGAGCAGGGGAGAGATTTTTGGGAAAACTTCTCGAGCAGTGACGAAAATGAGGTAAATGGGATGACTCGCAGTGGATGTTTTTACAATGATGTAACATAGAAAGGCAAAGAAGTGCTAAAAGAAGGCTGAGAGGTGACGGAGAATACAGATAACACCGATGGGGATATTGTGTTGCGTCAATTGAAGAAGACACATGTACAAGTGAGCATATGGGAATTATTATGCGCCTCCCAATATCACATGCGTGCCATGATAGAAGCTCTAAGCAAGATAATAGTACCTGAAGATGCAAACTCGATAATGTTCTTAGGGTCGGTATAAAAGAGGGTAGGAATATGATAACATTATCTGAAGAAAAGCTCCCGATGGAGGGGAGGAATCACAACAAGCCGCTATTCATAAAAGCAGAAGTAAGAGGGAAGAAGACATCTTGTGTGATGGTGGATGATGGCTTATCTATCAATGTGTGCCCTTTGAAGATTTTGTCAAGGTTGGGTATGCGGACAACAGATTTAAGCCTCTCTGGCATGACTATCAAAGCATATGACGATAGTAAACAGAGAGTCGAAGGTACTTTCATCACAGTAGTCAAAGTGGGCCCGATAGTAGATGAGGTAGAGTTCACAGTGCTTGATATCTCAGCTATATTTTCTCTATTATTAGGGAGGCCATGGTTTCATAGACTTGAGGGCGTGCCATCCACTTTGCACCAAATTATTAAGTTCCCGCGTGGAGAGGAAGTCGTCACCATCAGGGCTGAAGTAGACAATATTGTGGTTACTTTAGACATACAGCCTTTCACAAGGTTCCAAGTGGCGCAAACTTCGAAGAATGGGTGGACATTAAAGTGGCTAGGATCATGGAAAGAATGAAATATGAGTCGGGCATAATTTTGAGTGCTAGAGGCCAGGGAATAAGAGCACTACCAGATTTCAAGGGACAGACCACTAAGAGAGGAGTGGGGTATGAATCCGATGGGAATGAGCTGAAGACCAAGAAAAAATAAATGAAGCTGATGGAATACTTTGTGAAAGCCACAGGGTATCAAAGAGAACCTGAACCCGTAGAAGTCAATGGGATCATAGTACCAGGATCCGAGATCTTCAAGGATGTGATGGGCAAAGAACCACATGCATAGGAAGTTGCAAAAGTGGAAGATAAATGGGAAGAATAACTACTACAGTTGGAGAATCTGACACTCGAAGAAAGCAAGAAGACGGAAGAAGACAAGACTGTAAATTACGAAGATGTTTATTTTCCTGACTTATTTGATTGTAATCTTGCATTTATTAATAATAAAGACATTGATTTTGCTTACTTGTTCGAGTCTTTTCCTGTTAGTTTGCATCATAACATGCATAAGATGAGCATATTTGTCATTGACTCAACAAAGATAAATACATTTAATCTTGGTACATGTGAAAACCCCGAGGAAATTTCAATTACAAGTGAGGTTACCTCTGATGAGCGGAAAGAATTAGAGAGAATATTAATAAAATATGCAAAAGTATTCGTCAGGTCTTATGAAGACATGCCAGGAGTGGACAGAGGTATTACCCAGCAAATTATACCAACTTATCCGAACATGAGACCAGTAAAACAGTTGCTTCGAAGAATGAGGCCAGAATGGGCCGAAAAGGTTAGGGAAGAAGTTAAAAAGTAGATAGATATGGGGTTCTTAGAGGTGGTGAAGTACCCCTAGTGGTTAGCCAACATTGTGCCGGTACAGAAGAAGGATGGAAAGGTCAGAATGTGCGTTGATTATAAGGATCTCAACAAAGCTTGCCCAAAAGATGATTTTCCCCCCTACCTCATATAGACGTGTTGTGTTGATAGCGCGGCTTTATCTGCTATATACTCATTCACGGATGGATTCTCAGGATATAACCAGGTCTTCATGGCCGAAAAAGTCAAGCATAAGACTGCATTTGTCACTGAGTAGGGTACATATTGTTGCAAGGTGATGCTGTTTGGACCTAAGAATGCGGGAGCTACTTATCAACGAATGGCTACTACATTATTCCATGACTTGATACATAAGGAGATTGAGGTCTAAGTGGATGAAATGATGGTTAAATTAGAGACGAGGGTCGGACATATAGAAGCGCTGGAGAAATTCCTTCAAAGAGTCGATAAATACAATCTTCGACTCAATCCCAAGAAGTGTGTGTTTGGGGTAATATCCATAAATTTGTTATGGCATATGGTAGGAATGGGAGGGATATAAGTGGACCCTGAAAATATCAAGGAAATTACCGAGATGCCTGCACCGAAGACAGAATAGGAAGTTAGAGCTTTTCTCAGGATAATCTTGTATATCAGTCGATTTATTGCCAAGCTAACATTAGTATGTGAGCCCATCTTCAAGATATTGAGGAAAGACCAGCCTGTGGAGTGGAATAGGCAATGTCAATAAGCCTTTGACAAAATCAAAGAATACTTGGTTAAACCGCCCGTCCTGAAACCTCCAAGGCTAGGCAAACCCCTGGTGTTGTATTTGGCAATAGAACCCAAAGCGCTGGGGGCGATGATGGTACAGGTAGATGAGACAGGAGTGGAACATGCAGTCTACTATCTCAGTAAGAATATGCTTCTGTATGAAGCCTGCTATCAAGAGGTGGAAAAGGTCTGTTTGGCGATGATATGGGCTTCCCGAAAGTTGCATCATTACTTCCAATCCTATAAGATACAAGTGGTAGCAAAGGAGAACCACCAAAGTATTTGCAGTCAGTACCCTCACTGGTAGGGAATTTGGGCAGATGGTTGGTGTTGCTGATGGAGTTTGATATAGAATACCTCACCTCTATGGTATTCAAAGGGTGAGCCGTAGCGGAATTCTTGGAATTACAACCCATAGAATGAGATCAGTATAAGTTCAAATTCCCGGACAAGGAGGTTGTTGGACAATTATGACCCATAGCATCACTATTTGTACAGATCATGGTGTTGTTGTACAAATTAACTATGTGACAAAGGAAATTGCCATTTTATCATTTGTAATTGAATTACCTAGATGTATAAATGATAAAAGATCCATATGATTAGTTTCGGATTGAGATGATATGAGACAGTATCAATCCACGAAGGTTTAATCATTAAATATCCCTAGTCGGAGTATTATCGAGATTGGACATCGATAATGCGTAAAAGACTAGTATTACACTTGTTCGGGTTGTAGGAGCATAACGACATAGTTCTCATTATTTGGGTATAAGATACTCATGCAAGTGTAATAAGAGGTTGTGTTTACTGATGGTACGGGAACAGCTTCGCTCAGGATAGACCCCTCGGAATTCCATTGGTAGTATGACTATGTGTCTATGGAAGTCCGAATCAGGGTAGGTGTTTGGTCTTAACGTGAGACTTGCACCGCTAATACTTGCGACAATCAATATACTTTGGTTTTGGTCGTCCAGGGCTTTAACAGGTTCTGTGTACGCCTCTTCTGGGTATATTGAGAATCGTAGTGTATTGGGTGTGATGTCAAGATGGAAGTATCACTCCAGTCATAGTGGAGATGATGATCACGTAGGATACGGAACTGGTGCTCTTATGTACTGCAGTCATCGGGATAATATGACTAGGTCATGATTATCCGATAATAGAGACTAGTTACCAGAGATCCGATATGTGCTTCGTACGGGGCAGACACAATTCCAGCCTCAGGCCTTGTACGTGACATCCGATACTGGATCGTAATACGCAATACTACGTATACTACGCCTGATATAAATCACATATTCCTATAAGAATATTTCTGGAGAATTGGGTAGGCACGGTGCTTTGCTAGAAGCCAACCATGTCTTGTAAATCGGTAAAAATATAGTACTAGGTACGTACGTGTTCCGATAGTCCGACGACCGGATTTACTGCCAACATATACGGGGATCTCATGGGTCGCTTCCCGAAGATTCACCGATGACGTATGTCTCACTTTATTAATCTGTGATTAATTATAAGAGAGAGAAAATTAATCTAGGATTAATTACGGAGATATTTTATCTAGGATAAAATATTATTTAAAGAGAGAGAACGATTAATTTGGAATTAATCAATAAAATAATATATTCGACGCGGAATTGAAATTAGATTTTAATTCGGGTGAACGAGTTAATTTAGAATTAATTCGCTAGCGACGTGAATATTAATTTTACTAGGCATAATTATTTAATTAAATTTGATTTAATTACGTCGCAACGGAAAATTCGTTAATTCGGAATTAGCGAACCCGAGCCCAGGAGTGTTTGCGGGCCCACTCGCATTTCGAATTCAAGTGCGGCCCACAAGTCACATCTAGCGTCAAATCATTAGTCACTTTGATTGATGTGATGTCTAGTCACTTTGAGTGATGTGATGTCTAGTCACTTTTGATGTGAATAGTGATGGTGGTGGTTGGAATGCCTTAATTGCCTTTTGGCTCCAAAAATTTGTTGACCTTTTTGAAAGGCAAATACCAAATTTTTTGTATATGTTTATTATTGATTTTGGAAATCAAAACCAACACACAACGCACTTGCCCTTCTCTCTCTCCCTTTTACACGGTTTTGGAAACCTTTTTCCCTCTTCTCCCTCTCTCGGCTTTGAAGCCAATTTTCTTCTCCATTTCTTGCTAGGCCGAGAACAAGAAGAAACTCAAGGAAGATTTGTGGCAAATCTTTCCATTGCTAGCACATGAAGAGTCATCCAAGGTGATATGGAAACAAACTCATGAGCATGGAATCACAACACAAAGCTTGGAGCTTGGATATCCATCCATGGAGTTTACAGAAAATTGGAGCACAAAAACAGCCCAAAGCCGTGAGCCTCTCGGAGTTAAAGCTTGAAGATTTTTGTTGTTCCTCGCATCGCATAACCGATCAATGTAAGTATGATTCCGCCATACCTCTTTTAGTATTCGCACATGTTTCATTGCTTGAAATCGATCTTGGGACTAACTAGAAACCCAACAATGGTATCTTTAGCCATTTTGAGCATGAAATTTGATTAGGGTAAACTTTGGGTAAATTGGATTTGAGCATGTTTGAGTGAAATTACTTGTTTGAGCATGTTTGTAAATGGATGACTTGGAGTTGTTTGTGATCAATTTTGTGAAAAATGGATTGGATCAATTTTTCCCCAAATCTTAGGCTCGGCCGAAACTTGGAGGTGCCAAAATGTCATGGAATTTTTTTATTTTGATCATTGGATGAGTTGAAATCATTTGGGTAATGTTGATTGTGGATTTAATTGGATTGAAACCGAATCGGACAAAGAAATCCCCAAATTGCCATGACTTGTAAGCATGAAAATGATTGATTTTTTGATTCAAATGTGTTGGACATGTTTTGATGATAATAAGCATAATTAATTGTGTAAATTGATGTTTTGGAAATATTAATTTGGTTAATTAATTATGGCATACACTTTAATTAATTTAATTGTGAAATTTGGAATTTTGTAATTTAATTAATTGGGCCAAATTTGGAATTGGGCTTAATGGGCTTGGTTGGGCCAAGTTTGGTTTAGGCTAATTGGTTGGATCCAATTGGGCCCAAAACCATATCCATAAAGTCCAAATATGACTTAATGGACCTTTAATTTTAATTGGGCCTAATGGGCCTAAATTGGTTTCTTGGCAAATAAGGGTGATTCCTTAAATGGGCTTTGGTATTTGGGTTTGACCCATGTTGACCAAAGTCCATGCCTTATGAAATTAATTAAAAGCCCATTGGACTTTAATTAAATTGACATTGGATGTTAATCGGGCTTTGAGACCCGTAATGATTAGATTTAGAATCTAAGTCGTAAAGGCACATTAAAAGGTGTAATTATTTAATTTAGAATTAAATATAGAATTAGTATTAAATACAAATTAAATTGGATTTAATATTGTAGTTTAATATAATTTAAGAATTCATACTTTGAGTAGTTATTCGTAAAACGAGTCGGACTCGAGCAAAATCAAATCGTTGTTTGAACATTGGATGGTCATTAATTTCAGATTAATTAATTGGATTAGATTGATTGATACCATGGTTTATGTGAATACATGGATGCGATGTATGAATAATGTATATCGGATGGATATTAGATGGGTGAAGGCAATTTTGGAAATTGTTGTAATAAATTTAGAATTTATTAATTGGACCTGCGTGTCCAACCTATTACCTCTTGACTCTTTGTATTTCTCTTCTCACCTATTCCCCTCAATGTAAATGAGGTTTCTTTAGAAGTGTTATGTAATCGGGTAGAAGTAATACTTGTGCTAGCGGGAGAGAGGAAATAGAGAGATTTGTTCTAGGAACAATGTGTTTAAGTATCCATCTGCATATCATTATTATTTTATTTATACGCGCCTTATTATGTTTTTAGAATGCATGTTTAAGGGTGTATGATGATGAGACCTTAACAAAGATAATTAATTGGTTGCCAATTACGCGAAAAAACCCTCACAATATATCAAGCGTTTTTCCTTCCATTGAGTGATTCTTACTCAAGATCCAAGATTGGCACTGGTTTGTTGGCCAAAGTCAAGACCTTTGTCCGTCGCAGATGTGTTTGAATCATGAAGGCTTTGTTCCATATCAGTGTCTTGTCCAAGTTGTGATTTGTTGGCCAAAGTCAAGATCGCTTCTTGTCCATCGACATCGATTACGAAACTTTCCATAGTCAATGGTTTTCGCTTAACTGGGATCACTAAGTTTGTTGGGCCAAAGCCAATGCTTAGTTGATTCAGAGGAAAAAGGTTAGGGAATATATTGGATATATTGGCATAAATAAGATATATGTTTCGGACTTGGATTTCCACCTACTGGATCTAGGAATTGGATGAGATCCAATTGATTTTAGAGATCTACCTAGTTAATTATCATACAATTTGTTGGCCAAAGTCAAGATTATTTGTTATTTAACGGCATCCTAGTCCACTAGGAAACAAGGTTTCCCGAGTACTCCACAGAGGGTTAGACGCTCGCCGAAAAATAGTGGGAGGCAAGTATTAAATTTGCAATATTCGTTTAGTTACTTGCCAATACGCGCTCATTTCAATTTTTCGTCAATAAAAATTAATATATTAGTTGGACTAATATTTAATGTTGTTTTAATTAAACAGTTGGACTGTATTAAAACTATTTCAATTAATGGTTGATTTTATAATTGGATTATAGTAATCAATATAATTGAATTTAACCAATTATTTTATAGTTGATTATATAGTTAGACTATAGTAATCATTATAATCCATAGTACCTAAAATCGTTGATTGGATAGTTGGACTATAGCAATCAAGATAAATGAAAGATTAGTGTTTAAAATTTAAACCTGGGTGAAAATATTTTAAACGGCTTTAATTTTCAAATTGGGAATAAAATCTCATGATAGTCCTGAAGACCGAGAAGTTTATTTATTTGATAGAGTGATGTCTCGAGCCTAAGCCCGGAGTTGAGCAAATAGTAGAACATGATATTTGGAATATTCATGTGATGATAACTTTAGTGCTTAATCTGTTATGCTTGCCGCAAAGATTCCTTAATTTCTTATTCAGAACTAAGGATTAGATCTTTATAGTATGATATTGAAATTGAAGGATCTTCATAGATCTATCCTTAGATCTTAGAAGTACAAATTGCAATAGAAAAATCTTGGAGAGTTAATGGCTATACTCAAGGAGACAAAGCCAGAGTTTGCAATAGGGCAAGAAGCGCAAGGCACATCTTACTTCGACATCCCAGAAGGCCGAGGCTTGGCCATAGGCTTATGGGATGTGGAAAAAGGGGCAAAGGCAAAATCATTATAATCTTCTGGGAAGACATAGGACACATCACAAAATGTCTTCCTAAATTGTGGCAAACGAGGTCATTGGAATCGTGACTACCGTATGGACAAGACAGACATGAAGGAAGTGAAGACGGGCAAGGCTCAGTATTCAAATATGTTTGTCATAAACATGTTCGCTACTAATATTAAAATTGGATTTTAGATACTGGATGTGGTATATAAATATATGTACTGGTGTGCAGAATCTGCTCATATGCAGGATACCGACTTCAGTTGAGATTGATCTACAGATCGGAAACGGGATGAGAGTCGTTGTTTTAACCGTAGATACCTATGTTTAGGTACTACCCTTCGGGTGTGTACTCAAATTAGGAAACTATTACAATGTAACTAGTTTGACTGGAAACATGATCTCTATATCAGCGTTTAACCCATTGCGGGTATACCTTTATATTCTAGAACACCAAAGTGTTTTATTTTATAAATATGATATTGAGATACACACATTAGATGTGAATAACTGTATTTATATTTTGAATATAAATTAATCTCAAACATATGACAGGACAAACAAATAGCTCAAACTGATTTAAATCAGTTGAAACTAATAAGTGGAATTGTTGTCTGGGACACAATTAACAAGACTCGTATATCTACACTTTTGAAGAGTACATACTAGGACATATTTGATACTATTCAAATAATGTCTACGAATCTAGTTTATTAGGCAAAGTGCCTAAAACACATTTTACTTGGTAAAAGAGCAAGTGCCACCGATCTGTTAGCCCTCGTTCATAGTGACGTAAGTGGGCCCATGTCTAGCTAGGCTAGAGTTGGATATGAATGTTTCGTGACCTTTACGGATGTGGCATCACGTTATGGTTATGTGTTTCTTTTGAAACAGGGATTGGAAACTTTTGATTAATTCAAAGAGTTTCGACACGAAGTAGACAAACAGATCCGCTAAAGTATTAAACACCATGATTGGACCATGATGAAAATACTTAAGCAATAAGTTTCTCAAATACTTGAAAGAGTATAGTATTCTTTCAATGATGAATCCTCCCGGAACACGTCAATTTGACGGTGTGTCTGAACAGAGAAACTGAACCTTGTTGGACATAGTAAGGTTAATCATGAGTCGGTCTGAGCTACCATTTCCTTCAAAGGATACGCATTAATCAGTGCAAAACTTATTTTGAAGAAGGTTCCAAAAAAATCTGTTAGACAGACTTCATATTTGATATGAACAGGAAAGAAACTAGGCTTTATCAATCCTAAAGATTTGGGCATGCTAGGCATATGTTTGGATGATACCAAACTAAAACCCAAATCGGATAAGTGCCTAAGTTGTGGGTTATCCTAGGGAAACCCAAGTATAGTACTTATACAAGTCACTAGAGAACAATGTAATTGTTGCTCGCCATGCGGTTTTCCTAAGAGGAATACCTATATGCAGTGGAAAGTGGAAAGTGGGAGGAAAGAAAAAATCGATGAAAATCAGAGTAATTACTATTCCAGCATCGATTCCTTAATGGAACACAAATAATTCATCTAGGATGAAACTATACCAATAATCTTCGAATACACAAGACGCGTTAAGTCGGAGAGAGTCAGAAACACAACCTGAGAGGTTTGGGTTTCTGATCTCACCTCATGAAGATGTCAATCTTATTGAGGAATACAAACTGCCTTCCTTGAGGAAGTGATACTGTTGGACAAAATGACCCATAGCGTCACTATTTGTACAGATCACGGTGTTGTTGTACAAATTAACTATGTGACAAGGAAATTGCACTCTCATCATTTGTGATTAGATCACCATAATGTATAAATGAAGAGAGGTCCATATGATTAGTTCCTGGATTGAGAATGATATGAGACAGTATCAATCCCCGAAGGATTAATCATTAAATATCCCTAGCCGGAGTATTATCGAGACAGGACATCGATAATGCGGAATAGGCTAGTATTGCACTTGTGCGCGTTGTGAGGGCACAACGGCATAGTTCTCATATATATAAGTATTGGATACTTATGCAAGTGCGATAGGAGGTCGTGTTTCACCGATGGTACGGGAAACAGCTTCGCTCTGGATAGACCCCTCGGAATCCCATTGGTATTATGACTATGTGTCTATGGGAGGCCGAAATCAAGGTAGGTGTGTATAGTCTTAACCTGAGACTTGCATCGCTAATACTTACGATAATCGATAGACTTTGGTCTTGGTGGTACAGGTCTTTAACCGGTTCTGCGTACACCACTTCTGGGTTTATCAGAGAGTCGTAGTGTATTGGGTGTGATGTCAAGACGGAAGTATCACTTCAGTCATATTGGAGATGATGTCACGCAGGATATGGTATTAGTGCTCTTAAGTGTTGCGCAACCATCAGGATTATTGTGACTAGGTCATGAATATCCGATTATAGAGACTAGTTACCAGACATCCGACATGTGCTTCGGACGGGGCAGACACTTATCCAGCCCCAGCCCTAGCACGTGACTATCCGATACTGGGCCGATATACACAATACTACGGTATACTACGCTTGATACAGATCTATATATTCCTGTAAGAATATTTCTGGAGAATTGGGTAGGCATGGCGCTTTGCTAGAAGCCAACCTTGTCTTGTAAATCGGTATAAACGTAGTACGAGGTACTTACGTGTTCGGATAATCCGACGACCGTATTTACTGCCAACATATCCGGAGATCTCATGGGTCGCTTCCTGAAGATTCACCGATGATGTATAACTCGCACTTAATTAATCTAGGATTAATTAGAAGAGAGAGAAAATTAATCTGGGATTAACTGCGGAGATATTTTATCTGGGATAAAATATTAATTAAAGAGAGAGAACGATTAATTTGGAATTAATCGATAAAAAATATATATTGATATATTATAGAAATTGGATTTCGACGCGGAATTAAAATTAGATTTTAATTCGGGCGAACGAATTAATTTAGAATTAATTCGTTAGCGACGTGAATAGTGATTTCGCTAGGCGTAATCATTTAATTACGACGCGACGGAAAATTCGTTAATTTGGAATTAGCGAACCCGAGCCCGGGATTATTTGCGAGCGCATTCGCATTTCGAATTCGAGTGCGGCACGCAAGTCAAATCGTGCGTCAAATCGCTAGTCACATCAAGCGTCAAATCAAATGTCACTTTGAGTGATATGACATGTTGTCACTTGATTTGAGTGATTGATGTAGAAGTTTAAAAAAGCACATTTGCTTTTTTTTTTACTTTTGACTTTTGAATTAAAGTAATATATATGGTTTTATAATTACTTGGTAAATATAATAAACATATATATTAAAGCTTTATCTTCTCTCTCACATGCAAGCATACGGTCTTCTTCTTTTCCCTCTCTTTTCTTCTCCCTCTCATTCACGGCTTCACTGCCGATTTCTTCTCCAAAAATTTTTGGTTTGACCGAAATTTTGAGAAGCAAATGAAGAAGAGTAGTGCTAGCACACACATGGGTTATATTATGGTGATAGGGAAACGAATTTGTGAGCTTGGAAAGCTTGAAGCTTTGAGCTTCCATGGAGTCTTCATGGCCGATATTGGAGGCCTCAAAACAGCCCCCAACCGAGCAGTCCACTGCATGAGGAAGCTATTGCCGAGCTTGGAGGGAGGCAAAAACGCAACTTGTTCTTCATTTCATCAAAACCCGTTCAATGTGAGTTTATTCCGCACCTCCTTGATGTGTATTCACTCGTTTTTATGCATGATTTATGATCTTGGGACTTGATTGAAACTCAACAATGGTATCTTGAGCTATTGGTTGCATAAAACGAATTAGGGTTCTTGAGCAAAATTTGGGGCTTTTTGATTTAAGCATGATTTTAACAAATTGTTTGTTTAAGAATGCTTGTATATGAATAAATTAGAGTTATATGTAATCAATTTGATGAAAAATTAATTGGATTGATTTTCCCCAATTTGCTTAATGTTGGCCAAAACTTTAATTTGGGTAAACTCAATTTGAGCATCAAATGATTAAATTGTTTAGTATAGTATGCTTGAATGAGGTTGAATTGATGTTGTGCATAATCAATTTCATGAAATTTGGTTGGATCCATTTTTCCCTAAATTTTGGGCATGACAAATTTGGGTAAACTTGATTTTGAGCATGTTTAATGAAATTGGATGATTTAGAATGCTTGAATGTTGTTTAATTGATGATTGATTAGATCAATTTGATGAAAAAGTGTTTGGAACAATTTTCCCCAATTTGCTTGTGATGGCCGAAAATATGATCCCTAAAATTGTCTTGGTTTTTTGATTTTTTGTTCATTGGATGACTTACAAATCATTTGGGGATGTTGAATTTATGTTTAATTTGGTTCAATTGGATTGAATTTGATTTGGGCATAATTTCCCTCTTTGGCCGAGACACTTGAAGCATGAAATGATTGGGTTGATTTTGATTTAATTATGTTGGACATGATTAATTGATGTTAAGCATGATTAATTGGACAAATTTGATGTTTTGGAAACTTTGATTTGGCAATTAATAATGCTATACACTTTAGGTAATTTAATTGGAAAATTTGGAATTTTTGGAATTAAATTATTGGGCTTAAAATTGGATTTGGGCTTTCAAAGTTGTTATTGGGTTTATTGGACTTTGTTGTACAAAGTTGGTTTAGGCCAAAATTGGTTGGATCCAATTAGGCCCAAAACCGCTTCCAAAAGGCCCAAATGCGACTAATGAACCTTTAACGTTTAATTGGGCCTAATGGGCCTAAATTAATTTATGGGCTTATGGGGTATAACTCCCGGATTGGACTTTGGTTGCGGGTTTGACCCGAGTTGACCAAAAGTCCACGCCTCAAGAAATTAATTAAAAGCCCATTGGACTTTAATTAAATTAATATTGGATATTAATCGGGCTTTGAGACCCGTAACGATTAAATTTGGAATTTAAGTCGTAAAGGTTTATTTTATAAAGTGTAATATTTAATTTGGAATTAAATAATGAATTAGAATTAAATACGTATTAAATTGGATTTAATCATGTAATTTAATTTAATTAGTAGAAATCGTACTTTGAGTACGTGTTCGCAATACGAGTTTGACTCGAACAAAATCAAATCTTTGTTTGAACATTGGATGATCACTAATTATCAAGATTAATTAATTGGATTAGATTGATTGATAACATGCTTGTATGAATACATGGTTGTGATGTTTGAATAATCGGATGGATATAGCGCGGGTGGGGCGATTTTTAGAAATTGTTGTAATAAATTTGATTTATTAAATTGGACCTGCGTGTCCAGCCTTATCTCCTATTTCTTTGTATTCTCTTCTCACCTATTCCCCTCCATGTAAATGAGGTTTCTTTAGAAGTGTAGTGTAACGGGTAGAAGTAATTACATGTGCTAGTTTGGAGAGAGAAAATGAGAGATTTGATCTAGGATCAATGTAAAGTATCCATCCGCATATCATTATTATTTTATCATATGCGCTTTATTATGTGTTTAGAATGCATGTTTAAGGGTGTATGATGATGAGACCTTAACAAAGATAATTAAATTGGTAGCCAATTTGCACGCGAAAAACCCTCGTTAAATATCAAGCGTTATTTTCCTTCCATTGAGTGATTCTTACTCAAGATCCGAGATTGGCAGGGGTTGTTGGCCAAAGTCAAGCCCTTGTCCGTCGAAGATGTGTTTTAATCACGAGGCTTTGTTCCATATCGGTGTCGTGTCCAAGTTGTGGTTTGTTGGCCAAAGTCAAGACCACTTCTTGTCCATTGACATTGATTACGAAGCTTCCATGTCAATGGGTCCGCGCTTGACTGGGATCACTAGGTTTGTTGTGCCAAAGCCAAGGCCTAGTTGATTCAGAGGAAAAAGGTTAGGGTATACATTCGATGTATAGGCATATATAAGATATATGTTTGGGACTTGGATGTCCACCTACTGGATCTAGGAGTTGGATGGAGATCCAATTGATCTTAGAGATCTACCTAGTTAATTATCATACAATTTGTTGGCCAAAGTCAAGATTGTGTGATATTTAACGGGATCCTAGCCCACTAGGAAACACGGTTTCCCGAGTACTCGACAGAGGGTTAGAGGCTCGACGAAAAATAGTGGGAGGCAAGAATTGAATTTGCAATACTCGTTCAATTACTCGCCATACGCGCTCATTTAAATTATTTCGTCATTAGATTAAATGTTAGTTGGACTAATATTTAAATTGTTGTTTTAATAAACAGTTGGACTGTATTATACTTGATTATATATAATTGGATTATATTAATCAATATATTTGAATTAATTAATTTCAGTTTACAGTTGATTTTATAATTGGATTATAGTAATCAATGTAATTGAGGTTAATTAATTTGGATTATATTTGATTATATAGTTGGACTATTATAATCATTATAATATATATAGTACCACTAATCGTTGATTAAATAGTTGGACTATTGTAATCAAGATAAAATTGAAAAGTTGGATATTTAAAATATAATCTGGGATTAAAATATTTTAAATATTTAATTTTCAAATTGGGAATAAATAATAGGTTACTTTATTTGATAAAATAACTTATTATACCTTAAGCCCAAAATTAAGCAAAATAAGTAGAGCATAAAATCTTTGGAAGATTTATGTGATGATGACTTTAATGCTTAATTTAATATACTTGTCATAAATCTAATTTTAGATTTAAGAAGTATTAAAATTGCAATTTATAATTCTTGGAGAATTAATTGACTATTCTAGAGGTGAAAAGTCAAAGTTTGCAATTGGGCATGTAGCACGAGGTGCACATCGTTTCGATATTCTAAAAACCCAAGGCTTGGCCTAAGGTTTCTGAAATATTGAAAAGGATAATTGACATATCCCAAAGTGACTACCATTTGGATATGGCAGACACGAAGGAATTAAAGAAAGGGCAAGGCTCTTACTTTAAAAATGTTTGTTTAGTTATGTTCACAGCTAGTATTGAAATTAGATTTTAAATACTTAGTGTGGTACATAAAATATATGTATTGATGTTCAGAATCTGCTTTGAGCAGGATACTGACTTCAAGCTGAGATTGCTCTGCGAATCGGAAACGGGACGAAAGTCGCTGTTTCGACCGTAGATACCTAAGTTTAGGAACTACCCTTTGGGTATGTACTTAAATTAGGAACTGTTATAATGTAACTAGTTTGACTAGAGACATTATCTCTATATCAGTGTTTAATCCATTGTGCGGATAAACCTTTATATTATAGAACACTAAGTGTTTTATTATATAAAGATGATACTGAGATAAATACATTAGATGTAAATAACAGAATTTATATTTTGAATATAATAAAAATCTCAAACATATAAAATGACAAATAAATAGCTCAAATTGATTTGATCAATAGAGACTTATTTGTGGCATTGTTGTCTAGGACACAATTAACAAGACTCGTATATCCACACTTTTGAAGAGTGGGTACTAGGACTGATTTGACTATTCAAATAAAGTCTACGAATCTAGTTTATTAGGTAAAGTACCTAAAACACTATTTACTTGGTAATAGTGTAAAGCCACCGATCTGTTAGCCCTATTCATGGTGAAGTAAGTGGGCCCATATCTAGCTAGGCTAGATGTGAACATGAATATTTCGTGACCTTAAACGGATGTGGCATCACGTTATGGTTATGTGTTCTTTTGAAGAACACAAATCGGAAACTTTTAGAGTTTCGACACGAAATAGACAAACAGATCGGCTATAGTATTATACCGTCACGGTAAGACCGTAATGGAAAATACTTAAGCAATAAGTTTCTTATATACTTGAAAGAGATAGTATTCTTTCAAATGAGGACTCCTCCCGGAACACGTCAAAGTGACGGTGTGTCCGAACGGATTAACCGAATCATGTTAGACATGATAAGGCTAATCATGAGTCGCTCTGAGCTACCATTTCCTTCAACGGATAAGTTTTAACAGTGCAATAACTTATTTAGAATAAGGTTCCATATAAATCTGTTTGACAGATGTCATATAGGATATGAACAGGGAAGAAACAAGGTTTCTCATTCCTGATAATTTGGGTATGCCAGGCATAACGTTTGGATGATACCAAACTAAGGACCCAAATTGGATAAGTGCCAATATAGGTTATCCTAAGGGAAACCTTAAGTATAGTACTTGTAAATCTCACATGAGAACAATGTGATTGTTGCTCACCATGCGGTTTTTCCTGAGAGGAATACCGATATGCAGTGGTCAGTGGGAGGATAGTGATACTCGATGAAAATCGGAGTAATACTGTTCTAGGCACGAAGTCCTTAATGGAACACAAATAGTTCATCAATGATGAATCTGTACCATTAATCTTCGAATACACAAGAACTGAGTAGATCGGATAGAGTCAGAAAACAACCTAGGGTATGGGTTTCTGATCTAACCTCATAAAGATGTCAATCTTATGAAGGTATATCCACCGACTACGTTTTGAGGAAGTGATACGAGGTATCGACTCCCTATTATGGCAAAGTGCCATGAGTCCGAAATGGATTCCATGTATAACAACTATTTTGGATACTAGTTGTTGTACCACAAGGCATTGTGCCTATTGGTACATTAAACGTCTTCAAGGAAGACATACATGGAAGGCAACATACCAACGTACAAAGCTGGGCTTTTGACGGAAAGGTATCGTTATCAACATTGTGTTAATAACGATTCAACCTTTTACCTGTTGCCATGGTAAATCCATTTTGAAGATGCTTGTTGATAACTGCATATTTCATTTATGAAATGTGTCAGTTGCAGATCAAAATCGCTTTCCTGAAAAGGAAACCTTTTGGAGGATGCTTACAACATCCTGACGATTTTGTATAACCGACAAACAAGGTTTGCAGGTTATTCGATCCATGTTTGGATTGAAGCAAGCATAGGTTCTGGAATTATCGTTTTGATGTAATCATAATGGAGTATGATTTGACTCAAAACGAAATGATTCTTGTGTATATAAGGAGGTTAGTGGGAGAGCACTGATAATGAAATTCCCATAAGCAATCGTGAAAGCTTGGCTTTCATAGAAATTCTCCGTAGAATTCTGGGGAGTAACACCTTTATTCAAGGAATAAAGATCTACAGGGATAGATTTGGAGTTGTTAACACTCTGGAAATTGTACATTTAAAATGTACTTGTATTGGTGTCTCATACGCTTCGAGCATATGGAGTCACAATCGGGTCAATCCAAGTGATAGTCACTGGATTGAAGATTAAGAACATCTGTTAGTATCTGAGAGAACTAAAGATGTTGTCTTAAACTATGGAGATGGAGAACTTGAAGTGACTAGGATCACTGCTGCAAGTTTCCAAACCGGTAAATACTGCGGTACTATAAAAGTTTGAACACTGGGACAGTGAGCTGGAAATATTCCGAGCAAGATAACTGTTGCCGAATTAACAACAAATGCGGATTATTGCTGCAGCTGAGGCAGCAATAGAAGCCATTTGGATCGATAATAAATCTAATTAGATTAGATATAGTTCTTTTAGCAGCTGAGCTAGGCGTCAGCACAGGCTAAGGAATTAAAGGTCTCATCGACGATCCAGATATATACTTCTATATCATCTGATTCGTTCGGATCATACATCGTGGCGATGTGATGATCGTATAAATCGCGCGTCAGAAGATAATTACGCAAATCCGCTGACGAAAACCTTTCCTCAGCAATTTGAGCGAACCGTACATAGTTCGGGTGTTAGACACTCGAGTGACTGGCTATGTGCCAAGTGGGAGATTGTTGGACAAAATGACCCATAGCGTCACTATTTGTACAGATCACGGTGTTGTTGTACAAATTAACTATGTGACAAGGAAATTGCACTCTCATCATTTGTGATTAGATCACCATAAATGTATAAATGAAGAGAGGTCCATATGATTAGTTCCTGGATTGAGAATGATATGAGACAGTATCAAGTCCCGAAGGATTAATCATTAAATATCCCTAGCCGGAGTATTATCGAGACAGGACATCGATAATGCGGAATAGGCTAGTATTGCACTTGTGCGCGTTGTGAGGGCACAACGGCATAGTTCTCATATATATAAGTATTGGATACTTATGCAAGTGCGATAGGAGGTCGTGTTTCACCGATGGTACGGGAAACAGCTTCGCTCTGGATAGACCCCTCGGAATCCCATTGGTATTATGACTATGTGTCTATGGGAGGCCGAAATCAAGGTAGGTGTGTATAGTCTTAACCTGAGACTTGCATCGCTAATACTTACGATAATCGATAGACTTTGGTCTTGGTGGTACAGGGCTTTAACCGGTTCTGCGTACACCACTTCTGGGTTTATCAGAGAGTCGTAGTGTATTGGGTGTGATGTCAAGACGGAAGTATCACTTCAGTCATATTGGAGATGATGTCACGCAGGATACGGTATTAGTGCTCTTAAGTGTTGCGCAACCATCAGGATATTATGACCGGTCATGAATATCCGATTATAGAGACTAGTTACCAGACATCCGACATGTGCTTCGGACGGGGCAGACACTTATCCAGCCCCAGCCCTAGCACGTGACTATCCGATACTGGGCCGATATACACAATACTACGGTATACTACGCTTGATACAGATCTATATATTCCTGTAAGAATATTTCTGGAGAATTGGGTAGGCATGGCGCTTTGCTAGAAGCCAACCTTGTCTTGTAAATCGGTATAAACGTAGTACGAGGTACTTACGTGTTCGGATAATCCGACGACCGTATTTACTGCCAACATATCCGGAGATCTCATGGGTCGCTTCCTGAAGATTCACCGATGATGTATAACTCGCACTTAATTAATCTAGGATTAATTAGAAGAGAGAGAAAATTAATCTGGGATTAATTGCGGAGATATTTTATCTGGGATAAAATATTAATTAAGAGAGAGAACGATTAATTTGGAATTAATCGATAAAATAATATATTTGATATATTATTAGAAATTGGATTTCGACGCGGAATTAAAATTAGATTTTAATTCGGGCGAACGAATTAATTTAGAATTAATTCGTTAGCGACGTGAATAGTGATTTCGCTAGGCGTAATCATTTAATTACGACGCGACGGAAAATTCGTTAATTTGGAATTAGCGAACCCGAGCCCGGGATTATTTGCGAGCGCATTCGCATTTCGAATTCGAGTGCGGCACGCAAGTCAAATCGTGCGTCAAATCGCTAGTCACATCAAGCGTCAAATCAAATGTCACTTTGAGTGATATGACATGTTGTCACTTGATTGAGTGATTGATGAGAAGAAGTTGAAAAAGCAACATTTGCTTTTACTTTTGACTTTTGAATTAAAGTAATATATATGTTTTATTTAATTTACTTGGTAAATATAATAAACATATATATTAAAGCTTTATCTTCTCTCTCTCACATGCAAGACATACGGTCTTCTTCTTTTCCCTCTTTTTTTCTCCCTCTCATTCACGGCTTCACTGCCGATTTCTTCTCCAAAAAAATTTCTGGTTGACCGAAATTTTGAGAAGCAAATGAAGAAGAGTAGTGCTAGCACACACATGGGTTATATTATGGTGATAGGGAAACGAATTTGTGAGCTTGGAAAGCTTGAAGCTTGGAGCTTCCATGGAGTCTTTCATGGCCGATTATTGGAGCCTCAAAACAGCCCCAAACCGAGCAGTCCACTGCATGAGGAAGCTATTGCCGAGCTGGAGGGAGGCAAAAACGCAACTTGTTCTTCATTTCATGAAAACCCGTTCAATGTGAGTTATTCCGCACCTCCTTTGATGTGTATTCACTCATTTTTTTATGCATGATTTATGATCTTGGGACTTGATTGAAACTCAACAAATACAAGGTATCGACTCCCTTATAATGGCAAGTGCCACGAATCCGAAATGGATTCCATGTATACCAACCAAGTTTAGATTACTAGTTGATGTACCATAAGGATGTGCCTATGGTACTATATAAGTCTTATAGGAAGACAAACCTGAAGGCAACATACCAACGTACTAAGCCAGGCTTGTAACGAAAAGGTCTCGTTATCAACATTGTGTCGATTACGATTAAACCTTTTACCTGTTGCCACGGTTAAATCCATTTGGATAATGCTTGCTAATGCTGCATGTTTCATTTATGAAATATGGCAGCTGAATGCCAAAACCGCTTTCCTTAAATGGGAACCTTTTGGAGGATGTTTACAACATCCTGACGGTTTTGTCATACCAAAATGAGCAAACAAGGTTTGCAAGTTAATTCGATCCATGGATGGATTGAAGCAAGCATAGCGTTCTTGGAATTATCGTTTTGATGTGATCATAATGGTATATGATTTAATTAAAAACGAAAATAATTCTTGTGTATATAAGGACGGTAGTGAGAGTGGCACTGACAGTGATTGTCCTAAAATGATTAATGTCATTTCTTGAAAATGATATTCCCATAATACAATCGGTGTGAAAGCTTGGCTTTCATGAATAATTCTCCGTAGAATTCTTGGGAGAGACAACCTTTATTCTAGGAATAAGGATCTACTAGGATGGATCTAAAAGTTGTTGGAACTCTCGAGAACTCGTACATGAAAAATGTACGTGACCTGGTGTCTCATATGCTTTGAGCATATGGAGTCACAATCGGGCCAATCCATGTGATAGTCACTGGATTGATGTTAAGAACATCCTTTAGTATCTTAGATGAACTAAGGATGCTTTCTTATGCAATGGAAAAGGAGAACTTAAAGTGAGTGGGTTCACAGTTGCAAGTTTCCTAACCAATAAAAACGACTATAAGTCGATATAAGGGTACAATATAGTTTGAATAATGCAACAGTGAGCTGGAAATCTTCCAACCAAGATACTGTTACCGAATAAACAACAAAAAGGGATTATTGCTGCAGCTGAGGCAGCAATAGAAGACATTTGGGTCGATAATAATCCTAATCAGATTATGAGTAGTTCTGTTAGCAGCTGAGCTAGGTTATAACACAGGCTAAAGAATTAATGGTCTCATCAACGATCCAGATATATACTTCAATTATACATCTGATTCGTTCGGATCATACATCGTGCCGATGTGATGATTGAATAAATCGCAACAGATGATAACTTTGCAAATCCGCTGACGAAAGTATTTTCTCAGCAGAAGTTTGAGCGAACCGTACATAGTTCGGGTGTGGGACACTTGAGTGATTGGCTATAGGCTAAGTGGGAGATTGTTGGACAATTATGACCCATAGCATCACTATTTGTACAGATCATGGTGTTGTTGTACAAATTAACTATGTGACAAAAGAAATTTCCCTTTTATCATTTGTAATTGGATTACCTAGATGTATAAATGATAAAAGGTCCATATGATTAGTTCCGCATTGAGATGATATCAGACAGTATCAATCCGTGAAGGTTTAATAATTAAATATCCCTAGTCGGAGTATTATCGAGATTGGACATCGATATTGCGTAAAAGACTAATATTACACTTGTGCGCGTTGTGGGAGCATAACGTCATAGTTCTCATATATTTGGGTATAGGATACTCATGCAAGTGTAATAGGAAGTTGTGTTTACCGATGGTATGGGAACAGCTTCGCTCTGGATAAACCCCTCAGAATTCCATTGGTAGTATGACTATGATTCTATGGAAGTCCGAATCAGGGTAGGTGTATTTGGTCTTAACTTAAGACTTGCACCGCTAATACTTGCGACAATCAATATACTTTAGTTTTGGTCATCCAGGACTTTAACAGGTTCTGTGTACGCTTCTTCTGGGTATATTGAGAATCGTAATGTATTGGGTGTGATGTCAAGATGGAAGTATCACTCCAGTCATAGTGGAGATGATGATCACGTAGGATACGGAACTGGTGCTCTTATGTACTGCAGTCATCGGGATAATATGACTAGGTCATGATTATCCGATAATAGAGACTAGTTACTAGAGATCCGATATGTGGTTCGTACTGGGTAGACACAATTCCAGCCCTAGGCCTTGCATGTGACATCCGATACTGGATCGCAATACGCAATACTACGTATACTACGCCTGATATAGATCACATATTCCTATAAGAATATTTCTGGAGAATTCGGTAGGCACGGTGCTTTACTAGAAGCCAACCATGTCTTGTAAATCGGTAAAAACGTAGTACTGGGTACGTACGTGTTCGGATAGTCCGACGACCGGATTTACTGCCAACATATTCGGGGATCTCATGGGTCGCTTCCAGAAGATTCACCGATGACGTATGACTCGCACTTTATTAATCTGGGATTAATTATAAGAGAGAAAATTAATCTGGGATTAATTACGGAGATATTTTATCTGGGATAAAATATTATTTATAGAGAGAGAACTATTAATTTGGAAATAATCAATAAAATAATATATTCGATATATTATACGAAATTAGATTTTGACGCGGAATTGAAATTAGATTTTAATTCGGGCGAACGAGTTAATTTAGAATTAATTCGCTAGCGACGTGAATAATAATTTTGCTAGGCATAATTATTTAATTAAATTTGATTTAATTACATCGCAACAAAAAATTCGTTAATTCAGAATTAGCGAACCCGAGCCCAGGAGTGTTTGTGGGCCCACTCGCATTTCGAAATCAAGTGTGGCCCACAAGTCACATCTAGCGTCAAATCATTAGTCACTTTGATTGATGTGATGTCTAGTCACTTTGAGTGATGTGATGTCTAGTCACTTTTTATGTGAATAGTGATGGTGGTGGTTGGAAGGCATTAATTGCCTTTTGGCTCCAAAAATTGGTTGACCTTTTTGAAAGGCATATACCAAATTTTTGGTATATGTTTTTTTATTGATTTTGGAAATCATAACCAACACACAACACACTTGCGCTTCTTTCTCTCCCTTTACAGGGTTTTGGAAACCTTTTTCCCTCATCTCCCTCTCTCGGCTTTGAAGTCAATTTTCTTCTCCATTTCTTGCTAGGCCGAGAACAAGAAGAAACTCAAGGAAGATTTGTGGCAAATCTTTCCATTGCTAGCATATGAAGAGTCATCCAAGGTGATAGGAAAACAAACTCATGAGCATGGAATCACAACACAAAGCTTGGAGTTTGGAGATCCATCCATGGTGCTGACCGAAAATTGGAGCACAAAAACAGCCCAAAGCCGTGAGCCTCTTGGAGTTAAAGCTTGAAGATTTTTGTTGTTCCTCGCATCGCATAACCGATCAATGTAAGTATGATTCCGCCATACCTCTTTGAGTATTCGCACATGTTTCATTGCTTGAAATCGATCTTGGGACTAACTAGAAAACCAACAAAGGTTCAGGCCATAACGGTTCAGGGGTGGAAAATGTATTTTGATAGGGCGGCAAATTACAAGGGAGCTGGAATAGGAATTATGGATATCAATACTTCATAACCTGTACGGATGTTGCATTGCGTTATGGTTATGTGTTTCTTATGAAACACAAGTCAGAAACTTTTGATAAATTCAAAGAGCTTCGATAAGAAGTAGAAAGACAGACCGGCAAAAGTATTAAAAATATTACGGTTGGACCGTGATGGAAAATACTTGTGCAATAAGTTTCTCGATTACTTGAAAGAGTATGCTATTCTTTCACAGTGGACTCCTCTCGGAAACCTCAATTGAGCGGTGTGTCCAAGTGGAAAAATCGAACTTTGTTGACATGGTAAGGTTAATGATGAGTCCCTCTGAGCTACCAATTTCCTTCTAGGGATACGAATTGAACAGTGCAATACTTATTTTGAAAATTCTGTTGGACAGACCCAATATGAAATATTGACAGAAAAGAAACCGGGTTTCTCATTCCTGAAGATTTGGGGATGCTAGGCGTGTTAAACGTTTGGATGGTACCAAACTAGAACCCAAATCGGACAAGTGCCTATTTGTAATTAGTTATCCTAGGGAAACCAATTCCAGAACTCACAAGAGAACAAAATATTTTTGCTCTCCATGCGGTTTTCCTAAGAGGAATTCCTAAATGCAGTGGTACGTATGAGGAAGGTAGAACTCGATGAAAATCAGAGTGATACTGTTTCTGACACCGATTCCTTAACGGAACACAAATAGTTCATCAGGGATGAGACTGTACCATAATCTTCTAATACACAAGAACCGTGTAGGTCGGATAGAGTCAGAAAATAACCTGAAATGTATGGGTTTCTGATCTCACTTCATATGGATGTTAATCTTATTGAGGATAATAAACCGACTACGTATGAGGAAGTGATACAAGGTATCGACTCCGCTTTATGGCAAGAGGCCATGAAGTCTGAGATAGATTCCATGTATATCAACCGAGTCTGGATACTAGTTGATGCACCAGAAGGCATTGTGCCTATTGGTGGTAAATGGGTCTTCATGGTGAAGACATACATGAAATATGGCAACATATAAACGTACAAAGCTAGGCTTGTAGCGAAAGGGTATAGTCATCAACATAGTGTCGATTATGACGAAACCTTTTACCTATTGCCATGATTAAATCTATTCAGATAATGCTTGCTAATGCTACATATTTCGTTTATGAAATATGGCAACTGGAAGTCAAAACCACTTTCCTTAACGGAAACCTTTTGAAGGATGTTTTATACAATAGCCTGACGGTTTTGTCATACCAAAACATGCAAACAAGGTTTGCAAGTTAAATCGATCCATTCATGGGCTTAAGCAAGCATTATGTTCTTGGGACCAACGTTTTGAAGAAATCATAATGGTATATGGTTTCATTCAAAACGAAGATGATTCTTGTGTATATAAGAAGGTTAGTGGGAGCGCACTGAAAATGATTGTCCTATACATTGATGATGTATTATTTCTTGGAAATTACATTCACATGTTAACAATCGGTGAAAGCTTGGCTTTCATTAAAATTCTCCATAGAAAAACTTGGGAAGGCAACCTTTATTCTAGGAATAAAGATCTACTGGGATAGATCTAAAAGTTGTTGCCACTCTCCGAGAACTCGTACATTGAAAAATATGTACGCGACCTGGTGTCTCATATGCTTTGAGCATGTGGAGTCACAATCTGGCTGATCCAGGTGATGGTCACTGGATTGATGTAAAGAACATCCTTGAGTATCTTAGACGAACTAAGGATGCATTCTTAATCTATGGAGAAGGAGAACTTGAAGTGACTAGGTTCACCGACGCAAGTTTCCAAATCGATAAAGACGACTGTAAGTCGCAATAAGGGTACGTATTTTGGTTGAACAACGGAACAATGAACTGGAAATCTTCCAAGCAAGGTATTGTTGCCGATTCAACAAAAAATTGGAATATATTGATGCGGCTGAGGTAGAAAAAGAAGCATTTTGGGTCTACAAAATTCCTAATTGGATTAGGAGTAGTTATGTTAGCAGCTGAGCTGGGCTATAGCACAGACTAAGGAATTACGGTCTCATCAATGATACAACTATGTACTTCAATGGTTTCATCTGATTCGTTAGATCATACATCGTGGCGATGTCAAGATCGACAAGATCGTTTCAGATGATAACCTTGCAGATCCGCTGACGAAAGCGATATCTTAGCATAAGCATAAACGACCCATACATAGTTCATGTGTTAGACATTTGAGTGATTGGCTATAGGCCAAGTGGGAGATTGTTGGACAATTATGACCCATAGCATCACTATTTGTAAAAAACATGGTGTTCTTTGTACAAATTAACTATGTGACAAAGGGAATTGCTCTTTTATCATTTGTAATTGGATTACTTGGATATATAAATGATAAAATTCCATATGATCAGTTTCAGATTAATAAGATATGAGACAGTATTAATCCACGGAAGATTTGATCATTAAATATCCTTAGTTGTAGTATTACCGAGATTGGACATCGATAATGCGGAATAGGCTAGTATTGCACTTGTGTGTGTTATGGAAGCTTAACAACATAGTTCTCATATATTTAAGTATTGGATACTTATACAAGTGTGATGGGAGGTTCTGTTAACCGATGGTACTGGAACAGCTTCGCTCTGGATAGACCCCTCAGAATCCCATTGGTAGTATGAATATGTGTATATGGGAATCCAAATCAGGGTAGGTGTATTTGGTCTTAACCTGAGACTTGCATCGCTAATAATTGTGACAATCAGTATACTTTCGTTTTGGTCGTCTGGGGCTTTAACAGGTTTTGTGTACGCCTCTTCTGGGTATACTGAGAATCGTAGTGTATTGGGTGTGATGTCAAGATGGAAATATCACTTCAGTCATATGGAGATGATGATCACGTAGGATACAGAACTAGTACTCTTAAATGCTGCAGCTATCGGGATAGTATGACTAGGTCATGATTATCCGATCATAGAGACTAGTTGCTTGTAATCCGATATGTGCTTCGTACGGGGCAGACACAATTCCAGCCTCAGGTCTAGCATGTGACATCTGATACTGGATTGTAATACGCAATACACTGTATACTACGCTTGATAAAGATTACATATTCTGTGGTTTCTATTAAGGTCTCAAGATCAATAATAAGCATGAAAAATGTTCGAATACAAATCAACGAAGTTGCGGAATACTCACATCGATCGGTTGAGCGACGCGAAGACTAACAAAACTTTTTTTCTCCTCTTCACTGCATTCGGCAGTGAGCCGTGACAGTTCACTGGTTTTGGCTCGGTTTTGGTCCTTCGTCAAGCTCCAAGCTTCGTCGAACGATTCCCGGCTCATGGGTGGACTTCCCTATCACCTTCGCATGTCTCTCGGAGTGCTAGCTCTTGTGATTTTTGCCACAAAAACCACATACTCATGCTTCCCTTACTCACGGCTTTGACAGAAACCAGTGAGCAATTTTGCCTCCTTGGGCGTGTGAGAGAGAGAGATGAGAGAAAGAGAGAGTTGTATTTGTTGGTTCCAAATTTGTGTATTAAATACTCAAATGTGAATTTCAAATTCATTTAGAATGAATTTGGCTTTCAAAAAGTCAAGCCTTAATGGCACCAACCACTCACATCACTTCCATCAATCATGAATAGTGACTTGCGTCAATCACTTAAAGTGAAAGACATCCATCACTTGATTGACGAATGATGTGACGCTAGAAGCGACTAGCGATTTGACGCTTGATTTGACTTGCGTGCCGCACTCGAATTCGAAATGCGAATGCGCTCACAAATAATCCCGGGCTCGGGTTCGCTAATTCCAAATTAACGAATTTTTCGTTGTGACGTAATTAAATCTAATTTAATTAAATAAGCATGCCAAGCATAATTACTATTCACGTCGCTAACGAATTAATTCTAAATTAATTCGTTAGCCCGAATTAAAATCTAATTTTAATTCCGCGTCGAAATCCAATTTCGTTTAATATATCAAATATATTAATTTCTTGATTAATTCCAAATTTCCAAATTAAACGTTATCTCTCTTTTAATGATATTTTATCATAGATAAAATATTTCCTAATTAATCCCAGATTAATTTTCTCTCTTCTAATTAATCCCAGATTAATTTAGAGTGCGAGTCATACGTCATCGGTGAATCTTCGGGAAGCGACCAATGAGATTCCCGGATATGTTGGTAGTAAATTCGGTCGTCGGATTATCCTAACACGTAAGTACCTCGTACTACGTTTATACCGATTTACAAGACAATGTTGGCCTCTAGCAAAGTGCCATGCCTACCCAATTCTACGGAAATATCCTTACAGGATTAAAGGATCTATATCAGGCGTAGTATAGGTAGTATTGCGTATTTATGTCCAGTATCAGATGATCACGTGCTAGGCCTGGGGCTGGAATTCTGTCTGCCCTGTACGAAGCACATGTCGGATGTCTGGTAACTAGTCTCTATAATCGAATAAACCTGACCTTGTCATTTTATCCCGATAGCTGCAGCATTTAAGAGAACCAGTCCTGTATCCTACGTGACCATCATCTCCATATGACTGGAGTGACACTTCCATCTTGACATCACACCCAACATACTACGATTCTCAATATACCCAGTATTGGCGTACACAGAACCTGTTAAAGCCTTGGACGACCGCAACCAAAGTATATTGATTGTCGCAAGTATTAACGGTGCAAGTCTCAGGTTATGACCAAATACACCTACCCTGATTTCGGACTTCCATAGACACATAGTCATACTACCAATGGAATTCCGAGGGGGTCTATCCAGAGCGAAGCTGTTTCCCGTATCATCGGTAAAACACAACCTCCTATTACACTTGCATGAGTATCATATACCCAAATATATGAGAACTATGACGTTGTGCCCTCACAACGCGCACAAGTGTAATACTAGTCTTTTATGTATTTATCGATGTCCCATCTCAATAATACTCTGACTAGGGATATTTAATGATTTATCCTTCGTGGACTGATATTGTCTTATATCATTCTCCGTCCAGGAACAAATCATAAGGACCTCTCATCATTTATACATATAGGTGATCTAATCACAAATGATAAGAGTGCAATCTCCTTTGTCACATAGTTAATTTATACAACAACACCATGATCTGTACAAATAGTGACGCTATGGGTCATAATTGTCCAACAATCTCCCATTTGGCCTATAGCCATACGCTCGAGTGTCTTACACCCGAACTATGTACGGTTGGCTCAAACTGTTGAGAAAAGGCTTTCGTCAGCGGATTTGCATGATTATCATCAGATGCGATTTATTCGATACTCACATCGCCACGATGTATGGTCCGAACGAATTAGATAAATATCAAAGTATGTATCTGGATCGTTGATGAGACCATTAATTCTTTAGCCTGTGCTGCAGCCTAGCTCATCTGCTAACAAAATTATATCTAATCTAATTAGATTTATTATCGACCCAAATGGCTTCTATTGCCGCCTCAGCTGCTGCAATAACCCGCATGTTTTGTTTATTCGGTAACAGTATTTTGCTTGGAAGATTTCCAGCTCACTGTTCCGCTATTCAAACTTTGTAGTACCGTTTGCGACTTGTAGTCGTTTTATCGGTTAGGAAACTTGCTACAGTCATCCCAGTCACTTCAAGTTCTCCATCTCCATAGTTTAAGACAACATCCTTAGATATCTAAGATACTAAGTATGTTCTTAACATCAATCCAGTGACTATCACTTGGATTGGCCTGTTTGTGAATCCATATGCTCAAAGCGTGTGAGACACTAGGTCGCGTACATTTTTCAATGTACGAGTTCTCGGAGAGTTTTATGAAAGTCAAGCTTTCACCGATTGTTTTTATGGGAATATAATTTCCAAGAAATGACATATTATCATTATTTATAGGACAGTCACTGTCAGTGTGCTCCCACTAACCTCCTTATATACACATGAATCATTTCGTTTTGAATTAAATCATAAACTATTATGATTACATCAAAACGATAATTCCAAGAGCCTATGATTGCTTCAATCCAAACATGGATCGAATAACCCGCAAACCTTGTTTGCTAGTTTTAGTACGACAAAACCGACAGGATGTTATAAACATCCTCCAAATGTGTCCTAGTACCCACTCTCCGAAAGAGTGGATATACGATTCTGTTAGACATTATGTCCCATAGCGTCACTGTTTGTAAATGATATTGTATTATTGTACAAAATTAACTATGTGATAATGAAATTGCCTTTTGCCGTTTTGTAATATTATTTACTTTGATATATAAATGGCGAAAGTCCATATGATTAATACCGGATTGAGATGATATGAGACAGTATCAATCCATAAAGGTTTAATCATTAAATATCCCTAGTCGGAGTATTATCGAGATCGGACATCGATAATGCGGAATAGACTAGTATTGCGCTTGTGCACGTTGTGAGGGCACATGGCATAGTTCTCATATATTAAGTATTGGATACTTATGGAAGTGCGATAGGAGGTTGTGTTTTACCGATGGTACGGAAAACAGCTTCGCTCTGGATAGACCCCGCGGAATCCCATTGGTAGTATGTCTGCGTGTCTATGGGAGGCCGCATCAGGGTAGGTGTATATGGTCTTAACCTGAGACTTACATCGCTAGTACTTGCGACAATCGGTAAATTTTGGTTTTGGTGGTTGGGGACCTTAACCGGTTCTGTGTACACCTCTTCTGGGTTTATCGAGAATCGTAGTGTACTGGATGTGATGTCGAGATGGTAGTATCACTTCAGACATATGGAGGTGATGATCACGCAGGACACAGAACTAGTACTCTATAAAGGTTGCAACCGTCGGGACAATATGACCAGGTCAGGATTGTCCGATTTAAAGAGACTAGTTGCTTGATGTCCGATATATGTTTCGTACGGGGCAGACACATTTCCAGCCCCAGGCCTAACATGTGATCGTCCGATACTGGATCGATGTACGCAATACTACGGTATACTACGCTTGATATAGATCTAATATTCCAGTAAGAATATTTCTGGAGAATTGGGTAGGCATAGCGCTTTGCTAGAAGCCAACCTTGTCTTGTGAATCGGTAGAACGTAGTACGAGGTACGTACGTGTTCGGATTATCCGACGACCGTATTTACTGCCAACATATCCGGAGATCTCTTGGGTCGCTTCCTGAAGATTCACCTATTATTTGATTCGGACTTAATTAATCTTGGATTAATTGCGGAGAAACTTTATCTTGGATAAAGTGCCTTATTTAGAGAGAGAACGATTAATTTAGAATTAATCGATAAAATTATTATATTCGATATAATAATTGAAATTCGATTTCGACGCGAAATTAAAATTAGATTTTAATTCGGGCAAACGAGTTAATTTAGAATTAATTCGTTAGCGACGTAAATAATAATTTCGCTAGGCACAATTATTTATTTAAATTCGATTTAATTAACGTCGCGACGTAAGTTCGGTATTTCGGAAATATCGAACCCGAGCGCGTGAGTGCACGTGGGCCCACTTTCATTTGGAAACGTGTGGGGCCCACATGACACATGTCATTATATGCATTATTTAATTGTTAATACATTGCATGGTGATAGTGTACAATACACTCAATGGTTTGCATGGAGTTTGAGTGTTTGACACTCTAAGCCATTGCATGATTTGTGTCATAAGTTTATTATTAATTTAATAAATATTATGGCATAAATATAAATTGATTTTTGTAACAAAGATCAATACAACTCTCCTCTCTCTCTCACAATGCCGTGACTTCCATTATTACATTAGGCAAGAAGATTTGATTTTCTTTTCTCTCCATTTGCTATCACATTGAAGGATCAAAGGAGGTGATATGGAAACCATCAAAGAGCTTGGAATACCAAAGCTTGGAGCTTCAACTCTTCTTCCTCCCTTGGCCGAAACTTGAAGCTTGGAGATTCAAAGATTTTCTTCATCACTTCTCATCACAAAAGCTTTGTAAGTATGATTCCGCCATACTTCATCTTTTAATATATATTCATTGTTGTATTTCATATGTTTAATCTTTCCTTGGGACATATAATAGAAACCAACAATGGTATCATGGAGCCATGGTTAAGCATGAAATACTTTAGGTTAATATTTGGGTAAAATTGATTGAAGCATGTTCTTGTGAAATTTGATTATGAGTATGCTTACATGTATATAGAATGATGTTATATGGAATCAATTTTGAGAAAAATGCATTGGATGATTTTTCCCCAAAATGTAACCTTGGCCGAATGGGTATGAACATTGGATGTATTGGAATTTTTTGTGTACAAGATCATTGGATGACTTAAAACGTATACGGGACGTAGATTAGTAATTCAATCGGATTGAAAAACAAATCGACACAAAAATTCTCACTTGGCCGAATGATAATGGACATGAAAATGGACTTGATTTTTGTGTCAAATTAATTGTTGGACATATGTTTTGAACAATATGATTAATAAATTAAATGGGTATTTTTGAAATATTTGGTTTAATATATTAATCTTGGTTTTACACTTTAATTAATTGGACTTTAATATTTGGAATATTAAATTTAATTAATGGGCTTAATTGGTGATTGGGCTTTTAATATTGTATTTGGGCATAATGGGCTTGGGTGGACCAAGTAGATTTGGGCCAAAAGGATTGGATCCAATTTGTGCCTAAATCACTCCATTAAGTCCAAATATAATATAATGGGCTTTAAAAATTTAATTGGGCCTTATGGGCTTAAAATTGGTTTTATGGCATTTAAGGGTGATTCCTTATTTGGGCTTGGTAATTG